>CM056576.1:3017500-3135000 GCA_029721435.1 Gymnothorax reevesii
CAGCAGGGATGCACATCTCCCTCCTGAGGCTGCAGCTACTTCATACATGAGCAGCATTAACTCTGGAAGTGACCTCAATATCAGACTATACACCTGTACACATTCACATCTAAATAATGTATTTGCAAGGGTATTCACAACAAAGTAATGCACACTATATACTGTAAGAGTATTAACACCTATGTGATAAACACTATATACTGAAAGGGTATTCACACCGATATAATGCACACTATATACTGAAAGAGTATTCACACCTATATAATGCACACTATATACCCTAAGGGTATTCACACCTATATAATGCACACTATATACTGTAAGGGTATTCACACCTATATAATGCACACTATATACCCTAAGGGTATTCACACCTATATAATGCACACTATATACTGTAAGAGTATTCACACCTATATAATGCACGCTATATACTGTAAGAGTATTCACATCTATATAATGCACACTATATACTGTAAGGGTATTCACATCTATATAATGCACACTATACACTGTAAGGGTATTCACACCTATATACTGCACACTATATACTGTAAGAGTATTCACATCTATATAATGAACACTATATACTGAAAGAGTATTCACACCTATATAATGCACACTATATACTGTAAGAGTACTCACACCTATATAATGCACGCTATATACTGTGTGAGTATTCACACCTATATAATGCACACTATATACTGTTAGAGTACTCACACCCATATGATGCACACTATATACTGTAAGAGTACTCACACCTATATAATGCACACTATATACAGTAAGAGTATTCACACCTATATGATAAACACTATATACTGTAAGAGTATTCACACCTATATAATGCACACTATACACTGTAAGGGTATTCACACCTATATGATGCACACTATATACAGTAAGAGTACTCACACCTATATAATGCACACTATATACTGTAAGAGTATTCACACCTGTATGATAAACACTATATACTGTAAGAGTATTCACACCTATATAATGCACACTATACACTGTAAGGGTATTCACACCTATATAATGCACACTATATATTGTTAGAGTACTCACACCTATATGATGCACACTATATACTGTAAGAGTACTCACACCTATATAATGCACACTATATACAGTAAGAGTATTCACACCTATATGATAAACACTATATACTGTAAGGGTATTCACACCTATATAATGCACACTATATACTGTAAGAGTATTCACACCTATATAATGCACACTATATACCCTAAGGGTATTCACACCTATATAATGCACACTATATACCCTAAGGGTATTCACACCTATATAATGCACACTATACACTGTAAGAGTATTCACACCTATATAATGCACACTATATACTCTAAGGGTATTCACACCTATATAATGCACACTATATACTGTAAGAGTATTCACACCTATATAATGCAAACTATATACCCTAAGGGTATTCACACCTATATAATGCACACTATATACCCTAAGGGTATTCACACCTATATAATGCACACTATATACTGTAAGGGTATTCACACCTATTTAATGCACACTATATACTGTAAGGGAATTCACATCTATATAATGCACACTATACACTGTAAGAGCACTCACACCTATATAATGCACACTATATACTGTAAGAGTATTCACACCAATATAAAGCACACTATACTGTAAGTGTGTGTGTGCGTGCGTGCGCGTATGTGTGTGTATGTGCGTGCGTGTGCGTGTATGTGCGCCCGTGTATGTGTTTGTATGTGTGTGTGAGTGCGTGCGGGTGTGTTGTGACCCCGCTGGTAGCGTCTTGTGTGTTTGACTGGCTGATTTCCTGCAGGTGAGGCCGGACTGGAAGTGGGCGGAGTCAGCTCCTGAAAACCAGCTTTGCCCTGACTATCGGTGCAGAGCTTTGCCGGTGCCTGGTCACCACATCTTTCTGCATCCTGCTTAGTTTTCGCCCGGCTCTACCTTTTGTCTTGGTATATTACTGCCTGTTTTAATTCTTCGTATTTTCCTAATTTTTCCATGTAAAGAACTGTTTGTTTAATAAATCCCCAAGATCTTACGTTGCCTTTGTCTTTTACGTTACAATCCTGTTGTGGGTCGTGACAGCACGTGTGCGCGTGCGTGTGCGTGTATGTAAGATTGCAGCAGGAAACACACGGTCATGTCATGGTGTCATCTTCCCAGGTCGCTGCCAGACTTCACACACTCACACGCGTCTGACACCAACCGCACACCGACACGACAGCAGCATCCGGCCCTGACCTCACACTGACCCCCGGGCCTGCTGCGACAGAGCGGGTCATGCAGGGGGCCACAGTAAACTCCCACATCCCAACTACCAAAATACTATAACTACAGCAACACTGGGCCAGTGTCACTGAGCCGGACCAGAGTCCATTGCAAAGCCACTGGAACTGGAGTGAGAAGAGAACTGTTACTGAGTGTTACTGAGAACGGTCATCCAGCCCACTCAGTCATCCTGCTTTGCAAAAAACACCCCAAATGACACCCAAAGTGATAAATAAAACACAAAATGCAGGGAAAATAATCATGAGCTTGTTGCCTGACAGGCAGCGGAGTTACGCTGGTGTTTGGAGAGGAGCTGGCAGTGAGCTGTAGGGGACGGACGTTATCTGCGCACAGGTGAACGCTGGAGCAGTGACACTGTGCTGGGAGAGAGGTCTGGGCTCCAGGGTGAGGTGGGGGCGGGGCTTACCTCGTACGTAGAGGTTGGCGGGAGCTGAGTAGCGCGTCCCAGCACTGTTCATGGCCACACACTCATACTTCCCCTGATCCGACTCCTCACTGTCCTCTATCTGCAGAGCACCTGCAGGGGGCGACAGGGGGACAGAGCAGAGTCAATACTGTACAGAGCACACACACACACACACACACACACATATACACACACACACAAACCTACGCAGAAAAACGCACACACACACACACACGTACAAACACTCTAACACACACACACATGCACTCAAACAGACACACAAACACTCACAAACGAACACACACACACACACACAAAAACATACACAGAAAAACGCACTCAAGTGAGGTACGCACACCAACACACACAGAAACACAGACACACACGCACACACACATACACACACAGACATGCACACACGCACTCACATACACGCACGCAATCACGCACAAACACACACAAACACATACACACGCACGCATGCACAGAAGCGCCAGATGCCACCCGGGGCGTATTTTGGCATGATGAGCAATGAATAATGTAACAGCAGGGCAAATGTGTTTAAAAAATGGTGGGTAATCCGTTAAGGTGGCATTACCATTAACAAACAAGTGGAAAATATGGAAAGCCAAAGGGATCAGGAATATGAGCTCCCAGAACTAATTAAGGGCTCCTCTTAGACTAATCGGCTGAAATATGCAGCATGGAGACACAAGCAGCTTTGTAGGGAGTTGCTTAATCCTTCCTGCCCTGGCAAACAACTGTGGAAATACAGCTGACCAAACGAGCTTTCGAACTGAATATGATTTCAGCGCAAGGAAAACAGATGCTACCCATCAATGACCTGCCCATCCTATTCAGCTTCCAGCCACAAGTTCCCCTAAAGGACATTCCCTCCTGAACGCCGCAAATCCTGCATTCTCCTCCGGAACACACACTGCACGTCCTGCATTCTCCTCCGGAACACACACTGCACATCCTGCATTCTCCTCCTGAACACACACTGCACATCCTGCATTCCCCTCCTGAACACACACTGCACAACCTGCATTGCCCTCCTGAACACACACCACACATCCTCCATTCCCCTCCTGAACACACACTGCACATCCTGCATTCCCCTCCTGAACACACACCGCACATCCTCCATCCCCCTCCCCACCACACACCGCACATCCTCCATTCCCCTCCTGAACACCCACCGCACATCCTCCATTCCGCTCCTGAACACACACCGCACATCCTCCATTCCCCTCCTGAACACACACCGCACATCCTCCATTCCACTCCTGAACACACACTACACATCCTCCATTCCCCTCCTGAACACACACTGCACATCCTCCATTCCCCTCCTGAACACACACCGCACATCCTCCATTCCCCTCCTGAACACACACTACACATCCTCCATTCTCCTCCTGAACACACACTGCACATCCTCCATTCTCCTCCTGAACACACACCGCACATCCTCCATTCCCCTCCTGAACACACACCGCACATCCTCCATTCCCCTCCTGAACACACACTACACATCCTCCATTCTCCTCCTGAACACACACTGCACATCCTCCATTCCCCTCCTGAACACACACCGCACATCCTCCATTCTCCTCCTGAACACACACTGCACATCCTCCATTCCCCTCCTGAACACACACCACACATCCTCTATTCCCCTCCTGAACACACACCGCACATCCTCCATTCCCCTCCTGAACACACACCGCACATCCTCCATTCCCCTCCTGAACACACACCGCACATCCTCCATTCTCCTCCTGAACACACACCGCGCATCCTCCATTCCCCTCCTGAACACTCACCGCACATCCTCCATTCCCCTCCTGAACACACACCGCACATCCTCCATTCCCCTCCTGAACACACACTACACATCCTCCATTCCCCTCCTGAACACACACCGCACATCCAGAATGGGAAAATGCAGCCTCCAACTGCACACCAAACCTAATTCCAGTGGAAGTCCGTCACTGGTGCCAGGGGAAATTTGCCTGCGTTCAACCTCTGGCTTGCAAAAAACAAATGAGGTCAGAAAGATATTAATCCTACAACACAGGGGATTTACCACAGGAACAGACAGATGGGGGCCTTCAAACCACAACACACGGAGACTGAAGCTAATGAATGACCTGAAAACACAGCACCAGGAAGACAGACATTATTCTATCACTAGAGGGTAAACTTGAGCAGGTAATTCCACAGTGAGCTCTAATGTGCTGCTAGTATACTGTCGACTGCAGAGCTGCCCAACCCTCCTCCTGGGGATCTACTGTCTTGCAGGATTCCTTTCAGCTGTCAGATTTTACATGACTCTTTGGACTCCAGAGTCTCCAACTCAGCAGGTCAAAAATGGCTGACCGCGGAGTCATGTAGGCCAATGGAAACAAGCATGCAGATATTCTGACAGAGGGTTAAACAGCATTAGTCTAGTACACTACCTCACAAAGAAACAGGATAAAATCCCCATAAAAACAGAGAAGCCATTACCCTAGCAGCATGTAGCCTGATTGGCGAGATAAACGGGCCACACACTGCAAATAACTCTGTGACTGCTTCAGTTCACCAGCTGTAATAGCCAGCCGAATCCAGCAGAAAAAAAAAACTGAATATAATCAAAGCTGGGAAAATACTTTTGGCCACCTTGAGATAAAATGGAGATTCACTGACCTCTCACGTGCGTGTAACTGCAGAGAGGACAGCTGGTGAGAAACAGTCAATAGTAAATAGTTGAGAAAAATAAACGGAGACAGCGAAAACTGCTGACTGCGGCTAACCCGATTCCTCTCACTCAGGAGATAAAACGATTTAGCATCGCTCCACTTTCCTCCACAAAACCACCAACTGACCGCAGAGCTCCGCTGATCGCCATACGAAAAGTGAACCTAACGAATGGGTTAAAATGTCGACTTCGCTCAGACAGCTAGAGCAAACCAGACAGGATTTGGACAGCATGCAGACTGTAGATGTTAGCAAACACACAATAAACCTGCATTTCAACACATCCTTCAGCCGGATATGAGAAATGCATCATGGGTTGAATGTGTTGGTAACAGAATGTTCAGCGCTTGTACACAGTGACACACAGCTTTGGGAGATGCATGACGCGCGAGATGGAGTCCAGCACGGTGAGAGACCACCAGTTTCCGAATTCCCACCAAAACTGCGTAGAAGGCAATGTCAACTTTCTGACAAAATGCTAAAGCCCTGGTCATGTGATCACGTTATTCACACAGGGTAGCATACAGCCTAGTGTTTGACCGGGACGGTCAGTTGTTTGAATTCTAAATGTTGAAGGAAAGTCCTGGACAGGTGTTCCAGCCCTATAAGCAGGCTGGTCCAAAGCTTTGTGACAAAGGTGTTTCAGAGGAAAGGTTGGTGTTTCAAGCTCCAGTGTACCCACTATAAGATCACAGTACCTGCAGGGCCCCAAGCACGGCCCTTGTCCCCACATCACTCCTAGAGGGACCGGCCTTTGCGTGGTCTAATCGACTGTCGGTCACTCTGGACAAAGGTGTCACCACAATAAGTGCATCCATCGAATTTAGAAATCCTTAAGACACTGAGTAAAAGGTGTATAATAACTGACTAACCACATTCAGACAGACTATTATCACCCCTTTTAGAGACACTACTTCAATAACCTGCTCTGAAGGCTTTTGTCGAACCACCCAAATTTCCGGATTGTTCCCGGTTTCCCCGTCTCGTGAATCGCAGCCCGGGCCTCCTGTCTACAGGCCAGATGAGTCTTTGTTTGACAGCACCAATGACGAGAGGTTGATTACGAAGGTCGAAAGATTGCCATGTCTGCCTTCTTAATCTACCATCTCGTTCTCTTCTCACGGCGACTCGGTGAGGCACAGATCTGATTAACTCCGTAAATGTGATGATTTTCTGGGTCCGGCTAAAATGTGTGCTGCATGAGAAATGCACACAGGAAATCAGGCATTCCTCAGGTGACTGCAATTAACCCCCGCCCTGATACCGGCGGAGAGAAGGGTACGGCGTATTCATACCTGCCGATCTCCTCAATCGCACTGGGGCTGAATCGCAGACTAACAGCCGCTCCCCACATCTAATCCCACTAAAGCGCCACTAATCTCATGCAAATAGAGCCATTTTAAACCTGCTAAGTACCCTAGAGGTGGCCCTCAGCTGGCAGGACTATGGCCTCAATGCCCCAAAAGTTAATTTGCAGGATTGTTTCTCGTCGTACCACTGCAAGCCTACACCAGCTGGGCACCACCCCACACAGCAACTAGCTTAGCCAAACCTAGACCAGCTAAGAAACCCCCTGTAAAGCAGCCAGTTTAGCCAAACCCAGCGCTGCTGGGTAACCCTCTGAAAAGCAGCTAGCCTAACCTAGCCCAGCGAGACAACTCTAACTAAAGCAGGTAGCGTAAACTAACCTAGCCCGGCTGCGTAACCACCCGTTAAGCAGCTAGCATAGCCTACCCTCGCCTAGCCGGGTTTCCTTCCCATCTTAACGATGGCTGATTTGCTTGGAAGGGATCCGAAAACACACAAACAGCGGACAGAGCGCGTGCCGACACAATGAGAGAGAGAGAGAGAGAGAGAGAGAGAGAGAGAGAGAGGGAGAGACATAGCTGGATATGGGAACGCAGGGAAAGATGGAGTCACACGACATTTCAGAGCAATTTCCAGCACTCTTACCTCTGATTGGTGTACCACCTGGAGAGGTAATTTGAATGCAAATAAAATTGGAGAGAAGCGTTAGTACAAAGAGAAAAGAGGAGAAAAACAAGAAAAAAAAAACACAAAGTACAGAAACAAGAACTCCGTAATTCTCCAGGCTTTTTATAACTGAAGTTTGCGCAAAATAAAGAAAAAATGAAAATAAACTGCAATAAAGAGAGAGGCTGCACAGCTGGCAGCAACAATCTGCAGAGGTTAGTAAGGAGCCAAGAGGGAATGTGTCTGAAGGTCACTGAGCAGGTCTGGATGTGGCCCGCTGCTGGGCGGAACAAACCTGCATATAAGGCACTATTGGGCTGAGCAGGCCAGGATATAACCTTATACCGGACTGAGCAGGTCAGAAAATAAACTTATACTGGGCTGAGCAGGTCTGAATATAACCTTATACTAGGCTGAGCAGGTCTGAATATAACCTTATACTGGGCTGAGCAGGCCTGGAAATAACCTTATACTGGACTGAGCAGGTCTGAATATAACCTTATACTAGGCTGAGCAGGTCTGAATATAACCCTATACTGGGCTGAGCAGGTCTAAATATAACCTTATACTGGGATGAGCAGGTCTGAATATAACCTTATACTAGGCTGAGCAGGTCTGAATATAACCTTATACTGGGCTGAGCAGTCCTGGATATAACCTTATACTGGACTGAGCAGGTCTGAATATAACCTTATACTAGGCTGAGCAGGTCTGAATATAACCCCATACTGGGCTGAGCAGGTCTGAATATAACCTTATACTGGGCTGAGCAGGTCTGAATATAACCTTATACTGGGCTGAGCAGGTCTGAATATAACCTTATACTGGCCTGAGCAGATCTGGATATAACCTTATACTAGGCTGAGCAGGTCTGAATATAAGCTTATACTGGGCTGAGCAGGTCTGAATATAACCTTATACTGAGATGAGCAGGTCTGAATATAACCTTATACTGGGCTGAGCAGGTCTGAATATAACCTTATACTGGCCTGAGCAGGTCTGGATATAACCTACTACTAGGCTGAGCAGGTCTGAATATAACCTTATACTGGGCTGAGCAGGTCTGAATATAACCTTATACTGGGCTGAGCAGGTCTGAATATATCCTTATACTGGCCTGAGCAGGTCTGGATATAACCTTATACTAGGCTGAGCAGGTCTGAATATAACCTTATACTGGGCTGAGCAGGTCTGAATATAACCTTATACTGGGATGAGCAGGTCAGGTTATAACCTTATACTGGGCAGAGCAGGCCTGGATATAACCTTATACTGGACTGAGCAGGTCTGAATATAACCTTATACTAGGCTGAGCAGGTCTGAATATAACCTTATACTGGGCTGAGCAGGTCAGGTTATAACCTTATACTGGCCTGAGCAGGTCAGGATATAACCTTATACTGGCCTGAGCAGGTCTGAATATAACCTTATACTGGGCTGAGCAGGTCTGAATATAACCTTAAACTGGCCTGAGCAGGTCTGAATTTAACCTTATACTAGGCTGAGCAGGTCTGAATATAACCTTATACTGGGCTGAGCAGGCCTGGATATAACCTTATACTGGACTGAGCAGGTCTGGATATAACCTTATACTGGCCTGAGCAGGTCAGGACATAACCTTATAATGGCCTAAGCAGGTCTGAATATATCCTTATACTAGGCTGAGTAGGTCTGTATATAACCTTATATTGGGCTGAGCAGGTCTGGATATATCCTTATACTGGCCTGAGCAGGTCTGGATATAACCTTATACTGGGCTGAGCAGGTCTGGATATAACATTATACTGGCCTGAGCAGGTCAGGATATAACCTTATACTGGCCTGAGCAGGTCTGAATATATCCTTATACAAGGCTGAGCAGGTCTGGATATAACCTTATACTGGCCTGAGCAGGTCAGGATATAACCTTATACTGGCCAGAGCAGGTCTGAATATATCCTTATACTAGGCTGAGCAGGTCTGGATATAACCTTATATTGGGCTGAGCAGGGCTGGATATAACCTTATACTGGACTGAGCAGGTCTGAATATAACCTTATACTAGGCTGAGCAGGTCTGAATATAACCATATACTGGGCTGAGCAGGTCTGAATATAACTTATACTGGACTGAACAGGTCTGAATATAACCTCATACTAGGGTGAGCAGGTCTGAATATAACCTTATACTGGGCTGAGCAGGCTTGGATATAACCTTATACTGGACTGAACTGGTCTGAATATAACCTTATACTAGGCTGAGCAGGTCTGAATTTAACCTTACACTGGGCTGAGCAGGTCGGGATATAACCTTATACTGGCCTGAGCAGGTCAGGATATAACCTTATACTGGCCTGAGCAGGTCTGAATATATCCTTATACTAGGCTGAGCAGGTCTGTATATAACCTTATATTGGGCTGAGCAGGTCTGGATATAACCTTATACTGGCCTGAGCAGGTCTGAATATAACCTTATACAAGGCTGAGCAGGTCTGAATATAACCTTAAGCTGGGCTGAGCAGTCTGAATATAACCTTATACTGGACTGAGCAGGTCTGAATATAACCTTATACTAGGCTGAGCAGGTCTGAATATAACCTTATACTGGGCTGAGCAGGCCTGGATATAACCTTATACTGGACTGAGCAGGTCTGAATCTAACCTTATACTAGGCTGAGCAGGTCTGAATATAACCTTATACTGGGCTGAGCAGGTCTGGATATAACCTTATACTAGGCTGAACAAGTCTGAATATAACCTTGTACTGGGCTGAGCAGGTCTGGATATAACCTTATACTGGCCTGAGCAGGTCCGAATATAACCGTATACTGGCCTGAGCAGGTCTGAATATATCCTTATACTAGGCTGAGCAGGTCTGGATATAACCTTATACTGGCCTGAGCAGGTCAGGATATAACCTTATACTGGCCTGAGCAGGTCTAAATATATCCTTATACTAGGATGAGCAGGTCTGCATATAACCTTATATTGGGCTGAGCAGGTCTAGATATATCCTTATACTGGCCTGAGCAGGTGTGGATATAACCTTCTACTGGGCTGAGCAGGTCTGGATATAACCTTATACTGGGCTGAGCAGGTTCGGATATAACCTTATACTGGCCTGAGCAGGTCAGAATATAACCTTATACTGGCCTGAGCAGGTCTGAATATATCCTTATACTAGGCTGAGCAGGTCTGGATATAACCTTATACTGGCCTGAGCAGGTCAGGATATAACCTTATACTGGCCTGAGCAGGTCTCAATATATCCTTATACTAGGCTGAGCAGGTCTGTATATAACCTTATATTCGGCTGAGCAGGCCTGGATATAACCTTATACTGGACTGAGCAGGTCTGAATATAACCTTATACTAGGCTGAGCAGGTCTGCATATAACCTTATACTGGGCTGAGCAGGTCTGGATATAACCTTATACTGGGCTGAGTAGGTCTGAATATAACCTTATACTGGGCTGAGCAGGCCTGGATATAACCTTATACTGGACTGAACAGGTCTGAATTTAACCTTATACTGGCCTGAGCAGGTCTGAATATATCCTTATACTAGGCTGAGCAGGTCAAAATATAACCTTATACTGGCCTGAGCAGGTCAGGATATAACCTTATACTGGCCTGAGCAGGTCTGAATATATCGTTATACTAGGCTGAGCAGGTCTGTATATAACCTTATATTGGGCTGAGCAGGTCTGGATATAACCTTATACTGGCCTGAGCAGGTCTGGATATAACCTTCTACTAGCCTGAGCAGGTCTGGATATAACCTTATACTGGGCTGAGCAGGTCTGGATATAGCCTTATACTGGGCTGAGCAGGTATGAATATAAACTTATACTAGGCTAAGCAAGTCTGAATATAACTTTATACTGGCCTGAGCAGGCCTGGATATGACCTTATACTGGCCTGACGAGGTCTGAATATAACCTTATACTGGACTGAGCGGGTCTGGATATAACCTTATACTGGGCTGAGCAAATCTGAATAAAACCTTATACTGGGCAGAGCAGGCCTGAATATGACCTTATACTAGGCTGAGCAGGTCTGAATATAACCTTATACTGGGCTGAGCAGGTCTGGATATAGACTTATACTGGGCTGAGCAGGTCTGGATATAACCTTATACTACGCTAAGCAGGTCTGAATATAACCTTATACTGGCCTGAGCAGGCCTGGATATAACCTTACACTGGACTGTGCAGGTCTGAATATAACCTTATACTAGGCTGGGCAGGTCTGAATATAACCTAATACTAGCCTGAGCAGGGCTGGATATAACCTTATACTGGCCTGAGCAGGTCTGAATATAACCTTATACTGGCCTGGGCAGGTCAGGATATAACCTTATACTGGGCTGAGCAGGTCTGTATATAACTTTATACTGGCCTAAGCAGGTCGGGATATAACCTTATACTGGCCTAAGCAGGTCTGAATATAGCCTTATACTAGACTGAGCAGGTCTGAATATAACCTAATACTGAGCTCAGCAGGTTTGAATATAACCTTATACTAGGCTGAGCAGGTCTAAATGTAACCTTATACTGGGCTGAGCATGTCTGGATATAACCTTACACTGTCCTGAGCAGGTCTGGATATAACCTTATACTGGGCTGAGCAGGTATGGATATAACCTTATACTGCGCTGAGCAGGTCTGGATATAACCTTTTACTGGCCTGAGCAGGTCTGAATATGACCTTCTATTAGGCTGAGCAGGTCTGAATATAACCTTATACTGGGCTCAGCAGATCTGGATATGACCTTATCCTGGACTGAGCAGGTCTGGATATAACCTTATACTGGGTTGAGCAGGTCTGAATATAACCTTATACTAGGCTAAGCAGGTCTGAATATAACCTTATACTAGACTGAGCAGGTCTGAATATAACCATATACTAGGCTGAGCAGGTTTGAATATAACCTTATACTAGGGTGAGCAGGTCTAAATATAACCTTATATTGGGCTGAGAAGGTCTGGATATAACCTTATACTGGACTGAGCGGGTCTGGATATAACCTTATACTGGGCTGAGCAAATCTGAATAAAACCTTATACTGGGCAGAGCAGGCCTGAATATGACCTTATACTAGGCTGAGGAGGTCTGAATATAACCTTATACTGGGCTGAGCAGGTCTGGATATAGACTTATACTGGGCTGAGCAGGTCTGGATATAACCTTATACTACGCTAAGCAGGTCTGAATATAACCTTATACTGGCCTGAGCAGGCCTGGATATAACCTTACACTGGACTGTGCAGGTCTGAATATAACCTTATACTAGGCTGGGCAGGTCTGAATATAACCTAATACTAGCCTGAGCAGGGCTGGATATAACCTTATACTGGCCTGAGCAGGTCTGAATATAACCTTATACTGGCCTGGGCAGGTCAGGATATAACCTTATACTGGGCTGAGCAGGTCTGTATATAACTTTATACTGGCCTAAGCAGGTCGGGATATAACCTTATACTGGCCTAAGCAGGTCTGAATATAGCCTTATACTAGACTGAGCAGGTCTGAATATAACCATATACTAGGCTGAGCAGGTTTGAATATAACCTTATACTAGGGTGAGCAGGTCTAAATATAACCTTATATTAGGCTGAGCAGGTCTGGATATAACCTTATACTGGCCTGAACAGGTCTGAATATAACCTTATACTGGGCTGAGCAGGTCTGAATATAACCTTATACTGGGCTGAGCAGGTCTGGATATAACCTTATACTGGGCTGAGCAGGTCTGGATATAACCTTATACTGGGCTGAGTAGGTCTGAATATAACCTAATACTGGGCTGAGCAGGTCTGAATATAACCTTATACTGGGCTCAGCAGGTCTGGATATAACCTTATCCTGGACTGAGAAGGTCTGGATATAACCTAATACTGGGCTGAGCAGGTCTGAATATAACCTTATACTAGGCTGAGCAGGTCTGAATATAACCTTATACTGGGCTGAGCAGGTCTGGATATAAACTTATACTGGGCTGAACAGGTCTGGATATAACCTTATGTAGTGCAGAACATAAGTGCACTAAGGTTCATGCTCAGATGGGTTGAGACAGGTTTAAACAGCTCAGAACTGAAAGACCTGCCCTCTATCTACACATTCAAAAAGACAGCAGCATTGCAGAGGCCGTCTGAATCCTGACAGCTAAAAGAAGCCTTCCGCATGGGAAGAAAAAACTGCCCATAACGATAAGAATCAGCTGACAAATCTGGGCGATCTGACAAAGGCCGTGCTCAGAGCTCCAAGCAGTGGGATAAAATGCCTTGTTTGCACTTTAAAAGCAGTTCCACTCGCTTCAGTTTGGCCCTGCTCCGGCGCACCAGCCCTGCCCCCCGCTGCTCGCTCTGTTTTCCCTCCATTCTCATGCATTCATTCAGCTCCTAAAGAAAACTGCAAATCCTGGGGTGTAATGAGAAGTGTTTAAATTGAAATTTCAAAGACACAAGCAGGAATACACACACACCGCAAGGGTGAACACCCTGAGAGTAGCTCGAAAAATGCAACTGTGATTTCCTGAGCAGCAAGTCTTTAGCAAATCCTTCAAACAATTAACACAGCCAGCCTGTTCACACTGAGGCTACTTCAGCACTTCATTAATTCCCACATTATGGGATTTTTTTTTTTTTTTTTTGTCACTCCACGAGATTTAAGAAAGGTAACCTACAGGATAAAGCACAATTCCAGAGAGGATTAAAGCCTGGTAAACAGATCCCAATCCCCTAAACCCGGTTCCGTGAGGCTGCAGCGGGATTTTATGAAACTAACATGGCAGGAGCCCTGGAGAAACTGGAGGATGATAATCCCGAGGATTTATAGGAAGAAAGATGAGATTTAACTTGGCGAAGAGGCCCTAATCTGCTCTTTTAGACGCTCTCCCCATCCGCCCGAATACTATCAGATCTTAGGGCGAGCCTGAGCCGTTTGTTTACCAGGCGCTGCACACGGTAAATAGAGCTCGATCGATATCGGGAGGAACGGTCTGGACTCGTCCAGCACCGCCTCTGTGATTACGTGAGGCCAACTGCACCTTTTCATGTTTTATTTTTATATTTTTTTAATCATAGCATAAACAGAGGTCACTAACTGTGGGGAACAATAAAGGCTGTGAATTTTGTGAGGAGATGTTTTCATTGGTCCCCACCATCTTCAACACCCTCCCCCCCCCCCAAACAAATTAGTGCTTAACAAATTAAAAAAAAGAGCCCGTACTGGTGTGCACATAAATAACATGTGACGTGACTGAAAATCAGATTTAGCAAACCACACTGACATAGCCCCTATGCTGATAAACTAAAACAACACTGTCACGTCCGAAAAATCCCCCCCCCACAGAACTGTACAACACAGTGAGGACCAAAAATATTTGGACAGTAAAGGCTCCGTGATTCAAAACACACGGACGTAAGGAATTTACTGTCATATCAAAGAGCAAACTGCCATCGATCAGATTTGGGATGGCAGCGCGGAGGAAAGTGTGTGTGTCTGTGCTAACGCCAACGCGAACAGACCCGACGCTGACTGGCGAGCCGTGTGCCCTACAGCCGAGGGCTGCTGTGAGCTCCGGAGAGAGGTGTTATTAAAACCATACTGTTCTTCCTCTTCTTCTGATGTTAAGTGTACAGAACAGGTCCTCCAGGAGAGACGTCTGGTATGCTGCTCGTTTTACACACACCTTCCTCCAGAATCTGCTTCCAGAATCTTCTGGCTCAGGGAGGAGGTGTGATTTACACCGGAACATCTCCCCCCCGCACCTCTCCAAAGGGAGGCACAGCATTTGTCGCCGTAATGTTTTACATACTACACAGAGTCCTGAAATTATGGGCTGGACCCACCCGGATGATGGGAACATTAAAGAGACACGGGCAGATGATGCTAAAGCATTGGTTAATACTTTATTTTATGTCATTTTGGTGCTGTAAGCTGCATAAAATACTGCAGCATATCAAATCGAACCCAAAGCTCAGGAGCAGCCAGCGTTTAAAGCTGAAATTCTGGGCTGTTCTCTAATGAGCCGGGCCCATTACAGTCGGACGCGAGGACAGAGAGGAGCAGGTAACGAGGGCAGACACTGTGCGCTTTAAATAACACCAACACTGACATGTGTTTGTGTTGTCATGGTTACTGTCCAATGCCAATTAGGGAGTGGTTTGTTTATCCAAGCTTGTGCGCATGTATTTTTTTAATTTGTATTGTTTAACCCCAACGTCCCGCAGGCACACTTTAAAAACCAAAAAACAAGATGAGCTCAGCAAGTATCGTTACGACGCACCTACTTTCTGTTTATAAATAATATACATAATACATCAAAACTTCATTCCTAATGTCTTATCCAACTTTTTTGCTTAAACAAAACCATTAAATCTGCCAACAAGGCAAAATAATTTGCCTCAGAGAAAGAACTGCCAATGGGGCTGGGAAAATGAATCTGGTCAATCTGATAACTGAGAACAAGCTAATATTTCATATATTAAATGTGAAATTACAACGGATGTCTTTCACAAAGGTAATGGTGTGCAGTGTCAGAGGGTGGAGGGTGTGTAGTGCGCAGTGTGAGGGGGTGGAGAGAGTGCAGTGTGCAGTGAGAGAGGGTGGAGAGAGTGCAGTGTGCAGTGAGAGAGGGTGGAGAGTGCGCAGTGTGAGTGGGTGGAGGGTGTGCAGTGCGCAGTGTGAGTGGGTGGAGGGTGTGCAGTGCACAGTGTGAGAGGGTGGAGAGAGTGCAGTGCGCAGTGTGAGTGGGTGGAGGGTGTGCAGTGCACAGTGTGAGTGGGAGGAGGGTGTGCAGTGCGCAGTGTGAGTGAGTGGCGGGTGTGCAGTGCGCAGTGTGAGTGGGAGGAGCGAGTGCAGTGCGCAGTGTGAGTGGGTGGAGGGTGTGCAGTGCGCAGTGTGAGTGGGAGGAGCGAGTGCAGTGCGCAGTGTGAGTGGGAGGAGAGAGTGCAGTGCGCAGTGTGAGTGAGTGGAGGGTGTGCAGTGTGAGTTGGTGGAGGGTGTGCAGTGCGCAGTGTGAGTGAGTGGAGGGTGTGCAGTGCGCAGTGTGAGTGGGAGGAGCGAGTGCAGTGCGCAGTGTGAGTGAGTGGAGGTTGTGCAGTGCGCAGTGTGAGTGGGAGGAGCGAGTGCAGTGCGCAGTGTGAGTGAGTGGAGGGTGTGCAGTGCGCAGTGTGAGTGGGTGGAGGGCGTGCAGTGCGCACTGTGAGTGAGTGGAGGGTGTGCAGTGCGCAGTGAGTGGGAGGAACGAGTGCAGTGCGCAGTGTGAGTGGGTGGAGGGTGTGCAGTGCGCAGTGAGTGGGAGGAGCGAGTGCAGTGCGCAGTGCGAGTGGGTGGAGGGTGTGCAGTGCGCAGTGTGAGTGGGAGGAGAGAGTGCAGTGCGCAGTGTGAGTGGGTGGAGGGTGTGCAGTGCGCAGTGTGAGTGGGAGGAGCGAGTGCAGTGCGCAGTGTGAGTGGGTGGAGGGTGTGCAGTGTGAGTGGGAGGAGCGAGTGCAGTGCGCAGTGTGAGTGAGTGGAGGGTGTGCAGTGCGCAGTGTGAGTGGGAGGAGCGAGATCGCTGTACCTGAGCGCAGCTGCTTGATGCGGCCGTTGCTGCTGCCGATGTCCACGGGGAGGAAGTCTTTGAACCAGGAGATCTCGGGGTCGGGGTTCCCGCTGGCGGCACACAGCATGGTGGCCGTGCGTGTCTTCTCCACCACCTTCAGCTGTGGACCCATGTCGATGGAGGGGAACCCGTGAGGCACCTGGTTCTCTGCAAAACACACGAAGCCAAACACGGTCAGACAGGTAACATGTGACCTGGGGGCTAATGTGCACAGCTGGGACCGGCGCAGTTGTTGGTTCAAGTCCCAGTGTAGCTGTAGTGAGATCAGTGCAGCAGTTGGGCCCTTGATAAAGGCTCCTAACTCCAAGTTACTCATTACAGGTTACAATTACAAATTAAACAACTAATCATCGGTGCGCTGTTTTGAAGCAAAGTTTCAGCCAAATATCTCTGAATATACCAGGCAGCCCCGTTCGAGGACATATCGAGGCAACTCCAAGAGAGAGTAATACTCTGGGTAACTCCAGGAGAGAGTAATACTCTGGCTTACCCTCTGCACTAAGACATGGTGACTCTCCCAAACCTGCAGGCTCCTGGAGTCATCATCACCTTCCTCATCACCAAACTAGATTTAGTCAGTAAGCATGGCTTACAGGATCCCCCCGCATGTATATCAGTACATTCATACTGAAACCATCAGACCTACAATAACAAAAATATGTAAACACTACAAAAAAAGTACTCGGGCAGTACCACAGTCAATAGACCTTCCACCAAGAGAAAAAATTTTCAAAATCGGATGAGTAGGTTATGAGATCTAGGTCCGGACGCACACAAAGCAAATCCAGTATACCCCTCTAAACTTCGTTGCGGGGGTTATAATTACCCCCCGCAGGAGCCTCTCCAGTGACCACAGGGTGAAGACAAGGGTTGCCAAATGCGCGGGTTACAACAAACATGGACCTTTCACATTATTTGCGCAGGCTCATTTTGTATTCCTGACCAGACGGCCTGTGCGACAGTCACATCTCCGACAGCCGGTAACCTCGCTCCTGATTACGACTCTGGCTGGGAGAGATGTGACGCGCGCTAAATCCGGCAACCCCACAGAGACTACAGGTCCCGCAGTGTTCGTGCTGAGGCATTAGCCTAGCGCTCACACAGTGTTTACGCTCTGGGGAATGGCCCAGGGGCGAATGAACAGATGCAATGAGAGAGAGAGAGAGAGAGAGAGAGAGAGAGAGTGGGAGAAAGAGATAAGAATGGGGGGGTAGAGAGAGAGGGCGAGAGCAGGGCAATGAAAGAATGTGCAAAGAATTTCCCTCATTGACTTGGGAGATGCAAGACATCAACTGCTATCCATTTTACGGCCAAGTTAAAATATTAATTTGATGATTTGATCAAAACAGAGATTTCCGCGCTCCCAGCGACACTTGTTATGTCCAGGCTGTGAAATGAACTGTCCAGAGCCGATGCATCTCGAGGTGTCTTCCAGAGTTATTCCTTCAATTAAGAAAAAGAGCGAGTGAAGTGTAAATTTCCAGCTCTCGCTGCATTAGTGTTGCTTGTGTAACGACCGAGCGCAGAGAGCAGATGCTGCATCTGAGAGTCTGACCGTGTACAAGTGTGAGGGACGGATCAATGGGGCTCGACGGGCGAACACAGCGTCGCAGCGATGGATCGATGCGTCCCGTACGGCGGGCTGGCAGGTCGGTCGTATGTGAATGCCAGACGCAGGATCGATGGGGGCGGCGTCTAATGTCGAGCGACGCCGCGGGGATCATTAAGACTGTAACTCCGCACAGGAAGAGCCAATAAGAACACGACGTCAGTCTCCGAGGCTGTCAGTAAACTGCAGGGAGCCTTTCATCACCCACCTGACAGGTGGGGTAGGATGGGGGGGGTGTAGGCCCTCAGGAGAATAACGACACGTCGAGTCGGGCGGGTCTAATCGCGAGCGCTCAGAGACACACGCGATCCCACCCACATCCGTCTCACCGGGGGAAACAGATCAACCGCAACACCAAGTCCCATCAGCCCGTGACACCTAAGAAAGATCCGGAAAAGACTCTCGCCCTCCCAACCGCACACACCTGTATCCCCAGCACGTCTGGAACTTTTACTTCATAATACTCTGATTAGTAGAGAAAATAAGAATTATGATTTTTTTTTTGTCAAAATTGCTTTGTTTTTGTCCTCTCGTCATAAGTGAGGTCCAGACAAAATTGAAATAAGTTTCCTCTGGAGGCAGAGTAAGGCAACCTCAGCGTCTGTGACACAATGACCCCTGATCCATAGCATGAGGGAGACCAGCGTCCAATCAGATATCTGTCATGAATAGGTCAGAGCTGATTAACCCTTAGAGTGCTAAATGCAACCATTGTTGCTCAATAATGTAAGATATAAATATCAAAGCTGTTGAAAACCCATCATGTGGCGACTTGTTTAAAAGAGCTTCTGCAGGGGAGCACTTTTAAACAAGTCACCACATGATAGGTTTTCAACAGCACTAGATAATTAAATTGATATTTTTTTTTTAGATGCATTTCATCACTCTAAGGGTTAAAATAGGCAAAATAGTGATATGGCTCGTCGCACCTCAGTCTCTTGTTCTACTGTGTGAAGACACAACAATGGCCACAGAGAAGAGAGACCAGGCTTCGGGCTTATAAACACTTTATAAATGTGTCATAAAGAGCGTGATAAGTGATGAATAACAGCGAGAGGATGGTCCACAGGCTTCCGTACTGAGCTGCAGCCGCAGGATTAACACTGAACTCTGGAGCTTTAGGAGGTCAGCGCGTCAGACTGAGGCTCCTGTGAGGCCAGAATAAAATCACAACAGCTCTCGGGCCCTTGAGCAAGGCCCTTAACCCCAACACTGCTCCAGGCAGAGTGGCCCCTGCACAGTCAAATTAACGCTAATTGGCTTAGGTAACGTGGTAACGTTAGCGCCACATTCCACAGGCCCGGATGCCAGATGCGAGGCGGTCAGCGCCTGGATTCGTTCACCAAGGTGACACCTTCCGCTCGGCAGTGAGCAGGCCGGGTAACCATGGTAACAGCGGAGGGAACGAGTGTAGCGGAGGGGCCGGCAGGAGAAGCTGAGTTTCTGCAGCCAAACCAAAGCTTTCTCGCGCCTTCCGCACTCGCTGGGCCAACGCACTGCAGCGGCGAGACTGTTAATCGAAGAGCGACGCAGTTAAACGCCGAGCACTCTTATTCACACACGCATATACTCGCACGCACGCACGCACACGCACACGCACACGCACACACCGCTCCCTGTTCTGCCTCTATAGGAATGCCGAACGTCACACAGGCTCTCAGGATCAGGCACAGACGGCGAGAGGAGCAGCAGAAATGCACCATGGGATTCCTGAACTCTGCCTCAGTCTCAGAGGGCGGGGTGAGAGGAGCGGGGATCACGGGCATTTTGTAACCCAATCAAGAGAGCCGACACTAAGAGGCGGAGCTTGAACAGTAGGGGAGGTGACGGTGTGACGGCGTTCTGTAGCTTTGGCCTGACACAGGGGCAGCACTGCGATGCACATTGTGCTTCCTGTCATGCGATGCTGCAGCTTTCAGAGATGATCAGGCCAAAGAGCCCCTTTAGCTGGATAAATATTCATCACTCAAACATTATAGCAGTCAAGTTATACCATAGGAACAAGAAGTTAATAACGGAATGAAACAACTTATAACCTTTGCCATCAGGAATTCTGTTTCGGACTGACTTCAGTCATTATTTTACAGACAGTAATCGGCTGGGCACTGCTCGGTTGTGTCAGTACCCATAATCCTCAGTGCTGCACAACACAAAGAGTACAGTATGTGCTAACTGCTGCTACCATTCAGTTCTGATAGCCTGATGGGTAATGCTAGCTCCTGACGCGTCTCTAATAAACCGCCTGCGGCAAAAATTCATCGGGGGGAGGACACTGTCCTGGGGAAAGACTGCTCTTGTGTCCCTTTCGAAACACCACAGTCACAAACATCGGAGGAGACAGCGGGACCAGCGCTGGAACAGTTCTCACGCGAGCCCGCGGCTCTCCCCTATCAGAAGCACAAGCCTGGAATATTTTTTGACGCTGTACTGGCTGCTCAGCAATGCTGCGCATGAGAGGCGTTTATACCAGCACTGTGGTTCCTGCTGCACTGTGTGCGCGCTGAGGTTTACAGTATATTACAGTTAATTAAACCCAGCAGCACATTCTGAGCAGAGGCACCGTACCAGGCTGCTAACGGTACCGGCGAGACCCAAAGCGCCCTGTTTCCCAGCTCACTGACGCAGTGTCACATTAATGTATATTTAATGCACGTCAGCGCAGCCTGGTCAAGCGCGTGACTGTTAGGCTAATAAACAGCGTGTGTAATGAGCGGCCTGTGATCCATCATTAAAGCCTAATTATTTACTGATGTATGTGAGAGTGATCATCACACCGGGGAAACGAGGGAACAGGAGCAGAAGTGGGGGGAGGGGGAACAGGTGGGGGAACAGGAGTGAGCGGGAGGGGGGAACAGGAGCAGGGAGGGGAAACAGGAGGGGGGAACAGGAGTGGGGGGAGGGGGAACAGGAGCGAGGGGGAGGGGGGAACAGGAGCAGGGAGGGGAAACAGGAGGGGGAACAGGAGCGAGGGGGGAGGGGGGAACAGGAGCGAGGGGGAGGGGGGGAACAGGAGTGAGCGGGAGGGGGGGAACAGGAGCAGGGGAGGGGAAACAGGAGGGGGAACAGGAGTGGGGGGAGGGGGGGAACAGGAGGCGGAACAGGAGTGGGGGGGAGGGGGGAACAGGAGTGAGCGGGAGGGGGGGAACAGGAGCAGGGGAGGGGAAACAGGAGGGGGAACAGGAGCGAGGGGGAGGGAAACAGGAGGGGGAACAGGAGTGGGGGGAGGGGGGAACAGGAGGGGGGAACAGGAGTGGGGGGAGGGGGGAACAGGAGTGAGCGGGAGGGGGGAACAGGAGCAGGGGAGGGGGAAACAGGAGGGGGAACAGGAGCGAGGGGGAGGGGGGAACAGGAGTGAGCGGGAGGGGGGAACAGGAGCAGGGGAGGGGAAACAGGAGGGGGAACAGGAGCGAGGGGGAGGGGGGAACAGGAAGTGAGCGGGAGGGGGGAACAGGAGCAGGGGAGGGGAAACAGGAGGCGGAACAGGAGTGGGGGGGAGGGGGGGAACAGGAGCGAGGGGGGAGGGGGGAACAGGAGTGAGCGGGGGAGGGGGGAACAGGAGCAGGGGAGGGGAAACAGGAGGGGGAACAGGAGTGGGGGGGAGGGGGGAACAGGAGCAGGGGAGGGGAAACAGGAGGGGGAACAGGAGTGGGGGGAGGGGGGAACAGGAGCAGGGGAGGGGGAAACAGGAGGCGGAACAGGAGTGGGGGGAGGGGGGAACAGGAGCGAGGGGGAGGGGGAACAGGAGTGAGCGGGAGGGGGGAACAGGAGCAGGGGAGGGGGAAACAGGAGGGGGAACAGGAGTGGGGGGAGGGGGGAACAGGAGGCGGAACAGGAGTGGGGGGAGGGGGGGGGAACAGGGAGCGAGGGGGAGGAGGGGGGGAACAGGAGTGAGCGGGAGGGGGGAACAGGAGCAGGGGAGGGGAAACAGGAGGGGGAACAGGAGTGGGGGAGGGAGGGGAACAGGAGCAGGGGAGGGGAAACAGGAGGGGGAACAGGAGTGGGGGGAGGGGGGAACAGGAGCAGGGGAGGGGAAACAGGAGGGGGAACAGGAGTGGGGGGAGGGGGGAACAGGAGCAGGGGAGGGGAAACAGGAGGGGGAACAGGAGTGGGGGGAGGGGGGGAACAGGAGCAGGGGAGGGGAAACAGGAGGGGGAACAGGAGTGGGGGGAGGGGGGAACAGGAGCGAGGGGGAGGGGGGAACAGGAGGGGGAACAGGAGCAGGGGAGGGGGGAACAGGAGGCGGAACAGGAGTGGGTGGAGGGGGGAACAGGAGTGGGGGGAGCGGGGAACTGGAGCGGTAAAGTGAGAGTGAGGAGAGATGGGTAATTAAGTGTAAACAAGTATGAAATACTCAGATCCCCCGTCTGATGGCTGATGTCAGGCCTGAAAACAAACACGCGGCGGAGGGACGGACTGACAGACAGCAGGACACACTGAAGTATGAAAAGGCACATCTACATCTAAGATGTGCTCATACTGAATTTACTAGAGAAAAATTGAACGGTTTGGGAGTTTTGGTCTGGGAAAAGAAGTGCGACGGACAGACGGACATGCGGAGGGACTGATGGACATGCGGAGGGCCAGCGCTCAGTCCTGCATCAGAATCCCTTCGGTGGCGATGGATATTGGCAGCCATTTGTAGGCCTCCTCGCAAAGCACAGGAAGCTCCACCGAGCGCTGAGACAGACAGGTGACCAACCAATCACAGGGCAATCGAGGTTTCCCGTTCCACAAAGTTTTGTTTCGATGAATCACATTTTCTGAGATTATCTTTCCGTACAGACGTGGCAGGGCTCTGCGGGGTGCTAACATGCACAAACGTCCGGAGGGTTCCACCAGGCGTTTTCTGTGGGCGCTTCCGTCATTTTTGGAAAGCCTGTGTAATGATGCACAGAGATAATGGGCCCTTCTGAAAGGAGATCTCGGACGTCACCACGCAGAGCTAATCCTCTGTCACATTCCCCAGACGGGATGTGGGCCACATGAGCACACATTCGCTGCAGAGGATCCCCGCCCACCATCACCGACCTCACTTCCTGCCCACGGAGAGGATGATGAGGAGGGCTGTAGGGAGAGTCATTATTTACTGAAGTAACGAGGTGTCGGAGTGAACACATCCCTTCAGCGAACACAGGTATGCCGAGACTTCAGACTAAGACCTGTGGAATCCACATCTCTGAGACTCGATGACAGGGTACAGTCAGACCGACTGACACGTCGCCACCCAGCATCCATCATCGCTCGCTGACTAACATCTGATAAACCCCGAAACTGCATTAGCCTCATTCTTTACCCGAGCTCAGCGCTGACACACACCATTCTCCTCTCTCCCTCCGACATTCAATGCGCTCGCTGAAAGAATGTGACCGCGGTGAGAGCATGTTCACGTCTTCGCCATCCAGGCAGCCGTCTGTTGAGAGCAATCACTGTGACGCCTGAAAAATGGGCCCGCACTGTCACGACAGCGTGTCGGAATTTCTTAAGAAGCAGGAATTAGCAGCTCCCGCCATCTTAGCTGCATACACAGAGCCCATAACACAGCGACAGAGCGTGAGCGCCCTCAAACTCCCGTGTGCGCACGAGTACACAGCTCTCACACATCCGTCTCATCAGGTACGGACCATCCATATTCATTCAGTCTCACGTAAACCTCACACTTCACCCTTCACACGGAGTCACAAGTTCAGTTATCTACACTGCTCAAAAAATAAAGGGAACACTTAAACAACACAATGTAACTCCAAGTCAATCACACGTCTGTGAAATCAAACTGTCCACCTCGGAAGCAACACTGACTGACAATCAATTTCACATGCTGTTGTGCAAATGGAAGAGACAACAGGTGGAAATTAAAGGCAATTAGCAAGACACCCCCAATACAGGAGTGGTTCTGCAGGTGGTGACCACAGACCACTTCTCAGTTCCTATGCTTTCTGGCTCATGTTTTGGTCACTGTTGAATGCTGGTGGTGCTTTCACTCTAGTGGTAGCATGAGACGGACTCTACAACCCACACAAGTGGCTCAGGTCGCGTAGCTCATCCAGGATGGCACATCAATGCGAGCTGTGGCAAGAAGGTTTGCTGTGTCTGTCAGCGTAGTGTCCAGAGCATGGAAGCGGTACCAGGAGACAGGTCAGTACATCAGGAGACGTGGAGGAGGTCGTAGGAGGGCAACAACCCAGCAGCAGGACCGCTACCTCCGCCTTTGTGCAAGGAGGAACAGGAGGAGCACTGCCAGAGCCCTGCAAAATGACCTCCAGCAGGCCACAAATGTGCATGTGTCTGCTCAAACGGTCAGAAACCGACTCCACGAGGATGGTATGAGGGCCCGACGTCCACAGGTGGGGGTTGTGCTTACAGCCCAACACCGTGCAGGATGTTTGGCATTTGCCAGAGAACATCAAGATTGGCAAATTCACCACTGGTGCCCTGTGCTCTTCACAGATGAAAGCAGGTTCACACTGAGCACATGTGACAGACGTGACAGAGTCTGGAGACGCCGTGGAGAACGTTCTGCTGCCTGCAGCATCCTCCAGCATGACCTGTTTGGCAGTGGGTCAGTAATGGTGTGGGGTGGCATTTCTTTGGGGGGCCGCACAGCCCTCCATGTGCTCGCCAGAGGTAGCCTGACTGCCATTAGGTACCGAGATGAGATCCTCAGACCCCTTGTGAGACCATATGCTGGTGTGGTTGGCCCTGGGTTCCTCCTAATGCAAGACAATGCTAGACAACATGTGGCTGGAGTGTGTCAGCAGTTCCAGTAAGACGAAGGCATTGATGCTATGGACTGGCCCGCCCGTTCCCCAGACCTGAATCCAATGGAGCACATCTGGGACATCATGTCTCGCTCCATCCACCAACGCCACGTTGCACCACCGACTGTCCAGGAGTTGGCGGATGCTATAGTACAGGTCTGGGAGGAGATCCCTCAGGAGACCATCTGCCACCTCATCAGGAGCATGCCCAGGTGTTGTAGGGAGGTCATACAGGCACGTGGAGGCCACACACACTACTGAGCCTCATTTTGACTTGTTTTAAGGACATCAAAGTTGAATCAGCCTGTAGTGTGTTTTTCCACTTTAATTTTGAGTGTGACTCCAAATCCAGACCTCCATGGGTTAATAAATTTGATTTTCATTGATAATTTTTGTGTGATTTTGTTGTCAGCACATTCAACTATGTAAAGAACAAAGTATTTAATAAGAATATTTCATTCAGTCAGATCTATGGTGCTATTTTAGTGTTCCCTTTATTTCATTGAGCAGTTGTATAATAGCGCAAGTATGAGAAAGGGGGAATTAAAAAAATAAAAGAGAGACTGGCAGTTTGTGAAAGTGTTTTGTGAGCACAGAATAGCGCGAGGTAAGTTATGCTTTCGGGAGCAAAGCGTTCTGACAGCTCGTGACAGGCGGAGACCACATGATCGTTTTAATTCCGCTCAAAAATCGCTCCTGACCCCTCCCCTAGAGGACCACACTTTCAATCACGTCAGGAGTAATGGCCCCTTAGAAAACTCCCCGCACATTTACATTCCTCAACGGCCGGCGGAGCCGCTGCCGTCGGCAGTTTGAATTTAAACAGCAGCCCCACACGGGCCACACCCATCGGTCGCTCAGACGAGCTGCAATGAGGGGAGGTGAAGCGTCTTCGAGCGATCCGGCGGCCATTTTCTTAGAAAGGAGAGAAACCTGAGATGTTTGGGTGAACTTGGAAGGGGGCGGTGTGTGTGTGTGTGCATGAGTGTGAGACTATGTATGCATGTTTCGGCATGTTCTTTGGTTGTGTGCGTGCCTAAAAGCGTCTGTGTGCGAGCATGAACATGCATGTGTGGATGTCTCTCTCTGTGAGCGCGTGAGACTGCATGTGTGCGTACATGCGACAGCGCTTGTGTGTTTGTGTCTGGGTGTATGTGTGCGAGCTTATGAATCAGTGCATGAGTGCATGTGTGTGTGTGTGTGTGTGTGCATAGCGGTGTGCGCCAGCTCGGCGAGTTCTGCAGGTGATGCATGCAGTGACGGGACGGTTAGAGTCGAACACAAAGCGCTGTAACGCTTCACCAGACGAGGTGATAAAATAGCGTCACTAAAGCAGCTCCGACCTGTCGCTCGCAAACCCCTCCCTCAGCACCGACTCCGTAGCAAGGTAAACCAATGACACCAAGATATGTGAAGACATTTCCACCTGTCCACAGAACGATAAAAGAAGAAGAGGATAAAATGGTGGCTTGGGTGGCCAGGCTGCAGACTCATCTGTCACTATGAGCCCAAAGCATGATGGGAAGGAGAGAGGAAGTGACCGGATCACAGGCATCAGCTGGGCGTCCGTGTTCACACTCACTCTTCCTGTGTCTCGTCACCATCAACAACCGCTGACAGCGAGCAGCGACAGCGCAGCACCCGAATCCCGCTCGTTCTGGAGCAGAGACCAGACTCTCGCCACCACTGACCCAAGCGGACTTCATTACTAGCCGTGGGCGCAGCGGTAAGATGGGTTCATCAGCGCAAACACATCAGTCGCAACACAATCCCCTCACTGTGAGAACCTATGTGTGATGTCACAACCCATCAGGGCGCACAAAATGGCCGCCGTAATGAGCTCCAAACGTGAGATGGGAGGCAGGAAGAGAGAGAGAGATGGAGGGAGAGAGGATGAGAGGAACAGATGGAGAGAGAGAGCGAAGAGGCTCTGAAGCAGCAGCAGCGGAGCAGTGGAGCCTCGGGAGGCGTGACTTCGGCCGAGCAGAGGGTGAGCGTCGAGTCTGAGGCTCTCGAGGAGGGCGAGGCGGAGCGAGGACAGGGTTAAACGCAGTGTCCTCGGGAAGCCAGCAGGGGCAGGAGTGCGTATCTTCATCTCTGCGCCATTACGCCGTAATAAACTTAACTGCATTAGTCAGCGAGCCGGGAGAGAGCCGGGCCAGAGCAACACGCAGTAAAAACGGGTCCCGGCGTCGCACAGCGAGAGTCTCTGCGGATCGGCCCGGCCCAGCGCAGTTATAACGCCACGGCGGAGTGAGTGTGTGTCGGCGAGTGTGGCAGGTGGTCTCGCTCCGGAGATTCTGCCCTTCTGTGTGACGCGCTAACGAAGGCCACAGCGGTCGTTTCCTGCTGTCGAGTTCATGTGCAGGGGGCGCCGGGGGGGGGGGGGGGGGGGGGGGGCTGAAGGAAAGCAACTGTTTCCCCCGGCAGCCAGAGGGTCGCCCCACCCCCCATCTTTAATGAGGAAGCTGCCCGTCTCCAGACCCCGTCCTACGAACGAGATCATCCGCAGCCAGAAACGAAAGGTTCCTCTCGCTCTTTCAAACCAGAGCCGGCCGAGGACCTCCACACACAACACCCAGGAAAAGAGCTACCAATCCCAAATAAATACGGCTGACCTTTCCCCAGAGCGAGAGAGAGAGAGAGGGAGAGAGAGAGGGGGGGGGGGTGAGAGAAATACAGAGATGTAAAGTCATGAGACTCGCTGAGGATGACTGCGAACACACGACTAAAGAATAGCTGAAGTGAAAGGCTTGAGAAGTTAAAGAAAGATCCGGAATGAAGAGATGGGCTTTTTCACCATTACATAAATCCATTAAGAAAATGGTTTTGTATTGTGGCAGCTGAACAAAGACACAAAAGCAAGAGAAGAGCTTCTAAAAACCGCTGAAGGCTTGACGTCCGCGACCTTCATTTTGTGCCACTGCAGAACTGCTGTTCATCTCTCCTTTAATACAGACGCAGGGATGAGACATCCTCACGTCGTGTATAGCAGTGCGATGGCCCCGTCGCACAAAGCCACGAGTACTAAGAGTACGAAACACATTTTTCAGCTGAAGAGGCCGCAGGAATTTAGCCTCTGCAGAGAAAAACACCTCACGAAGGCGCGCGGTCTGGGGCGGACTGCTGAGAGCTGCGGTCAAGGTCCGCTTCGGATCTGTTCAGCTGAAACCACAGTATTTTCATCACAAAATAAATCTCCCATCAGCAAGAGTAAAGATCAGAGACAAACCCTCCGCCAGCCTCAGAGCGACGAAGGCTGCATTTCCGTGGAATTTCCAAGAGACTCGCTGGCAGCGTCTGACGTCACTCTCGTTCTGTAAACTGACATGCAGTAGCTCTCAAAATATTTTCTCAACATTCAAATTTCTAATGTAGGACACAGGACAGAAATGCTGCCTCTCGGTCACTTTCATTCGCACCATCGCACAAGTAGACTCGTGCCAATGGACACGTGCTACCACGCATACTACGACAACAAATGCTTCCATATGAAATGACAGGACAGGGTCGTTTGAGTTATTTACGCTTGAACGCGCCTCAGGTCGATGCTTGACAGTTTGATTTATGCTAATTACCACCTGCCGAATGCACTGCCACGGAAAAACATGGTAATATACATGACAAACGTCTGAGACGCATTTCCAACGAAAGAAAATCAAGTGTGTGCTGTATGTGCAAAATGTCTGTCAGGAAACAATTTACATGTCAATGATCCAAACCACAGTCATAACCTAATGAAACCATACAAATGAGTCTGATGATTTCAGACTGGGCAGTATGGTCATGTGATCGTCTTCAGAAAGATTTCCTGTCAACAACAGCTCATACAGGCAGCAGGAAGTGCATAACTGACCTCCAGTGGACACGCTGATTCTGAAATCCACATGATGCGAGGCATCGGCTGATACCGGAACTCTTAAACTGCCCAAAAACAACTACTGTTTTAATGGATGTTCGTAAACGCAAGCAGCCTGAAATTATAAACCTTAATTTTTTCTCTATTTAAAAAAAATTTAAAGTAAGAAGTGGATGCAATGGAATATGAATTAATTTTTGAACCAGTGTTCAATTTCAAATGGCAAACAAAAGTAATACAATTCTAATTAAATCTTAATCTGAAAAATGAGCTTAAATGCTTGATAAGTGAAAGGGGAAACAGACATTGAATGATTCGACATGAGAATGATGACTATGGTGTGAATTTTTCAGGACTGAAACAATGCAAACTGATTAATTGTGCTGGCAGTAATTCCAGGCGCAGCAGCAGTGTGAGAGCAGGAGGGACTGAGCGTGTGCGGTGATTTACAGCACAAAACAAAGGCGGTATTGTGCCGCACACAGAGCACTGTCGTGTGAGCAAAGGCCTATTCCTCCTGCAGCGCCAGGCTCATCAGATAAACATGTTGACTGTAAAGACTACAGGGGTCATGAGTGAGGCAGCCTGCCTACCTGCCGCTCGCTGGTACACCAGGGTGAGCCGACAGCGAGAACGAGGACGGAAAAACTAACGACGCGTAAACGGCCGAAGAAATCTAAAGAAGTCCAGTTTGAGAGAACAGAGGGAGGTGGGAGAGAGACGGACCCAAAACACAAATCGAAGGAGAGCGTCAGTGCGCCGTCACTCGGGCTGTCGTTGGTCGTCTCACACACTTTCGATCAGCAGTGCGACAGGAAGACAGACAGAGGGCTGTGCATCAGGAGCTGGTGTCTCTGCGCAGAACCCTCAGGGCCGAACCCGGGATCTGCTCTCAAACGCACACACCCCAGTAACACACTAATGAGCCTCACAAATTAAGCCTGGTCCTCTAATACATTTAGCCACATCTTGGCATATTTTTAACCTGTTCTTATCACAGATTAAGCCTCGTCCAAGTACAGCTGCATAAATGAAACGTAATCCTAGCACATTTTAAGCCTACTCTTAAGCCTTTTTTCAGCATATCTCAGTCTGGTCTTAGACTAAATTAAATTCAGCATGGAGAGTACTCATGCAAGCTCACTTTAGTGCAGGACTGTGCTTAACCTGCAGCAGGGAAACAGGCCCCTGCCGTCCCCTGGGAAACCCCAGAGGTATTATTTTGGGCTCTGTAAGCCCCTACCCAAATCTCGCCCTCGGTCAGAGTAACACTGTCTGTCTCCCAATGCGAACAGTCGGCATGGGAAACAGGAGAGAATAGTCACTCTGACAGGGCGCTGATGTGGGGAACAGGAGAGAACAGTCACTCTGACAGTGTGTAGGTGTGGGGAACAGGAGAGAATAGTCACTCTGACAGTGCACTGGTGTGGGGAACAGGAGAGAACAGTCACTCTGACAGTGTGTAGGTGTGGGGAACAGGAGAGAATAGTCACTCTGACAGTGCACTGGTGTGGGGAACAGGAGAGAACAGTCACTCTGACAGTGTGTAGGTGTGGGAAACAGGAGAGAATAGTCACTCTGACAGGGCGCTGGTGTGGGGAACAGGAGAGAACAGTCACTCTGACAGTGTGTAGGTGTGGGGAACAGGAGAGAATAGTCACTCTGACAGTGCACTGGTGTGGGGAACAGGAGAGAACAGTCACTCTGACAGTGTGTAGGTGTGGGGAACAGGAGAGAACAGTCACTCTGACAGTGTGTAGGTGTGGGGAACAGGAGAGAACAGTCACTCTGACAGTGTGTAGGTGTGGGGAACAGGAGAGAATAGTCACTCTGACAGTGCACTGGTGTGGGGAACAGGAGAGAACAGTCACTCTGACAGTGTGTAGGTGTGGGGAACAGGAGAGAATAGTCACTCTGACAGTGCACTGGTGTGGGGAACAGGAGAGAACAGTCACTCTGACAGTGTGTAGGTGTGGGGAACAGGAGAGAATAGTCACTCTGACAGTGCACTGGTGTGGGGAACAGGAGAGAACAGTCACTCTGACAGTGTGTAGGTATGGGGAACAGGAGAGAATAGTCACTCTGACAGGGCGCTGGTGCGAGGAACAGGAGAGAACAGTCACTCTGACAGTGTGTAGGTATGGGGAACAGGAGAGAATAGTCACTCTGACAGGGCGCTGGTGCGAGGAACAGGAGAGAATAGTCACTCTGACAGTGCGCCGGTGTGGGGAACAGGAGAGAATAGTCGCTCTGACAGTGTGCAGGTGTGGGGAACGGAAGAGAATAGTCACTCTGACAGTGCACTGGTGTGGGGAACAGGAGAGAACAGTCGCTCTGACAGTGCACTGGTGTGGGGAACAGGACAGAAAGGTCACTCTGACAGTGCGCCGGTGTGGGGAACAGGAGAGAACAGTCGCTCTGACAGTGTGCCGGTGTGGGGAACAGGAGTGAACAGTCACTCTGACAGTGCGCTGGTGTGGGGAACAGGAGAGAACAGTCGCTCTGACAGTGCGCCGGTGTGGGGAACAGGAGTGAACAGTCACTCTGACAGTGCGCTGGTGTGGGGAACAGGAGAGAACAGTCGCTCTGACAGTGCGCCGGTGTGGGGAACAGGAGTGAACAGTCACTCTGACAGTGCGCTGGTGTGGGGAACAGGAGAGAACAGTCGCTCTGACAGTGCGCCGGTGTGGGGAACAGGAGAGAATAGTCGCTCTGACAGTGCACTGGTGTGGGGAACAGGAGAGAACAGTCACTCTGACAGTGCGCCGGTGTGGAGAACAGGAGAGAACAGTCGCTCTGACAGTGCGCCGGTGTGGGGAACAGGAGAGAACAGTCACTCTGACAGTGCGCCGGTGTGGGGAACAGGAGAGAACAGTCGCTCTGACAGTGCACTGGTGTGGGGAACAGGAGAGAATAGTCGCTCTGACAGTGCACTGGTGTGGGGAACAGGAGAGAATAGTCGCTCTGACAGTGTGCAGGTTTGGGGAACAGGAGATAATAGTCCCTCTGACAGTGTGCAGGTGTGGGGAACAGGAGAGAATAGTCCCTCTGACAGTGTGCAGGTGTGGGGAACAGGAGAGAACAGTCGCTCTGACAGGGCGCCAGTGTGGGGAACAGGAGAGAATAGTCCCTCTGACAGTGTGCAGGTGTGGGGAACAGGAGAGAACAGTCGCTCTGACAGTGCGCCTATGTGGGGAACAGGAGAGAACAGTCGCTCAGACAGTGCACTGGTGTGGTGAACAGGAGAGAATAGTCGCTCTGATAGTGCACTCGCACGGGGAACAGGAGAGGGAGGGTTTATACGTGCGAGGGAGAGGGCACGGTGCCCTCCTGTTTAAAGCGCATTACCGCCGCCCGCGGCAGGCCCGTTTATCATCTGCCACTGCGCCGCGGCTGGTGACAGTTTAACGGAACATCTCCTTTAATGCGGAACAGCCAGTGCTGAGAGGAGCACCGCTGACAGAACAACAGGCCTGTAAAAGATGAGAGATTTTACAGGGGGCCCAGAGAGTGACCAGCAGGGGAACTGGGGCCAAACTGCGCCCCCTGCTGGAGAGAGGCCTGCGCTGCAGTGTTACTGATGAGACGAGATGCATTCGCACCCCGATCGCCAGGAGACAGGAGCGCTAGCAGTCAAGAGCAGAAGTGAGTAGAAGAAAACTGACATTCGCCGACGACACAGGTACCTTAATGTTTATAATAGAGGACCCTCAGCTTCAGAACTCGGGGGGCACTGACTAGTATGCTAGGATAGAGCCGCAGTGTATAGAAACCCACGCTGGTTACACAATCTATATTCATTCATATGCAAATGGGAATAGAAAGGCCTCGATACCGAACAGTAAAACGGGAAAAAACAAGCGTCTGAAGTCGAAATTTCATCTGCCGTCTTCAAGGGCATGAAGATAAGGGGCTCAGGCAGCGACGAAGGCAGCCGGCGGGGAGAGATTTCCATAACCGCGCCCGCCTCGCTCCGCGATACTAATCACACCTGGGGGGGGGGTGGGGGGGCGGAGCCCCGGAGTGGTGATGTCAGCGTACGCCAGCGGATCTCGCGCTCAGACTAAACATGGGCCGCGTGGTACGCTGGTACGAGCTGCACCGGGTGATAGATGGCGGTAATTAAGCGTGAGGCTCGCGCTGGCAGGAAGAGCCACAACAAAGAGGACTTGGCTCTTGGAGCCGAGCTCCTCCGAGTCAGAGAGAGTCACCGAAGCGTCGAAGAGCGCCATCGCCCACGCTAACGGCCCATAGACCTCCAGAACAAACAAACAGCAGCGCTAATGGAAAACAGGGCTGCTAATTCCCTCCCCATTCACCGCAGCCCACGGCCGCTGCATCGCCTGACACAAAATGGCAGCCGGGCGGCATCCCAGGCCTCCAGGACGAGCGGTGAATAAGCCCCGCCCACAGCGGCTGGGTGAGAGCTCGGCGTGCCTGAGAGAGCGGTAATGAGCTTTAACTGAGGCGCAGTGGGAGATTTTAAATGAAACCGCAGCTGTTTAATTACAGATGTTTGCGATCAGGAGGCCGTCTCTTCTCAGGAAACATTTCTGCAGGTCCTGTCACTCAAACTGCACATCTCTGCTCCGCCCACCCAGGTCTTCACAGCCGCTCATTTAAAAAAAAGGCTTATTTGTTTTGAAAAAGGCTCCCAGGTAATTGCAGGGAATTTGTTTTTGAAAAACAATCTTACGCCTGAAAGACGTTTTTCCCGTTTTATCGCTTCCGTGCTCTTTTTATTTTATTTATTTTTTCTTTTTTTATTTTTTTAAACAGCCCAGGTGTTTGTGACATCGAGATGAAGGAGACTTTGTGTGTCAACCCAGATCTGAACTGCGACAGCAGAGTGTGAGCCCACGCACACACCTAAAACAGACACACACACTCACACACACACACATGGGCAGACCTAACACACACAAACAAACCTAACTCACAATCACACACACACCTTACACACACAAACACACATAACACACACCTAATACACACACACACACACTCACATGCACACCTAACACACACACACACACACACACACACACACATACACATGCACATGCACACACACCTAACACACACACACACGCACACCTAACACACACATGTACACCTAACACACACACACACACACACCTAATGCACACACACACAAACACCTAACACACACACCCACACTCACACACTCATGCACCTAACACACACACACACACACACACACACACACACACGCACACACACACACAGACACACACAAACTGCATTCCTTCCGATTGTTCCAAGTCGCATGTCATTGGTCCAGACCCACACCTCTCGGGACAACAGAAGGTAGAGTCAGAAACAACACTGAACACTGAAAGGTTCGGCCAGAATGCCCAGCATGTTTCCCGTGTACCGCGCATGCGAAACGCAGTAACACACGGGTGTGTGAGGTCCTGGCCTCAGGTGCGGGGGTGGGGTCGGGGGTCGGGGGTCGGGGGGAAATGGAAACCCTTCTAAGGCTGAGCGGACAGTTCTGTTGCTTCACAGAGTTCAGTTCTGAAACAGGGACCTCAGAAGGAGTGCAGCGGACCCAGACTGGCTACGCTGGACCCAGCAGCCAGGCGAAGGGCGGCCTGCACTCGCTCGAACCCCTGGGCGAAGGGCGGCCTGCACTCGCTGGAACCCCTGGGCGATGCCTGGCCTGCACTGCCCCGTGTCTGGCTCCTGTGAATGAGGAGGGCGGCAGGTAAGTAACGCACGGCGATTATCGCAGCTCTCACGCACGGCTATTGCCGAGCGGTGTCGTGTCTCGGGGTTATGCAACGCCGCCAGCGAGTGGCCAACTCATAATAGGGGGTTCTGGCTTTGGGTCCGGGTGCGTTAGACATTCCTGACGGCGGAGACAATGGCTGGCACCACAGACGTCAACGCGGCGGGATAGAGTTACACACCATCAGTGCACTTTGTTTGTAACCAAACACTCCCCCCTTTGTCTGCATTATGGAAATGGCGAGTAAAATACATAGTGATCACGTCAGACACAGAGCGACAAATTCAATCCCCTCTGACGAATCCTGAGGACGAACGATTTCACGGTGACAACCAGGAACACTCCCAGCATTCCATCACGCAATCTCTATGCCCCGTCCGTCCTGAAGGGAGAGGGGAGGTGTATGCGTGCGGAAGCCTGACATGATTTTCAACAAAACGCGGGTGAAAACAAGGGCAGGTATCACACCGATTAACGATGCTTAACAATCACCGAAACATCGGATCCCCGGGACAAAGACCTTTTTGTGACTGGGCATTAAGAGATGACGATCCGCCAAAAAATAAAACGGAGTAAAAACAGAGATCAGCGGCTCCCGTATCCTCTTGAGTTTCTCGCCAAAGTGTTGTGTTTTTGCAGTTTCCGTGGAGACGTGGCCCGCGGGCTCGACGCTCTCGCACGCACCCCTGTCGTTCCCACACGAGACGCCGAGACAGCCCGGAGCTCCAGCGAGCAGCAGTGCTTCGCTCGAAAGGTAACGGGTACGAGGGCCGCTTCAGGTCTCCAAATCGAGCCCCATTCCCTCCTGTTCAGTCCTGAGAGGTCTCCATCACCCTACCCCCACCTGTCACAACCACCCCAACGCTTCACAACTACTCCCACCTGCCACCCCCACCTGTAACAACTACCCCCACCTGTCACAACTACCTCCACCTGCTGCCACTAGCCCCACCTGTCACAACTACCTCCACCTGCTGCCACTAGCCCCACCTGTCACAACCACCCCCACCCATCACCACTACCCCCGCCCATCACAACTACCCCCACCTGTCACAACTACCCCCAACAGTCACAACTACCCTCGCCCGTCACAACTACCCCCACCCTTCACCACCCTGATGCCTTCACTGTCCCATCCTGCAACTTTAAAAAGGCCTGAACATAAATGACATAACTCAGGCATATCAGCGCCTCCTGGAGCACAGGAGGGTGCGCTGCATCTCATGTATGGGGTACAGGTTCTGCACTAGGGGCTACACTGAGGTTAACACTGAAACTCCGGACCCAGCAGTGCGCAGCGCCTGACCTGGCGACCGAACAGAGGCCCACGTAAAGGCCAGCAGGAGAGATGATGAGCCTTGTGTGAGAGTCAGGAAACGCAGACGGACTCTGAACGAGGCGTCCCGCACGCTGACTCACACAGCGGTAAATACACAGGGCCGGCAGAGTCTCATTTCCCGCAGAGCTGACCTTTATTAAACAGGAGACCTGACGAGTCCCGCCGAAAGGAAGATGGAGATCGTCAACACGGCACATTCGGTATCTCCGCCGCACGTCATCAGCCTGATTTCTCTGGAAACGAGAGGTTTGTTTAATGGCCGCAGGCGGCATTAACTTTGCCGCGATGTCGTAAAACTGAGGCACAGGATGAATGATAACGTCACCGTGACGCCGTGCACGGCGGAGGACGTGCGTGATATTCCCTCATTTTAACGGTCACCTTTTGTTTCGCGTGTGCGTGAGAGCGGGCTAATGCGCGCAGCGACCTTAGCAGTAATGCGCTTTTTTTCACGGCTCGGGGCAGAATATTCAGCTGCGGTCTTCGCCGACAGGTGCTTCATCACAGCTCGGCTGCCGCCGTCCGTGCCTCTGCCTGTCCCCTATCTGCTCGGCGACTTGCGCAGCCGTCAGCGTGATGTACTGCCATGTCACGCCGCGCCGCGGTTATTTATGCAGCGCACGGCCCAGAGAATTACGGCAGGCTGACCCGGTACAGCCAGCGAGCCTCGGCCCCGATCCCCACGATCTCCGCAGCTGCTGCCGCGCCGCCCGGTCACCTTGGACGATTCAGCCGTCCCGAGCCAACTCCCCCAAAGTCACAACTTCCTTCCGCCGAGTGACCCGTGACAGATATCCCACGCCTCGTACCCGCACGCAATGACTCCTCGTTGGAAAAGATCAGCACTCGATTACTTCTCCCTGGATGAATCTGCACACGATTGTTTCACCCTGGAAGCAGGTGTTCGTCGGAGCTGGAGGGGGTCTGCTGTGTTTACAGCAGCGCTGGCGGATGATGTTTAATATGTGCCATAAACACCCAGGTGTTCATTACTCATAATTCAACACCACTCAATCAGCCGCGATAAATTAACAAGCTGGGCCGCATAAACGGCTAACGAAATAAAATGGTAATAATTTAAAAAGCGCAATAATTATTTAGCAGCAGCACTGCCGAGTCCTTTCCAAAGGCTCCGCAGGCCGGTAGCACCAGGAGGGGGGAAATCATATGTTGTCATTCCAACACGAACCCTGTCCTAGCGTCCAAGGCAGGACCGAGGGCCTAGAATCTTCCACGCCCCCTCCCTATATACAATTAAACACTTGTCAAACAAAAAATCAACAGACAAGAATGTAGGGATGGGCTGTTAGTCCATTACGCAAAGAATTTGTATGCAGGGTAACATCGGGGAAATTACAGACCAGCGGCCGTGCAGGCTGTTTCGTGGCGGATTTGAGGAGCTCTGAACGGAAGGCTCTAACACTCATCTCCTCTGTCGGCGGTTCTCTAAAGTTCACGCGCTCCGCGCTCCCCCTAAAGGGCTAAACTGCACAACTGCATCGGTGATAGTTGAGCAAACTGCTCTCTACCTTTCATAAGCAGTAAACTCCACACTGTCAGCACGACCGCAGTCTCCAATCCTGCAAGGCTGACTGGAGTGGGGCAACTACAAACGATTATTTCCACAATCGACTGGTCGAACGATTGCAGTTTGGATTAATCGACTAATCAGATGGTCAATAAGTCTATTTCAGTTTGTCACACATTTGACTAATCTATCGATTGTTGTTTGGACTAATCAGATGCTCGATTAAACAAATGTGTAACTGCTACAAATCATCAATTCAACTTCTGCCTTGTGCCGGGGGTTATATTACGTGTGTGTTGGGTCGCAATACAGATTAAAAAAGTAAAACAAAACCATCTTTTTAAAATACCTTTAAATGACTTTCACTGAATTACAGGTGGAAATACTTGAGAGTTTAAAGAAAAAGAAGAACTCAGTAAAATAAAAGGGTTCCACCCACACTAATCCTTATTCACCTGATTTCAATCCAACTTCCTCTCAATAAAAACATACAGAGTTAAAAATACACCCTGTTAAAATGCATCAAGTACTGAATCACCTGTGCTTAAACTCAGTCCCCTGAATAAACCACGATTCAACAACGGAAAGGTTTGTTGACGTTTTTTAACGTCAGCATTGATGACAACGTCGCCTTATTGTAGCAGTCTTAGACCGAATGAGAACAGCAGAGAGACGAAAACAGAACTGTTCTGTCAACAAAGATGGCGGAAACGAACATCAGCTGCTGACCAACTTCGCAAAATTTGATCTGCGATGGATCAGACTATTTACTCATCACACCACTTTGGCAGGAAACCACTGACCACTAGCCGGACCTGTTCGGAGCGAAACCTCAAGTAGTTTGGTGAAAGTGAGAAGTACCAGTGAATTCTGGGATGCACAAGCCACAGCCGCAGACAGAAACTGAAAGCGCTTGAGTCCGAACTGTGGACACGCAAGGAGAACTCATCCGCAGAACCGGGGTCAGACCCCGTCAGACAAGCGGAGCCGTCCGGGGAAATCTGATTACGTTCCAAGCGCTGACCCCCCGCGCCATCACGTGAATAGTGTAATCCTGCACTGCAGTCGGACGAGAACCCCTCCGTCACGCCTCGGCGCGTCGTACGTAGGGGTACAGCTGATTCGCCAGTGGTCACTGCAACCCTGGCGTGGGTGGGGCTTACCGGAGAAACAGCTCAGCTTCACCTCAAAGCAAACGAGAAAGAGCCTCCAATCGCCTTACAGCTCTGTAAAGACCAGTGAAGGAGTCTTACATTCAACCGCTTGACCCTTAACCCCTTAAAACTCTACCTTTTCACTTAAGATTTCCCTTAAATTAGTTCAAAGACAGAAAAAGTATTCTTGTATTTTCCTGTAATTTAGCAGGACATATTTGAGATTGTTTGAAGCCTTAGCCACTCCACTAGAGTTTAAAATGGGCTTAAAGTTCCACAGGTTTGAATACAGCAGCTGTATGTGACAAACCCATTTATGGTTTCATCAGGTTAAGTAAGACCCATCACTCTCGACTGCTACCCAAGACCCTGGCGACTGCTTCGTCCAATCAACTGCATGCGGTCTGGATAAAAGCATCACCTGATGAACCGAATATGACACAGAACACTGTGAAGAGCACATGTCACACAGTAGAAGACCTGTGTGTGTATGCAGGACGACAGGATTAACGCAGGGCGAAAGAATACAGGGTACCACGAAAGGCGACTGACCTCGCCAGTGAAATCTCGCCCAGCCCAGCGTTACGGCTCACTCCCGTGCTCATTCGTTTAACCCCACTGCCCACATCGATGGCGAAACCTCAGTTTTCCGCGGCGCTGAAATCAATCTGGGAAACGCTGCAAGTAAACGCTTGCGTGCATAATCGTTAATCAAGTGGAAAAAAAACTGCGTATCTGTGAAACCTGACACATTTCACTTCGGGCGAAAATGTAAAGTGTCGGAGAGACGGGGAGAGGCAGCGAACACGCATTAGCGCACAAACATTAGAGCGCAAACACAGGCCCGTAATCCAGCTCACCACAGCGAATTCGCTTGTCAGTCGAACTCCCTGCGTCCCACACGCCATCAGCACTATAGGGAAGATTCACCTTCATAAACAGAGATCATCATGCAAATCCAATAAAACAGCATGAATAAGTATTAAAGAGACCCAGCCCCCCCAGAACACAGATAAGCAGGTACGGTATGTCACGTGACGTGCTCTGTCTCCGAACTCCTCACAGCTGAGGTCCCTTTATCCACCGTTCAGTTCAGACGGAGGCCACACCAGCTGTCCGTTTCACAAAGAGCCTGAGAGGAGTTCCAGAGGTCGCCGGATGGGCGGTTGGCGCTCGTTTACTAAACGGCGAGGTCGCCCGTCGCCCCTGCATCGGCAGACGAGAGGAAACACCGCGGGGTAAATTAGAGCGGCAGAGGGGAAGCCCCGCCCCCCACGCAGGGATAATGGAGGGTAATAAACGCACAGAAGCTGCGGTGCGGCCTGGGTGTGACACAGGTCACAGCCAAGAGCTGTCATTACACAGCTCTCCCCACACAGGTCCTGGGGTGTGACATCAGCGGCTCACTGCTGGGAGTGTTACCGGCCAGTGTGTGTGTGTGTGTGTGTGTGTGTGTGTGTGTGATGAGTGTATGTGTGTGTGTGTGTATGTGTGATGAGTGTGTGTGTGTGTGTGTGTGTGTGTGTGTGTGTGTGTGTGAGATGAGAGTATGAGTGTGTGTGTGTGATGAGTGTATGAGTGTGTGTGTGTGTGTGTGTGAGTGTGGGTGCGAGCGCGTGTGTGTGATGAGCGTATGAGTGTGTGTGTATGTGTGTGATGAGTGTATGAGTGTGTGTGTGTGTGTGTGTGTGTGTGTGTGAGATGAGAGTATGAGTGTGTGGATGTGTGTGATGAGTGTATGAGTGTGTGTGTGTGTGTGTGTGTGTGTGATGAGTGTATTAGTGTGTGTGTTTGAGTGTGTCTGTGTGTGTGTGAGAGGTAATCACATAAATGCAGCAGTTTTCATTCATCCAAGCATAATTTTGATATTAGCCCAGGTAAATAACAATTTTGCAGAAATGTCATTGGCTGACAGCGTGGGAAATGAATCGCTCTGTTACATCACAGTAAACAGTGACCCGCGGTTCCTGCTCCAGCCCGTGGTTAAAAACAAACTGTCCTCAATGATGAAGCAAATTATATCCAAATTTCCAAGTTCTGTTAATATTTAGCCTGACTGATAAGCAAGTGTAACGTTGCTTAAATTGGTATGACTGAGCGCCGTAGCGAGCTAGCTAAGTACCATGCTCATAACTAAGTTAAGGTAAACTAGCTACAGGCATCACCTCTCCATAATCATAATGTAACATTAGTTTGTTAGGTAGTTCACATTAGCTAGCAACTCAGTTGACTTTGAATTCAGAAACCGTGGCTCGTCCAAACATCAATGGCCATGAATCACTGAATGACTGAGTAGCAGAGTGATCTCTATGCTAAAAAGTATGGGAATTACCATTAAGGTGCTTACAGAAATCATGTTTGTTTTCAATTAAATGAGAAGATTCAGTTATGTGATAAACAGAATCTTATACTTTTGTTCGTCGCATTCAACAGCTGTGAACTCGATATCTCGCATCATTAAGCAACCCTACTTGAATTTAAGCGCTCTAAGGTTCATGACGGTAGAGGAGAGCACAGTCTAACACAGGCCCAAACTCTCTCCACAGCGTATGGTTCATACTCACATGCTCAGTGACCCCTGGTGCCCCGCAGAAGGGACATTATCGTTGTGAAAGACATCGATCCCATCAGGACAGAAAGGTCCCATCACCCAATCCTGAACCCAATCCTGCCATCTTTATATGTCAGTTGTATGTCGGTCATATAATTTAAGAAATAAGCAGTCAGAAGCAGTACCAACCCATTTTCATTGGTTGCGCATGCAGGAGGCTGAACCCATGCTCTGGTGTCAGTGTGCGACACACAACTTCAGGAGCCGCCCGTCCGCGCACCGAAACCTCGACCCACCCCCCCGAGACCTCACAGTCCGATCAACAGTCCCTGAGCTGGGAGAGCGGTCCCGTTCCCTGGGGCCGGGGTACACAGGGGTACAAACCCTCACTCAGTGCTAATGTAGCCTTTTATTTCTTTCACATTCCTCAAATAACGGCAATTCATCTCCTCTCATCCATTTCACTGAACTGAGTTCATTCTCCCAGCATATCCGCAGCGCCGTGCAATTTACCTGTTCAATACCTGCCCGGGATAGAGAAATAGTAAAATTCTGAACGTTTAGCATATTTTTAAAGTAGCCACTTTGAAGCATAGCTGTGAATACATTTGGAAATCAATAAAAGCAGAAACAGTTTTTTATTATGAAAACATTTCCACACAAACACTGCTTTATCAGGATAAAGCGGAGAGCAGAGACCTGTCAGAGGCCAGCGATGACAGACTTAACAACACTGCCGCTATTTCTGAACATTTCACAAATACAGACGGTTTAACAATACGACACATCACAGCTAACGGAAAAGTGTTCCTATAACGTTCCTGCTAGGTCACATACTCACATTAATCAAAGTAACTATCATGTAACTAAAGTAACACCATTTAGTAATGTACAGACTAGCATATCATTTGTTATTCACTAACCAAGGGCATAATTTAAGGCGGGATCACTGTGGGATCACTCTGTCTGTACATGGCTATTCCACCAATCCACTCCCACTCTTACCTTTTGAATGTCCCTCCAACCCCTGCAGATCATTCATTGGTTTCCCCTTCCATCAGTGTTTTTGTAACCAATCAGTTTACAGTAAAGATAGTCAGCAGCCAGACCACATCTCAATCTCCTCCAGCTGTGTGGCTGAAGCTAAGCAGGTGCGGGCTTGGTCAGTACTTGGATGGGAGACCAGCTGGGAAAACCAGTTGCTGCTGAAAACCAGTTGCTGCGGTGATCTTCCCTCTGGCAGAATAATCCCCAGTGCAGTGATGGGGACACTGTACTGAAGGAGACGCCGTCTTTCAGATGAGACGTTAAACCGAGGGCCTGACTCACTGTGGTCCAATGACACTCTTCGATAAGAGTAGGGGTATCCCGGTGTCATGGCTAAAGTCCCAACCTGGCTCTTTCCACCTGCCCCCTCATCATCCCCTGATCTAACTGGCTGTGCCCTCTCAACCCCCAGGGCTCCCTTGAGATTTCAATCTCAATGGGATTTCCCTGGTTAAATAAAGGTTAAATAAAAAGCCTTGATTCAGCATGAATCTCTGGGCCTCCATCTTCAGGGCCTCTTGCCATGCTGGTACCAGACAGAGCCACAGACTTCAGCGGCTGGTTTTCATCTGTATGGTTCACCACTTGTTCACAATTTTCCCCGTGCAATAAAACTTGATAAAAGACCACTGGCTGTAATCGCTCGATTCTGCGACACCACCAATATTGTACTCACATAATTTTGTCCCCCCAATAATGCGCTATGACAAACTAAACTTCAATGAAAAAATAAAACGCAGACACAAGCGTTTCAATAATTGTGTCCATCTCAGTCATAAACTCACTGTTGCTCCAATGACACCTGCGCTGGATAATGCCAACACGTGCGGAAATTATTTTACCAAGAAATTTGATCCAGGATCTCTCATTCGTCCCTCACTGTGCGAGAGTTTTGCAAAATTCTTCAGCCCAAAATTAACAAAACTGCAGGTCAAACTTATGGCCGAGGACATGATGAAAATGACCTTGAGATAAAAACTTTTTTCCCCCTTCAGTAACCTTTAAAAAGAGTTACAGCTTAATTTTTGCTAATGTTTGCAAGATTATAAAACTACAAAAGAAAATATAATAATACTCTGTGGAACATACATACTCTATTCTCTACTATCACAGTCATTCAGAGCGAATGGGGAGACCAAACCCTGTCAGTTAATGCACAGAAAAAAAATGTGTACTGACCACAGACAGGACAAGTCTTTCCTACAGACCATTACACACACGAGTCTTCCCTACAGACCATTACTCCACAGTATCGGAGTCCAGTTTAGCTTCAGTGGGACAATCATGACTACATTTCCCACAATCCAACAGGGGTACTGGACAAAGGCAGGGTTTATAGGGGGGGGAGGGGTCACAATGAGACCCCCAGACGTCACACCTGTGTTTAGCCTGCAGTTACTGCACACCTGGCTTCAGTAAACTCCACTCAATCAGGTGAGGGATCCTTTCAGTAACCCTGGCGACGAACTGAGATTGGACAGAAGCTCTTTTTAGGCTCCAAAATATGGATGAGTCACTGGAGTCGGTAATGCTGTCCGACCGTCACCGCGGTGATGTTTTGACCACCTGGAGAGCAGAGCAGCTTAACATCTGCAGTCCTGCCATAACCTGCCCTGGATATCTCCCATCACTCATCCTGATTGACTCCGCCTCTTTCTGACTCTCCCACCTGTACGGCCACCCAGGGAGGTGCTGGCGGCCCCACGAGCCTCGCGACATCACTAACGCCATCGTAATCTGCAGATCTGATCCCCGCATCACTCACAGCATCTAACCCTGCACTTCTGACAGTCTGTGTGTGTGTGTGTGAGTGTGTGTGTGTGCGCGCGCGTGTGTTTGCATATATTTAGGTCTGTGTGTATATCTGCGTGTGTCTCTGCATGTGTGTGTGCGTGTGTTTATGTCTGTGTCCCTGTGTCAGTGTGTGTGTACGAGCCTGGGCACGGGCGTATGCAGATATTGCTCTAAATTATCTGAAACGTTTTCCAATTCAAATTTTGATTGACGCTTTAATTTTTTTCACTCTGATATTCAAAATCCAATTAATCAATTTCAGTGAGTGATAGGCGGATTTACGAGTCCGAACAGCAGCTGAAATACCGCGCTCGCTGACAAGACAGTGCTTCGCTCGTCAGCCCGTTTCCAAGCGCAGTGACGGCTCCGACGCTCCAGGTGATTTGGAGATGTTCAGGAGCTCGTCTTGCACCGCCCTGACACCGCATCCTAAATTAATCTCATTATTCACATTTAAAAACACGCCGGCCATTTATTACCGCCACAGCGAAGGACCCAGCGCTACATCTTACTCTCTCTCTCTCTCTCTCTCCCTGTCACTCCCTCTCTCTCCAGGCCTGTGATGAAGTCGTTATCTCCCATGGCTAACAGCACAGCAAGGCTCTGGCTCTGTGGCAGGAGAGGTTTAACGTTGAGTGAGTTCAGCGGGCAGTACGGGAGTGATTTGGGCGTGATGGCGGTCATGGCATCAGGAAGAACTTCCCTCAGAGAAAAGCGCTACTGGTCTCTGCACTCCTGAAAATCGTGCTGACGGTGACCTTGGCGTGGAATACGCCTGACGCACGTCCCAACCTGAGAGCACAGGTTCGTATCGGGCCCATGTTTTTGGGGAGGCATCATTCGAGACTCAAGGATGCAGAACGAACGCCGGTGTCACTGCTCCAGACCTTCTCTCCTCAGCTGGTCCTCACACCTCCAGCAGGTCGACCCCGCGACCGACTGTCACACCGGTGATGAATATCGTACCCCGGAAGGAGAATTAATTATCACCTCCCATGCAGTGTAAAACACGGAAGCGGGGAGAAAAATTAACTTGGGAAATTATTTATTATTAGTGGTAATTATATATTAATTAGGTTTACATCTGCAGTACGCACTCACACGCTCAAGATGGGTCTCCGCCGATTTATTCATTCAGAACACACCCACTTTATAGCGCAGCGCATACTGCATACAGGCATCAGAGATCCATAGATTTGCATTTCCTGGTGCCGATATTAATCCTTAGGGAGCTGAAATAAATGTAAAAAAATATATAAATTTAATTTTCTTGTGCTGTTGAAAACCTCTCATGTTTCAACTTGTTTAAAAGAGCTCCCCTGCGGGAGCTCTATTAAACAAGTTGCCACATGATAGGTTTTCAACAGATTTGATTATCACTGAGTAACAAAAGTTGCATTCAGCGCTCTAAGGGTTAATATTGATCCCATGCCAGCAGCACGAGCAGCGACTGATACCCGATGTACATGATATAAACGGTCCAGGAGCAGTTGTACAATGTAAAAGGGATGATGTATGGACACATGAACAGCCTCGGTCCTCCAATCGCCTCCAATCAGATAAGAGGTAGCCAGCCGGTGTGGCAGGAGAAGAAGAGGGGGATGGATGGACGAGAGAACGAGGGTAATGATGGAGGGAGAGCAGGGGAACAGAGAGGGAAGTGGATGAGTCTTTATCTCATTACGTGTTACTAAAGAGGGGCGAACGCAGAGAGACGGATCTGCGAAGGAGAGCTGAACAATTCAGATCCAGGGGTGTGTTTATCTCTGTCGTAACACCGCGCCGAGATTTCTGCACACGCGACACAGGACTGTATCGCTGCCTCAGCTGCAGAACATCCCTCACACGGAGCAGGAGTCGTCTAACTACATCCTGCTCGCGCTCAGACATGTTTATTAACACACGCTGAAAACACACTAACACACGGGAACTGAATTACTGCATATTTACCAGGGAAGGCAGTAAATTACTGTCTTGCGATCCCAATCTGTACAACTCAGTGAGAGAAAACCAACACTGCAAACCCAACACATTATCGAGGAACACAGAGAAATTGTGCGAAAACATCCTGACCGCCATTTTGGCTCAGCTGATGCACAAAAGAGCATGCTCACCTCTCAACGACTCAACAAATAACTCACAACTTCCCAAGAGCTCAGATACATTCTAACTTCAATTCAATTTTGAAATGAGACCTGTAACATGAAAGGAGTTATGAATGTGAGATGTTCTAACTCACCGGGAGCGAATGCCAGAGTTACGGGGTTTTTCAGTTGTGCGCCGCCCGAGTCCTTCAGTGTCCTCAACTTTTAACTTATATTTACACTCAAAATCCTCATTAACAACCAAACTATTCATTTAGTGAATAATCCACTCCAACACCACAGCCTGTAATGATTCAGGAATCATCAAGAAATGACAAAGGGGCCACAGACAGGCTACATTTATATTGTAAGAATAATAAGCTTAATATCGTAAGGATGGCAAAAATCCAATTAATTTATCTAACTCTAACTCTGAATTCCATCTCGCATTTCAGTATTTTTTTTTTCCAGCAGTGAAATTTATTTTATGCATTTTAGGCGTCCAGGCCTTCGAAGGAGCACGGATGTTGCCGTTGAGCTCGCCGAGAGGCGAAGAGCTGCACCCCAACGCAACGCAAAGCAGCCGAGGATTCTCTTCCACGCCCTCCTTTAACTTCGCTCTCGAAACCAAAGCCATAAAAGTAAACCGGAGACGAACTGAAAGCCTTCCTGTCCGTCGCTTTAAAAGCTCTGAGCTGGGCGTGAGTCTGAAGGGGTGACGTTCGCAGCAGCAGTCGGCGCAGTGAAAGGACAGAGATGCTCTCGAAGGGGCCATAACAGTAAACACTCCCCCATCCGCAGACCCCAGCCCCAGAGACGCATCGGACACCACTGCAGGACGGGTTAGTGCAGATAGCCTTTATTAGCACGGTTCACAGGGTCCTGATCACGGTGCACACGGGGGGTGGGGCAGGTGGTGGACACGTGTACATGTAGCCCGAGGGACTCGTGCAGGTTACAGGTCTCAGCCACGAAAACTAGCAGAGCAGACAGATGCAGCACAGTCACAGCCCACAGCTCTCGCTGGCGCGACGGTGGAGGTGTTTAACAGAGGGAACCGGGGGGGTCACATGGCAAGGAATGAGCCCTCGACCTATGGAGTTTCGCAACGGACGACAGAGGCCACATTCTCAGACGCTCCTGCAGTTTGGCGCATCTGGAAGCGTTCAGCTGACAAATAACCTCTCCACTAACGACGTCAGCGCGATTCGACACTTGTCGTGACACGCGGCGAGGGTGGGGCAGCACCAACACAAAAAAGCAACCCCACCTTCCTCCCGCGGTGTTTATTCCCTCCTGGCCGTATCCCACAATGCACTCTCACACTAACCGCATCACTCTCCTCAGCCCAAGCGCCTTCATCTGTCCATCCGCTTTCTCTCCCTCGCCTCTCCCCTCTTTCTCTCTCTCGCTGCGCTCGCCGTGACCTCCGAAGTGAGCCGGAGGCTGGATTTGCATTGTAAGGCCTCGGCAGGCAAGTCTAAACGCGTGACGCAGGGGCGTAAGATTGATGGCGCCCACGACAGGAGCGGTGCTGACAAGCCTGTGACATGCAGCCGACCGCGACGCGGGAATCCGGAACAATCTCCGCCGCACCATCGCTCCTGATATTTACATGCTCCTGCCGCACGCTCCATGTACCGCTCGGCTATAAACAACGGCGGAAAGTGCCAGAACTCCATCACTCAACAGATCTCAAATAAGACCTCGCCCTCATCTCGCACTCCGATTATTCCAGAGCGCTCCTGTTGGCAAGCTTGACTCAAATGCTAAACAACAATCCAACCTTATTTTTCCAGTTCTAATTCTCCGGCACTAAATGTGCAAACTTCTCGGCGATGCTGGGGCCGCTAACAGGATTACAGACAGATTACCATGGAGGTCTTGTGTAATTCCGCACGCCCATAGGTCTGATTCCAGCTCTGCATCGCCTTTCCTGTCTAAAAGCTCTATGAATCATGGTAATTTGGCGATTAGTCTGATTCACATGCGTCAAACACTGCACCACATCATATACACTACTTTTTTTTCCCAATCCTGCACACACTATTAGCGCACGCACCCCCCAGCAGGATTACCCAATCAGCAACATCAGCCCATTCCAGCTCTGGATGTTTCCACATGGGAATCGATGAAAAAAGTGGGAGTTTGAGTATGAAAAAGATCTGGAAATTCCTTATGCATTCACTTTTCAATCCTGCTGGTGACAATAGTGTAAATAGCAATATTACAACCACCTGTATTCAAATGCAATAACTGACCACAATTGTTAGCATTGTTAGCATTTATCAGAAAGTTCAAACGCTAGGAGATTAACTCTAATTGATTAGTCCTAAGGCTGCTCTCTGCCAAGCTGTAAGAGCACAGGGATTTGAGAAGTAACACAGCCCTGTATGCGTCTGTACTGCAAACAGCACTGACTCACCGCTGGGCAGATTAAGGGCTAAAGATCTGACCAACTGACCACACTTAGATCAACAACCTCCTGTCAACTGTATAATATCTCACAATGAGAAAAAAAATTACCTGCGATCAAGAGGGACAAATAACACTAGTGTTCATTGGGCAAACTCTTTAGGCAAAGCTTAACCAATAGTCCTGCACTCCGGAGATCTGAGCAACGAATCACAGCAGGCTTCAGCCCTGAGCAAAGCTTTGATTGGTGAAGTCCAGGTCAGACGAGCAGGGTAACGCGCACTTTCTTGCGGAGCAGCGCAGACCCACAGGGGGCGCTCTTACCTTCCAGCACGGTGAGTTTGGCGCTGGTGTTGATCTCGCCCATGCTGTTGGTGGCGGTGCACTCGTAAATGGCCTCGTCTCTGTGCGTGCGCAGCGGCTGGATGCGAAGCACGGACCCTGACCCGTCGTCAAACTCGATCACCTATCAGGAAAAGAGAATAAAACGTTTGTGTGGGGTCTCCAGTACGACCTTGAGGTCACACAGAACTCGTACACACCTGCAGGGCTCTGCATCATTTCCTGCAGCAGACACCACACAGACCTGCCATCTAACCCCAGGGTTACTTCAGTCCCACACCGCAGCCACTCAGAGCCTCTCATTACAGACAGCACTGGAGAGAGAGGCGCCACAGGATCGTACATCTCAGCCACAGAGTCAGGTGACAATGAGGTACTTATTTACTTTGTGTACAGGCAGCTAAAGAATGGCTCACTGCCACCATGTTTGATTTTTTGGGCCAATCACATCACCCCAAAACAGCCTGGTATGTATAAACACAGTATCACAGTATACAGGTGCGAGGTGCCCAGAGAAACGCTGGGAGGCCTCTGAAGGCTGTAAACAAGCAGAAGGCTCAGAGCTGGGGCGTGTGGCCCCGAGCAGCGCTCTGGGGTGCGCCTCAGAGAGCAGGGCCATTGGCCCCCAGGAGCCCTACACACCCGGAACAGGACCACTGGCCCCCAGGGGCACCATACACCCCGAACAGGACCACTGGCCCCCGGGGGCCCCACACACCTGACCAGGACCAGCAGCCCCCAGCGGCCCCAAACAGCACCATTGGCCCCCGGGGGCCCCACACACCTCAAACCGCTGTGAGCTGACTTTCTTCCCCTTCTTCATCCACGTGATCCTGGGTTTGGGTTCCCCGGCCGCCTGGCACACAAAGGAGGCCACGCCCCCCGAGATCCCAGTCTGATCCTCTGGGGACTTAATGAAGCTCGGCAGGGCTGTGGGGGGGAGGAGGAGAGAGAGAAAGAGAGGGGGGAGAGAGAATGATAAGACACCGAGACCAACGAGACCAAGAATATTGAATTTCCCTCTAAAACACTAAAAGCCCATCACACACACAAACACACACACACACACACACACAAACACACACACAGTGCACTGATTCTGTTCACCGCTTCACAGTTTGCGAATCCAAACACGGGAAACGACATCGGGTGGGAGGGTGTTAGGGCACTTTACCTTCATTAACTACACAGAACCCTGTACAGAAGGGCTGCCCAACCCCGTTCCTGGAGAGCTGCCATCCTGAAGGTTCTCTCACCAACCAAAGAAACCACATCTGCTTTCCCAGTGACAGATCTTGACGAGCTGCGAATGAGCTGAATCAGGTGTGTTGAATTAGGGTTGGAGTAGAAACCTACAGGACGGTAGCTCTGCAGGAACAGGGTTGGGCAGCCCTACGGTACAGAGTACAGTGTCTCGGCTTAAATCAAAATCCACATGGACTTAATCTGGCTCCTGTCAGACTTTTATCAATGCACTAGAGCTGCAACTATCGAGTATTTTTGGAATCGGGTATTCTGTCGATTATTTCTACGAGTAATCGAGTAATCTAACGAATCTTACTTTTTTGTTTTTAAACAATTAAATAAATTTTGTACAATGGAATATGAAAGGCCTTTTAAAATGAACAAACAATTGCGGTTTTTTTCCTCAGAAAAAGGTTTTTATTTTAACAACTTTCAAAGTTGAAATCATTGCTGGCTTAAGAACTAAGCCAATAAAACAATCTTCATCTAAGACAATAAAAATAAATCTTTGCTATGTAAATAAAAAATTAAATACAATTCAGCAGTGGTCCCTGCCTTTGCCCGTAGTCAGCTGGGATAGGCTCCAGCTCGCCCCGTGACCCTAGTGAGGAATAAGTGGGTATAGAAAATGGATGGATGGACAATTCAGCAGTCAGCCATTCAAAGTGGTAATAAAATTCAACATTTCAGTCTACAATCCAAAGCAGCATAAACCATTAGGCACAAGAACTAAGCCGATTGGTATGAATTTGGCAAACGTGTATAAGAAAGGGGACAGAGAGAGAGAGAGATTAGCTCTCCCTGTATAAAAAAATCAAAACACCGAACTTCTCAATGAAAACTTTAAAGTTTAAACCATTGCTGGCTTAAGAACAAAACTCTTCACCTCATATATGAACTATACTGTATGTGTACCTGTGTGTGTATCAGTGTTGGTGTGGACAGCCGCATTACTAGTCTGACAAGTATGAACTGACATGACAAAAAAGGTGTTTAATACAAGTTTATCTGCGGACACCAACAGGCTATGCGTAATCTAGACGCCCCGCCCCCCCCCTGTTTTTAAAATTGCGCTTGACGTGAATGACTTCCATGCCTCGTTACTACAGACGAACACCACAGGCTATGAATACTGTACGTTTTAACAGGCGCTAGTGTTAATATCAATCTTAAATGAATGTTACTTTGTAACGGTGAAGTGAGGGCGTTTTCTTTTTAGGCGCTGCAGTATTGACGATGTGCTGTTGCGATCAGGTTTGCCTGATTAACAATCAGTTTATTAACTGAACAGCTACCGCCAATGCATGACATGTAATAATTAACGAATGACAAAGCGATTATCTGTTGGCCATGTTGATATAATTGATGTGACTCCGCAAGGATTACAATCTGCAAAAAATCTGGAACTTTCGCTGACTTCGCGGCGATTACTTTCGTTGTTATCACTCAGCTGTGCGTCTAACAACGCACTTGAGCTGTCACTACATTCAGACGAGAGAACGGATTCTCCTGACTTGTTGCTCAATTAACCTCGCGAACTAATTTACGCAAATCCAGAAATTATAAAGACGTAGGCGATTGATATTTTCCATCGTCATTGATGTGCGGAAGTAAACGCCGTATATATTCGTAGTGCAATGTATAACAAGGCTTTCAAAAATAAATTAGATTCTCATCGGTTCCAGCAATCAGTCTGAGCAACTGTTTTTAATTGGGGAGGTAAACTGCGAGCGGTGTCTGTCATTAAGAAGTGAAAGGTGAGGTTATTGCTGGCCCTGTGTTTCTGCCGACGGACCGTCACTGTAACGTTACATTTATAAATGTTATTTCTATGTGTATATTGAAACAGGGATATGGCCTATCTGAACAGCGCTATAGTTAACAAATACAGAATGCCGCGATGATACACAAATTAAAATAAAGAGTAACGTGACATTAATTAAACGGAGCCTCGAGGTAAGGAATTTGCCTCGATTATTTTTTGTACTCGAATTACTCGAGTTACCCGAGTAATCGTTGCAGCCCTACAATGCACTCTGTTAGAGTTCATTTAACACTGAGAGAGTGAGTGAGTGATGACGCACAGTTGAAGCTGGGGTAGTGAGTGAGTGAGTGAATGAGTGGGTGAGTGATTATCTAGGAATACTGGTCACAGGTTTTCGGCCTGATATTCATGATCTTCCAGCTCCGGAGGATGAATGTGGGCAGGTGTCGCTCAGAGCGCCAGCGACAGCCCCATCCACACCATCCCCACTGCTCACTGCTCACTGCTCTGCATTACTGCCCTCAGCGGCAGTAACCCTTCACCCTCTGAATCTGCCCCGCGCAGCACCAGAGGAGCGTTAGTGAATCAGTTATGACGGTGTCGGCCTGATCAGAGGTTTGGTATGTGGTTACGCGACACAGGTCCGCGAGACGTTACAGGAGTGATGGGGTACAGGGCAGGACGGTAGTGTGCCGCCAAAGTCACACACAAAAGTGTTCTGCTGCTTGAGCTCGGTCCGTTGCTGGTAATTCCACCTGTGTTTGAGATAGAATGGAGACTCAGCATGTGATTGGCTGGAGGAGGCGACAGACTTGTTTTCCTGCCGCTACCGGTGGGGCCTCGCCCCCGGGACACGGGCCCACGCCCTGCCCCATTGTGACGGGACGGGAACATAAAGAGCAGGGCACGTTTCGACACCTTCCAGGAAGTGGTGACACACAGGAGAGCTCGCACGCAAACACCAGACAGCACACGCAGTGCCATCTTATTTACCTCCTGTTTTTACTGTGAACCCAGACTGTGACCTCAGGCTCTGTGTGGATTACTGAGTCAGCTGGGTCCTGTTTCTTAAAGCAGGATTAATGAGTCAGCTGGGTCCTGTTTCTTAAAGCAGGATTACTGAGTCAGCTGGGTCCTGTTTCTTAAAGCAGGATTACTGAGTTAGCTGGGTCCTGTTTCTTAAAGCAGGATTACTGAGTTAGCTGGGTCCTGTTTCTTAAAGCAGGATTACTGAGTCAGCTGGGTCCTGTTTCTTAAAGCAGGATTACTGAGTCAGATGGGTCCCGTTTCTTAAAGCAGGATTACCGAGTCAGCTGGGTCCTGTTTCTTAAAGCAGGATTACTGAGTCAGCTGGGTCCTGTTTCTTAAAGCAGGATTACTGAGTTAGCTGGGTCCTGTTTCTTAAAGCAGGATTACTGAGTCAGCTGGGTCCTGTTTCTTAAAGCAGGATTACTGAGTTAGCTGGGTCCTGTTTCTTAAAGCAGGATTACTGAGTCATCTGGGTCCTGTTTCTTAAAGCAGGATTACTGAGTCAGCTGAGTCCTGATTCTTAAAGCAGGATTACTGAGTCAGCTGAGTCCTGTTTCTTAAAGCAGGATTACTGAGTTAGCTGGGTCCTGTTTCTTAAAGCAGGATTACTGAGTCAGCTGGGTCCTGTTTCTTAAAGCAGGATTACTGAGTCAGATGGGTCCCGTTTCTTAAAGCAGGATTACCGAGTCAGCTGGGTCCTGTTTCTTAAAGCAGGATTACTGAGTCAGCTGGGTCCTGTTTCTTAAAGCAGGATTACTGAGTTAGCTGGGTCCTGTTTCTTAAAGCAGGATTACTGAGTTAGCTGGGTCCTGTTTCTTAAAGCAGGATTACTGAGTCAGCTGGGTCCTGTTTCTTAAAGCAGGATTACTGAGTTAGCTGGGTCCTGTTTCTTAAAGCAGGATTACTGAGTCATCTGGGTCCTGTTTCTTAAAGCAGGATTACTGAGTCAGCTGAGTCCTGATTCTTAAAGCAGGATTACTGAGTCAGCTGAGTCCTGTTTCTTTAAGCAGGATTACTGAGTCAGCTGGGTCCTGTTTCTTAAAGCAGGATTACTGAGTCAGCTGAGTCCTGTTTCTTAAAGCAGGATTACTGAGTCAGCTGGGTCCTGTTTCTTAAAGCAGGATTACTGAGTTAGCTGGGTCCTGTTTCTTAAAGCAGGATTACTGAGTCAGCTGGGTCCAGTTTCTTAAAGCAGGATTACTGAGTCAGATGGGTCCCGTTTCTTAAAGCAGGATTAATGAGTCAGCTGGGTCCTGTTTCTTAAAGCAGGATTACTGAGTCAGCTGGGTCCTGTTTCTTAAAGCAGGATTACTGAGTCAGCTGGGTCCTGTTTCTTAAAGCAGGATTACTGAGTCAGCTGGGTCCTGTTTCTTAAAGCAGGATTACTGAGTTAGCTGGGTCCTGTTTCTTAAAGCAGGATTACTGAGTTAGCTGGGTCCTGTTTCTTAAAGCAGGATTACTGAGTCAGCTGAGTCCTGTTTCTTAAAGCAGGATTACTGAGTTAGCTGGGTCCTGTTTCTTAAAGCAGGATTACTGAGTCAGCTGAGTCCTGTTTCTTAAAGCAGGATTACTGAGTCAGCTGAGTCCTGTTTCTTAAAGCAGGATTACTGAGTCAGCTGGGTCCTGTTTCTTAAAGCAGGATTACTGAGTCAGCTGGGTCCTGTTTCTTAAAGCAGGATTACTGAGTTAACTGGGTCCTGTTTCTTAAAGCTGGATTACTGAGTCAGCTGGGTCCTGTTTCTTAAAGCAGGATTACTGAGTCAGATGGGTCCCGTTTCTTAAAGCAGGATTACTGAGTCAGCTGGGTCCTGTTTGTTAAAGCAGGATTACTGAGTCAGCTGGGTCCTGTTTCTTAAAGCAGGATTACTGAGTCAGCTGGGTCCTGTTTCTTAAAGCAGGATTACTGAGTCATCTGGGTCCTGTTTCTTAAAGCAGGATTACTGAGTCAGCTGGGTCCTGTTTCTTAAAGCAGGATTACTGAGTTAGCTGGGTCCTGTTTCTTAAAGCAGGATTACTGAGTTAGCTGGGTCCTGTTTCTTAAAGCAGGATTACTGAGTCAGCTGGGTCCTGTTTCTTAAAGCAGGATTACTGAGTTAGCTGGGTCCTGTTTCTTAAAGCAGGATTACTGAGTCATCTGGGTCCTGTTTCTTAAAGCAGGATTACTGAGTCAGCTGAGTCCTGTTTCTTAAAGCAGGATTACTGAGTTAGCAGGGTCTGGTATCTTAAAGCAGGATTACTGAGTTAGCTGGGTCCTGTATCTTAAAGCTGGATTACTGAGTCAGCTGGGTCCTGTTTCTTAAAGCAGGATTACTGAGTCAGATGGGTCCCGTTTCTTAAAGCAGGATTACTGAGTTAACTGGGTCCTGTTTGTTAAAGCAGGATTACTGAGTCAGCTGGGTCCTGTTTCTTAAAGCAGGATTACTGAGTCAGCTGGGTCCTGTTTCTTAAAACTGGATTACTGAGTCAGCTGGGTCCTGTTTCTTAAAGCAGGATTACTGAGTCAGCTGGGTCCTGTTTCTTAAAGCAGGATTACTGAGTCAGCTGGGTCCTGTTTCTTAAAGCAGGATTACTGAGTCAGCTGGGTCCTGTTTCTTAAAGCAGGATTACTGAGTCAGCTGGGTCCTGTTTCTTAAAGCAGAATTACTGAGTCAGCTGGGTCCTGTTTCTTAAAGCAGGATTACTGAGTTAGCCGTTCGCTTTACAGCCTAGTGCTGACGGCCTGCTGCCCGCATTGGGGGACTGCGCCTGCTCCCACATCACGCAGGCAGCCAATGCTGAGTTTATTACAGCTCATAAAGCATCATTACAGATTTACTGCAGCATTAGACATGCTTGGGTCTGTAGGTTCCGGCAATAAACCCACACCACAGGCCCTGGGCTCCACGCGTTCACAAGCCAGTGGGTCGTCTTCTCGCTGCGGTTGCCAGGTTCAGAGTTTGTTCAAACCCAATAAAGGTGCATAACTTGCATCATGAAGGTCATGAACAGCTGGCACAAGGTGAGGGGGTCGGGGGGATCTGCGCATGTTTCCAGAAGAGAGTCTGAGGACCAGATGAGAGCGAAGCAGTCTTTGATGTACTAATTCAACACAAACTGCTGGTCAAGGACACACACTTAGACCTGATACACACATTGTCTGGTCAGGAACAACAGGACATGTGCAGATGCTTTGAAATGACACACTCTGGTGGGAGAACAGGGAATCTGACTGCCACAGTTCCTGTTAATCCTCACAGCAGCGCTGGAAGATACGGCAGCACCGTTCGCTCCTGCGCACAGGGCTAATAAAGCCAAGAGAGCAGCGAACCAAACCCTGCTAATCCAGATCACAGCTTTACTGGCTCTACAAGAGACACACACACCCTGCTCAACGTCACAGGCCTCATCTGTAACGAGGGCTCGGCTCCGTCTTACCACAGATCCCCTCTGATACCCAGGGTGAGAGATACCCACTATACCAGCAGGTACACACACACAAGCACACACATATACGCTCACACACACTCACACGCAGACATGCTCTCACATACTCTCAAACACACACACTGATGCATACTTTCTCTCCTCTCTCTCATACACACACACACACACACTCTCACACACACAAGCGCAAACACACACTCCTCTGCAAAACTAACGCAGTCACACAGCACCAGAGCCTCCATTTCCTCCCCGTTTATATATTTTCTGACACAGGATCTGAGGGCCTGGGTTCTGGGGGAGACGGATCAATAACTACTTAACATAACACAACAGCAACTGTAATGTCGGCAAAACCCAGGGATCCAGCATGAAGCTGCTGCAGCTAAATCACCTCGACATCACCCTTCAGCAGCACAGTCCTGTTCCACTCCCAGCCCCAGAGCTCCTGTTCCACTCCCAGTATAATACATCAGAGTCCCGCTCCACAGCTCCTGTTCCACTCCCAGTATAATACATCAGAGTCCCAGTCCACAGCTCCTGTTCCACTCCCAGTATAATACATCAGTCCCGCTCCACAGTTCCTGTTCCACTCCCAGTATAATACATCAGAGTCCCAGTCCACAGCCCCTGTTCCACTCCCAGTATAATACATCAGAGTCCCGCTCTACAGCTCCTGTTCCACTCCCAGTATAATACATCAGAGTCCCAGTCCACAGCCCCTGTTCCACTTCCAGTATAATACATCAGAGTCCCGCTCCACAGCTCCTGTTCCATTCCCAGTATAATACATCAGAGTCCCAGTCCACAGCCCCTGTTCTACTCCCAGTATAATACATCAGAGTCCCGCTCCACAGCTCCTGTTCCACTCCCAGTATAATACATCAGAGTCCCAGTCCACAGCCCCTGTTCCACTTCCAGTATAATACATCAGAGTCCCGCTCCACAGCTCCTGTTCCACTCCCAGTATAATACATCAGAGTCCCAGTCCACAGCCCCTGTTCCACTTCCAGTATAATACATCAGAGTCCCGCTCCACAGCTCCTGTTCCACTCCCAGTATAATACATCAGAGTCCCAGTCCACAGCCCCTGTTCCACTTCCAGTATAATACATCAGAGTCCCGCTCCACAGCCCCTGTTCCACTCCAAGTATAATACATCAGTCCCGCTCCACAGCTCCTGTTCCACTCCCAGTATAATACATCAGAGTCCCGCTCCACAGCTCCTGTTCCACTCCCAGTATAATACATCAGAGTCCCGCTCCACAGCTCCTGTTCCACTCCCAGTATAATACATCAGAGTCCCAGTCCACAGCCCCTGTTCCACTTCCAGTATAATACATCAGAGTCCCGCTCCACAGCTCCTGTTCCACTCCCAGTATAATACATCACAGTCCCAGTCCACAGCCCCTGTTCCACTTCCAGTATAATACATCAGAGTCCCGCTCCACAGCTCCTGTTCCACTCCCAGTATAATACATCAGAGTCCCGCTCCACAGCTCCTGTTCCACTCCCAGTATAATACATCAGAGTCCCGCTCCACAGCTCCTGTTCCACTCCCAGTATAATACATCAGAGTCCCAGTCCACAGCCCCTGTTCCACTTCCAGTATAATACATCAGAGTCCCGCTCCACAGCTCCTGTTCCACTCCCAGTATAATACATCAGAGTCCCAGTCCACAGCCCCTGTTCCACTCCCAGTATAATACATCAGAGTCCCAGTCCACAGCTCCTGTTCCACTCCCAGTATAATACATCAGAGTCCCGCTCCACAGCTCCTGTTCCACTCCCAGTATAATACATCAGAGTCCCAGTCCACAGCTCCTGTTCCACTCCCAGTATAATACATCAGTCCCGCTCCAAAACTCCTGTTCCACTCCCAGTATAATACATCAGTCCCGCTCCACAGCTCCTGTTCCACTCCCAGTATAATACATCAGAGCCCAGCTCCACAGTTCCTGTTCCACTCCCAGTATAATACATCAGAGTCCCAGTCCACAGCCCCTGTTCCACTCCCAGTATAATATACTCAGCAACAAAAGTTTCTGTGACACCATTTATGTGTATGTTATAAATGACACGCAAAGATCTCAATGCAATCAATATGTTTATTTAACAGGAAAAACACTGACTTTTCAGTGCCAACGTCACTCAAAACGAAAAATGTCATTTTCATGCGTCATGAAGCACTTGTCTGACGTCTAAACAATTGTGACCTTCACACTTCAATACCGGGTGTGACTTCCTCGTGCCATGATGCAAGCAACGCATCTCCGGCGCATGGACCGAATCAGATGTGCCAGAAATTGCTGTGGGATGTCATTCCAAATCTGACGTAGACATTGTCGCAATTCCTGGAGTGTAGCTGGCGGGTTATCCAACCGCCGCAAACGTCGATCCATCTCGTCCCAAAGATGCTCGATTGGGGACATGTCTGGGGATCTGGCTGGCCATGGCAGGACATTGACATGTTGTTGCATCAGATACTGCTGTACAATCCTTGCAACGTGTGGTCTGGCGTTATCATGTTGCAGCGTTATTCCGGGACCATGTTGCATCAAAAACAGTACCACCAATGGGCGTAGCTCTTCATCGCGATATCTTTGACCTGTCAGATTTCCATCAATAACAAGCAAATCTGTTCTGTTTCTAGCCGTGATCCCTCCCCAAATCATGACACTACCACCTCCAAAACGATCAAATTCCTGAGCACAGTTGTTGGCATAACGTTCTCCACGTCGACGGTATACACGTAAACGACCATCACATCGGTTAAGCATGAATCTTGATTCATCAGTGAAGAGTACAAGATCCCACTGACGTTGGATCCACCGTCGATGTTGTTGTGCCCACTGTAGACGCAGTCGTCGGTGTTGTACTGTGAGTACTGGACGTCTTGTTGGCCGACGTGGGACAATGCCAAAATGACGGAGACGGCGACGGATTGTCTGTGCAGACAGTCGCCTCAAACCAGGTATCGTTCTTGCAGTTATGGTTGCAGGTTGGAATCGATTTTGGAGATGGGTTGTTCGAATCCAGTTGTCCTGTCTGGGAGTGGTTACTCGTGGACGGCCGCTGCGAGGACGGTCTCTGACATGTCTTGTCTGCTGATGACGCTGCCATAAGTTCCAAATGGTGTTTCGGTGGACATTCAGGCGATGAGCAACTTCCCTCTGCGAGGTTCCGGATTCAATCATCCCAATGGCCCTCCACCGATCATTTTCAGACAGTCTTGGCATTTAGAGGGTAGAGTTCCTGATCCGAAATGGCTGTGTTTTCGATAAGTGATGCTTCCGTCGTTCATCAGGCACAATGTGAACATTCCAAAAATTCTCCTCTTTTATTGCCATCCACAAGCATGATTTACGCACATTTTCACGTGCAAAGTCATTTTCTCGCATTTTCATGATTTCCATTTCAATGTTGTGTTTACGTGTACTGTTTCAGTCTGATATCACCATGTATGACAATTTCATAATTGCGTTATGAAAAATAATTAACAATATTGGTGTCACAGAAACTTTTGTTGCTGAGTATACATCAGAGTCCCAGTCCACAGCCCCTGTTCCACTCCCAGTATAATACATCAGAGTCCCAGTCCACAGCCCCTGTTCCACTCCCAGTATAATACATCAGAGTCCCGCTCCACAGCTCCTGTTCCACTCCCAGTATAATACATCAGAGCCCAGCTCCACAGCTCCTGTTCCACTCCCAGTATAATACATCAGAGTCCCAGTCCACAGCCCCTGTTCCACTCCCAGTATAATACATCAGAGTCCCAGTCCACAGCTCCTGTTCCACTCCCAGTATAATACATCAGAGTCCCAGTCCACAGCTCCTATTCCACTCCCAGTATAATACATCAGAGTCTTAGTCCACAGCCCCTGTTCCACTCCCAGTATAATACATCAGAGTCCCAGTCCACAGCTCCTGATCCACTCCCAGTATAATACATCAGTCCCGCTCCACAGCTCCTGTTCCACTGCCAGTATAATACATCAGAGTCCCAGTCCACAGCCCCTGTTCCACTCCCAGTATAATACATCAGAGTCCCAGTCCACAGCTCCTGTTCCACTCCCAGTATAATACATCAGAGTCCCGCTCCACAGCTCCTGTTCCACTCCCAGTATAATACATCAGAATCCCAGTCCACAGCTCCTGTTCCACTCCCAGGATAATACATCAGAGTCCCAGTCCACAGCTCCTGTTCCACTCCCAGTATAATACATCAGTCCCGCTCCACAGTTCCTGTTCCACTCCCAGTATAATACATCAGAGTCCCGCTCCACAGCTCCTGTTCCACTCCCAGTATAATACATCAGAGTCCCAGTCCACAGCTCCTGTTCCACTCCCAGTATAATACATCAGAGTCCCGCTCCACAGCTCCTGTTCCACTCCCAGTATAATACATCAGAGTCCCAGTCCACAGCTCCTGTTCCACTCCCAGTATAATACATCAGTCACGCTCCACAGTTCCTGTTCCACTCCCAGTATAATACATCAGAGTCCCGCTCCACAGTTCCTGTTCCACTCCCAGTATAATACATCAGAGTCCCAGTCCACAGCCCCTGTTCCACTCCCAGTATAATACATCAGAGTCCCGCTCCACAGCTCCTGTTCCACTCCCAGTATAATACATCAGAGTCCCAGTCCACAGCTCTTGTTCCACTCCCAGTATAATACATCAGTCCCGCTCCACAGTTCCTGTTCCACTCCCAGTATAATACATCAGTCCCAGTCCACAGCCCCTGTTCCACTCCCAGTATAATACATCAGAGTCCCAGTCCACAGCCCCTGTTCCACTCCCAGTATAATACATCAGAGTCCCGCTCCACAGCTCCTGTTCCACTCCCAGTATAATACATCAGAGTCCCGCTCCACAGCTCCTGTTCCACTCCCAGTATAATACATCAGAGTCCCGCTCCACAGCTCCTGTTCCACTCCCAGTATAATACATCAGAGTCCCGCTCCACAGCTCCTGTTCCACTCCCAGTATAATACATCAGAGCCCAGCTCCACAGCTCCTGTTCCACTCCCAGTATAATACATCAGAGTCCCGCTCCACAGCTCCTGTTCCACTCCCAGTATAATACATCAGAGTCCCGCTCCACAGCTCCTGTTCCACTCCCAGTATAATACATCAGAGTCCCGCTCCATAGCTCCTGTTCCACTCCCAATATAATACATCAGAGTCCCGCTCCACAGCTCCTGTTCCACTCCCAGTATAATACATCAGAGTCCCAGTCCACAGCCCCTGTTCCACTCCCAGTATAATACATCAGAGTCCCAGTCCACAGCTCCTGTTCCACTCCCAGTATAATACATCAGTCCCGCTCCACAGCTCCTGTTCCACTGCCAGTATAATACATCAGAGTCCCAGTCCACAGCCCCTGTTCACTCCCAGTATAATACATCAGAGTCCCGCTCCACAGCTCCTGTTCCACTCCCAGTATAATACATCAGTCCCGCTCCACAGCTCCTGTTCCACTCCCAGTATAATACATCAGAGTCCCGCTCCACAGCTCCTGTTCCACTCCCAGTATAATACATCAGTCCCGCTCCACAGCTCCTGTTCCACTCCCAGTATAATACATCAGAGTTTCAGTCCACAGCTCCTGTTCCACTCCCAGTATAATACATCAGTCCCACTCCACAGCTCCTGTTCCACTCCCAGTATAATACATCAGTCCCAGTCCACAGCTCCTGTTCCACTCCCAGTATAATACATCAGAGTCCCAGTCCACAGCCCCTGTTCCACTCCCAGTATAATACATCAGAGTCCCAGTCCACAGCCCCTGTTCCACTCCCAGTATAATACATCAGAGTCCCAGTCCACAGCCCCTGTTCCACTCCCAGTATAATACATCAGAGTCCCAGTCCACAGCTCCTGTTCCACTCCCAGTATAATACATCAGAGTCCCGCTCCACAGCTCCTGTTCCACTGCCAGTATAATACATCAGAGTCCCAGTCCACAGCTCCTGTTCCACTCCCAGTATAATACATCAGTCCCACTCCACAGCTCCTGTTCCACTCCCAGTATAATACATCAGAGTCCCAGTCCACAGCTCCTGTTCCACTCCCAGTATAATACATCAGTCCCACTCCACAGCTCCTGTTCCACTCCCAGTATAATACATCAGTCCCAGTCCACAGCTCCTGTTCCACTCCCAGTATAATACATCAGAGTCCCAGTCCACAGCCCCTGTTCCACTCCCAGTATAATACATCAGAGTCCCAGTCCACAGCCCCTGTTCCACTCCCAGTATAATACATCAGAGTCCCAGTCCACAGCCCCTGTTCCACTCCCAGTATAATACATCAGTCCCAGTCCACAGCTCCTGTTCCACTCCCAGTATAATACATCAGAGTCCCAGTCCACAGCCCCTGTTCCACTCCCAGTATAATACATCAGAGTCCCAGTCCACAGCCCCTGTTCCACTCCCAGTATAATACATCAGAGTCCCAGTCCACAGCCCCTGTTCCACTCCCAGTATAATACATCAGAGTCCCAGTCCACAGCTCCTGTTCCACTCCCAGTATAATACATCAGAGTCCCAGTCCACAGCCCCTGTTCCACTCCCAGTATAATACATCAGAGTCCCAGTCCACAGCTCCTGTTCCACTCCCAGTATAATACATCAGTCCCGCTCCACAGCTCCTGTTCCACTGCCAGTATAATACATCAGAGTCCCAGTCCACAGCCCCTGTTCCACTCCCAGTATAATACATCAGAGTCCCGCTCCACAGCTCCTGTTCCACTCCCAGTATAAAACATCCCCTCCAGTATAACACATCAGTCCCGCTCCACAGCTCCTGTTCCACTCCCAGTATAATACATCAGAGTCCCAGTTCACAGCTCCTGTTCCACTCCCAGTATAATACATCAGTCCCGCTCCACAACTCTTGTTCCACTCCCAGTATAATACATCAGAGTCCTGCTCCACAGCTCCTGTTCCTGTATAATGCAGCGGAGTCCTCCTGGGTCAAATAACGTCTGCACAAACATATCGGTGACCCTTTCAGAAAATAAATCTGTCCCGATGCAGACAACGGTTTATCTTCAGCAGGCGTTAGGATCGGACTGCCGCAGGGCCACAGTCTAATAATTCCAGGTGCACAGGTGCGCACATGGTGAGCATCGGGGTCAGGTTAAAGCCACTTTCACAGGGGACATGAAACAAATTTTTCTCACGACGGATTACAATCAAAGTCAATGCAAAGACGTGAATATTCGCGTCAATGACGGAAACTTGAATCTCTTTCTTTCACAAGTGACGTAACTATTAACTTTTAAATGACGCCTATTTTGGGCACCATTATTGCGAGCTGGGGCATAGCGGCTCACTACTTCAATCAGAACGCGAGGAAATTCTCGTTAAACTAGAAGGGCACTCCGTACAGCACATTCCTCCGCCTTGCCCATATGTCAGCATTATTGGTTCTGGATGCACAAGAATATTATCCAGATCACCAATAGATTATGCAGATCGCCAATTACTGCATGATTCTACATAATTTATCATCAGATCATATTTATCACTGAAAATGTATTAACATCTGCTCATTACATAAGGGACAATCATTATACTCAGGTACACTTCAACTTCTTCCAGATAAAGAATCCAGAATGTACGGTGGCCCAGAAGGGTCAAAACACCTGCAAATTCAGAAAACACTTTCATCGATTTCACAACACATTAACTGCAGATGCCAAAACACTTGCATATTCGGAAAACACATGCAAACTCAGAAAACACATGCAAACTCTTGAATGACAACGGAAATGTTTCCCAGGGGACCATAACCAGTGACGGACCCCCATCCGGTTGCCGGTCCCGAACCATAGATATACATAAACACTAGATGGCTCAAGCATGCTGCGAGCCAATGTGAAGTAAAGTCGTCACAGGGCGGCCATCTTGGGACAGGGCTGCTCGATCACACATAACATTACAGCCAATGGAGCGCGGACTTTGAAATAACTGTAAATTGCTCAACTCTCCCAAATTCTCGACTGATTTTCAAACAAACGGCTTGGTTTGTCGGGTAAACATCAGAGATGTAGTTATTTAACTGCATTTTAAGAATAATTAAAACCATTGAATTCGATATAATAAGTACATTAAGGTTTGTAATAACCCAATCCGTTTGTAAATCCGTCAAGAATTCAGCGAGTTACGAGTATTAAAGCGAGTAAATCATCCATCTTACCTCCGACTACAGCACAGCGCACCAGAGCAGTCCCCTGTCCTAAGATGGCCGACCAGTGACGACGCTGCCGACTCCGCCTTGAGCCATCTAGTATTTATATATATCTATGTCCCGAACGATCTATGGAAAGAAAATTGTTTCCGAAGAGTTACGTGTTCTTTTTACGGACTTAGTGATGTCGGATACCACAGTGGTTTTGTTTCATTTCGACTTATTAAGGCAGTGTCCCCATAACGTATCGGTCCAATTGGATAACTTTTTAGCCCAACGCCCACTGGCCGCGAAGCGGCGCGGCGCGTCAAACTTCGAACGTTGCCTTGACGCTGCTCACTGAAAGCCTCAGCCGCATCAACATTGACAGCTGTCAATGTGACCGAGAAGTCATGAGTGTCAATCTCAAAATATTAAACATGAGAACGTTTAATTTTGAAAAAAATAAATAAAATAAGCTTGATCGGTAGGTTTTAAGTGATGGCAAAGCGTGACGGTCAGGTTACTATGCACTATACGTTATATACAGGCATAATTTTCCTCCTAAATTTAGCCGTCTAGTAAATTAAGATCATGATTAATTAATAATTTTACCTTACCCAGCAATGAATTAGCTAGCTAGCTAACTTAGCAGTGTAAAGTTCTCATCTGCGTATCTTGACTTAGGTACTGTGTAACTGTAGATCGCTTGATAACTTAAATGCCCACAAAATAACAGATTTCCTTTCAAAACTGCGACTTGGTTAAAAAGCAGGTTGACAACTGCATGTGAGGTTGCCGCTAAATGTGTGACTGACCATGACAAGGCAAAACAGTTAAATAATCTCAAAAACAAATGCGTTTTGATTGTGTAGACCCTTCAGACATTCAGCAGCGGCAAAAAGTCAGAAACTGAGCAGTGGCGACGAGTAAAAATTAGGCAGTGGCGAGAAGTAAAAATCTGACGCGCGTCAGACGCTGCCAGTGGGCGTTGCTCCATTGAAATTAATGTTACCAATTTTTTTGACGCGTGTCAAACGCCTTCAGTGGGCGTTGAGCTTTAAACGTTCTGCAAACCTTGTTAACTGTAAACTAGCTGGCTAGCGTTTCTACATTGTTGTCTCAAGACGAGCGCACCGCACCACCATTTTTGAAAGTTATCACTGTCACATAGTATGTATGTCAATTCTTATTTCATAGTGCAATTTCGTGCAGATACGAACATTTTGCCCATTCTTTAGCACTATTCCCTCTCCTGCTACAGACTCTACTACCAATTATTAAAAATCACTTGTGTATCAGCTTAGCGCCATGACCACAGAGAGACTTGTGGTGATGGCACTGCGTTAGATTTGGATCGGAAGTCGGGGTTGGGAACAACGTCACACTCAAGCAGGCTGCGTTCCATTATGTAAGCGGGAAAACTGACTTGGGGTCAGTGGTGTCTCATATGACAAGATATGCTGCATTCATGTGCTATGGGAATCATGGTAAATACCAAAAGCCGACGTGAAAAGTTCACATGAACACCCCCCCATGTGGTATTTTCCACTGGGCAACTCGTAGAAAATTTTGATACACGAGTTGTCGAGATGAAGTAACCTTTTACCTTTTCAACATGGCGGAGAGCGAGCAAGGATTCACCGCCAATGGTAAATAATGTGTCCGCCATTTTTTAAGTTCGCTCCAACAACACAAGCACTTGGACATGTAATGTGAATATAGGCCACTAGATGGCAGTATTTACCTTTTTTTTGTTAAGCTCAGACTGGAGTCATGTTTAGACATGTCCTGGACATGTCTGGGGCAAGTCTCAGAAAATTTAAAAAAAGAGGTCTAAATGTGGGTGGGGTCTGCAAAAGAGTATATAAGGAAAAGAATTGAGACAGTAAAGTAGTTGGAGAAATTGCAAGAAGATGACCAGACCTGCCATTCTGTTCAAGACCTGTGACATTTCTTTTGTGGATTTCTTTGCCTGTGTTTGAGCATTTTCTTCATCCAGGACATCACCAAGCCACCCCACCAAAAAGGGACTGTAATTATTTCTGTTTTTTCTTATTTATCAATCCTGGTCTTTAGTTGTAGGTTGTTATTAGTCTTTGTCTTTGTTAAAAATTAAATGTGTTTTAGTTGTTGGAACTGTGTTTGTCATCCCTTGCTGTTGCTGTTGTGTTATAAATGTAATAACAAATTGGGGCCATAACAAATTGGGGGCTCAAGGTCCGGGATAGACCATTGTGTGAGTAATTTATTGAAAATCTAACATTCCAAATTGTGAAATTGTTTTTGTGAATTTTACTAGATATATATTGACAACAGCAATGGATGATTTCTTGGCATCACCAACCGTAGGGGTTTTGAAGTCTTTTAAAAAGACAGAACTGCTAGAAATTTGCAGACAGTTGGAGCTGACAGAGGTAAAACCAGCCATGCGAAAAGCAAGACTGGCTAGAGAGATAGTTGAATATTACATTGATGAAAATGTATTTGCACCAGGAGATCTGGAACAGTTTCCAGTGGAAAATCCAAATATAGAAATGGAACTTAAATTAAAAATGCTAGAGATTGAAAGGGAGGAAAAAGAAAAACAAAGGCAGTTTGAGTTGGAAAAATTAGCAAGAGAAGAAAAACAAAGAGAATTTGAGAGGGAAGAAAAAGAAAAACAAAGGCAGTTTGAGTTAGAAAAATTAGCAAGAGAAGAAAAACAAAGAGAATTTGAGAGAGAGAAAGAGGAAAGAGCAGAAAGAGAGAGACAGAGACAGAGAGATTTTGAATTAGAGAAATTCGATAGAGAAGAAAGACTCCAAATGGAGCAACTAAAAATTAAAATTCAAACTGAAAATAAATTTCGGGCTAGCCAGGAGGTAAAACTGGTGCCTCCATTTTCGGAAAAGGATGTTGACAACTATTTCCAGTGTTTTGAAAAGGTAGCAAAGAGTTGCCAGTGGCCAAAGGAACACTGGCCTCTGATGTTGCAAACTGTCCTCAAGGGTAAAGCTCAACAAGCCTATTCAGCTTTGTCTGCAGATGATTCCTCTGATTATGAGGTTGTCAAAAAGGTTATTTTGAGAGCTTATGAGTTGGTTCCAGAGGCTTACCGACAGAAATTCAGAGGTCTGAAGAAATCTGAAAATCAGACTTATGTTGAATTTGCTAATGAAAAGCAGGTTTGCTTTGAGCGCTGGTGTACTTCTATGGAGGTCAAGGATGATTTCAACTCACTAAAAGAGATGGTGTTAGTTGAAGAATTCAAGAACTGTGTTAAAGATGATGTTAAGACCTACCTTAATGAGAAGCAAGCACTGAATTTGCAATCAGCTGCCAAATTTGCAGATGAATATGTTCTCACACATAAGTCCAAATTTCAGTCTAGCAGTAATAATAGATGGTCCCAATTTCAGAAAAAGGGTTATGGTGATACCCAAGATTCCTCACCCAAAGACAAAGACAAATCTGGTGATGGTGCTCAGAAATCCAGTAACAGGTCTGATCAAAGTGTGAAAGCTGACAGTGACAAAAGTGGTCTAGTTTGCAGTTATTGCAAGAAATCTGGTCATGTTACAACTAACTGTTGGTTCCTTAAAGCCAAGAAAGAAAAAGAAAAGGATACCAAACCAAATGCCTTTGTGAAAACAAGGTTAGAAACCCCTGTAGTAGATAACCAATCTGCTAAATTGCCTGCTTCTTGTGGGGCTAAAAAGCCTAATACAGCTGACTTTGTGAGGGAGGAATTTCTTCCATTTGTGTCAGATGGATTTGTGGCTCTGAATGAGCATACTACTCCTGTCCCCATATATATCCTAAGGGATACCGGAGCTTCTCAATCACTTTTGTTGATGGACTCCTTGGAGTTACGTGATGAGACCGCTTCAGGGGATTTCATACTTGTACAAGGTATTGAAGGGAGGACTGTATCTGTACCCCTGCGCTCTATATTCTTGAAGTCAGATTTAGTTACAGGACAGGTAAAGGTGGGACTTATGTCAAGTCTACCTATAAAGGGTGTTTCTCTGTTGCTAGGCAATGACCTGGCTGGGGGCAAAGTAGTTCCCCCTGTACATCTTACTTCACAGCCGAGCACTGAAGATGGGGATGAGGACCCATCTCTGTATCCTTCTTGCGCAGTGACTCGTGCTATGGCCAAGAAGGCTAAAGAAGATGATGTTGTGGTGCCGCCCAGCACATTGAATAGTCAGGACTCAGGTGGTTCGCCTCATGACTCTGATTGGCCTACTATGGTTTCTCCGTTTGAGGACTTATCAGATACTTTTATCAGTTCTCTATTCAGCCAGCCGGATGGGTCTGGTGATTCTGATGTGTCTGGAGACTTGTCTCTGTCCAGAAAGCGGTTGATTGAGGAGCAAACTAATGATCCTGAAATTTGTGTACTAAAGAGGAGAGCCCTTCCTGATAAAGAAATAGATGCAGTTCCAGTTGGGTATTATCTCAAGGATGGTGTGTTGATGCGAAAGTGGCGCCCTCCTGATATCCCTGCCAATGCAGATTGGGCAGTGGTCAGGCAAATTGTTGTTCCGAAGGTCTATAGTAATGAGATCTTAACAATGGCTCATAGTTTACCTTTAGGAGGTCATCTTGGTGTTAACAAGACTGTTGATAAGATCATGAAACACTTCTTTTGGCCTGGGCTTCGGAAAGACGTTTCCAACTTTTGCAAAACCTGTCACACTTGTCAGGTAGTTGGAAAACACCAGTTAGACCCACCTGTAGCTCCATTGCAGCCTATCCCAGCATTTGGGGAGCCATTCTCTAGGGTCATTGTTGATTGCGTTGGTCCATTACCCAAGACTAGATCTGGAAATCAGTACTTGTTGACAATCATGTGTGCATCTACCAGATTTCCTGAAGCCATACCTCTACGTAACATCAAGGCAACTGCAATCTCAAAGGCTTTGATAAAGTTCTTCACGTTGTTTGGCCTTCCCAGGGAAATTCAGTCAGACCAGGGTAGCAATTTCACTTCAGGATTGTTTCAGCAGGTTGTGTATGAACTAGGTGCAAAGCAGATTCTTTCTAGTGCCTATCATCCAGAAAGTCAGGGTGCCTTAGAGCGGTTTCATTCCACTCTCAAGACAATGATGAGGACTTATTGTTATGACCATGAGAAAGACTGGGATGAAGGGGTTCATTTGCTGTTGTTTGCAGCTAGAGAAGCAGTGCAGGAGTTTACTGGATTCAGTCCATTTGAGCTAGTGTTTGGTCATGAAGTGAGAGGACCTTTGCTATTATTGAGTGAACAATGGCAAGAGGAAGAGCCGCAAATCAGTCTGTTAGACTATGTTAGCAAGTTCAAAGAAAGATTGCGTGCAGCTTGTGACCTTGCCAAAGAGAACTTGAAATCAAGTCAGGGAAAAATGAAAACTTGGTATGATCATAAGGCTAGAAGCCGTGAGTTTAAACCAGGAGACAAGGTCCTTGTGTTGTTTCCCTTGCAGTCCAATCCATTGCAGGCTAGATTTCATGGTCCTTATGAAATTCTGACAAAACTCAATGATCTCAATTACATTGTGAAGACTCCAGATAGGAGAAAACCAAAACAATTGTGTCATATTAACATGCTAAAGCCTTATCATGACAGAAATGCTAGGGTTGCAGCTGTCACTTCAGATTCTCCAATGGTCGAAACGTGTGAAGATGAGGGGGAGTTTCAAGATGATGAACCAAGAATTAAAGCTGAAGTTCTTTCATGTAAATTGTCAAACACTGAAGTGTTGCAAAATCTTGATGTAAAACTCCAGCACTTAGAACCCTCACAGAGAGATCAGTTTGAAAGGTTGATCAAGAAATATGAGGATTTGTTTCCTGATGTTCCAAAGAGAGTTACTATAGCCTCTCATGATGTAGATGTTGGTGATGCCAAACCAATAAAACAGCATCCATACCGGATGAATCCTGAAAAGAGAAAGATTGCTGAGAAAGAGGTTGAGTACATGTTAAAACATGATATTATCAGACCCTCCAACTCCGATTGGAGTTCACCCTGTGTGCTAGTTCCAAAACCTGATGGAAGTACTAGATTCTGTACAGATTATCGCAAAGTCAATGCTGTAACTAGAACTGATGTGTTTCCAATACCTAGGATTGATGATTGTATTGATAGTGTAGGGCAAGCAAAGTTTCTGACCAAGATTGATTTATTGAAGGGTTATTGGTGTGTGCCTTTAACTGAGAGGGCCAAGAGCATCTCTGCTTTTGCCACACCATCTGGATTGTACCAGTATGAAGTCCTACCCTTTGGCATGAAAAATGCCCCAGCCACGTTCCAAAGGATGATACAGTCTACAATCGCCGGAATGCCACACACGGGTGCATACATCGATGACCTGATCACATGGAGTGACTCCTGGGAAGAACATCTAAAAGATGTAGAGACGTTGTTCCAGCGCCTGACCCAGGCTAACCTGACTGTTAACCTGAACAAGAGTGACTTTGGTTGTGCTACTGTCACCTATCTTGGCTACGTCATAGGCCAGGGTAAGGTGGCACCCATAAATGCTAAAGTCCAAGCCATCATGGACTTTCCAGTTCCTGACAACAAAAAAGCTTTGCGCCGCTTCCTTGGAATGATCGGGTACTACCGCAAGTTCTGCAAGAACTTTGCTGAGATTGCTCTCAGTCTAACTGACCAACTGAAGAAAGGCGTAAAGTTCACCTGGGATGATGCATGCCAGAGAGCCTTCGATCGCCTGAAGTCTCTGCTGTGTCACTTCCCCGTGCTCAAATCTCCTGACTTCAACAAACCGTTCTCCATCGCGGTCGATGCTAGCGACCAAGCTTGTGGATCTGTGCTCCTACAGAGAAGTGACTCTGATGACATTGAGCATCCCGTGGCATACTTCTCCAGGAAGTTCAATCGCCACCAAAGGAACTTTTCCACAATAGAGAAGGAACTGTTGGCTCTGGTCCTTTCTTTACAACACTTTGAGGTTTATGTTTGTACAGGACAAAAGCCAATGATTGTGTACACTGACCACAATCCGTTAATGTTTTTGAGTAAGATGAAAAACAAGAATAGGAGATTGTTGAATTGGAGTTTGATTTTACAGGAGTTTGACTTGGAAATTAAGCATGTGAAGGGTACAGACAATGTAATTGCTGATTGCTTATCCCGTGTTTGAATGTGTATGATATGTATATATAGACAAGTGTTCACTTAACCATTTAGTATTGAAAAGAAAAATTTTGCCTTTATGAGTCAAAATTTTTCCCTTTTGGAATGGAGGTGTAATGTGAATATAGGCCACTAGATGGCAGTATTTACCTTTTTTTTGTTAAGCTCAGACTGGAGTCATGTTTAGACATGTCCTGGACATGTCTGGGGCAAGTCTCAGAAAATTTAAAAAAAGAGGTCTAAATGTGGGTGGGGTCTGCAAAAGAGTATATAAGGAAAAGAATTGAGACAGTAAAGTAGTAGGAGAAATTGCAAGAAGATGACCAGACCTGCCATTCTGTTCAAGACCTGTGACATTTCTTTTGTGGATTTCTTTGCCTGTGTTTGAGCATTTTCTTCATCCAGGACATCACCAAGCCACCCCACCAAAAAGGGACTGTAATTATTTCTGTTTTTTCTTATTTATCAATCTTGGTCTTTAGTTGTAGGTTGTTATTAGTCTTTGTCTTTGTTAAAAATTAAATGTGTTTTAGTTGTTGGAACTGTGTTTGTCATCCCTTGCTGTTGCTGTTGTGTTATAAATGTAATAACAAATTGGGGCCATAACAGACACAACGCACTGGTAATTTCGAATTCACAAATGGAAAGTATAATCTTCCCGATCGCACATGAATGCAGCAATAGTCTGTATTAGCTATTGTTAGGTATACTAGTTGATAACAACGCATTACTCGGTATTTTTTGCGTGCTAACACCGGAGCAACAAGTCCGCCGATAAACTTTTTTCAGTACTGCCTGTTCGACTTATTTAATGAAACACAAATGACCCTGAATTGCAAATGCAGTTTATTATCACAGGTTTTGCTCGCTCTTGATATATGGTGCAGCCATCTTCAACTCGGAAGTCAATCTCCGACTTAAGGGGGCGTTCGAATTGAAATTTCCGACTGGGAGCTCGGAGTTCCCGACTTCCCAGTACAACACAGCATGAGCAGATACATGAGCGATGTAAAACATGGCAGGAGGGAATAGTGCTAAAGAATGGGCAAAGTGTTGGTATCTGCACGAAACGGCACTATGAAAGGTGCGGTGCGCTCGTCTTGGGACAGCAATGTAGAAACGCTAGCCAGCTAGTTTACAGCTAACAAAGTTTGCAGAACGTTTAACAATTATATAAGAGGACTAATACGTTATATGGATACTGCCTTAATGTGTTGAAATTAAACAAAACCACGGTGGTATCAGACATCGCTAAGTCCATTAAAAGAACACGTAACTCTTCGGAAACAATTTTCCTCGAATAGATCGTTCGGGACCGGCAACCGGATGTGGGTCCGTCACTGGTTATGTGCCCCCGGGAAACATTTGTCATTAAAGAGTTTGCATGTGTTTTCTGAGTTTGCATGTGTTTTGGCATTTGCTGTTCATGTGTTGTGAAATCGATGAAAGTGTTTTCTGAATTTGCAGGTGTTTTGGTATTTGCAGTTCATGTGGTGTGAAATCGATGAAAGTGTTTTCTGAATTTGCAGATGTTTTCTGAGTTTGCAGGTGTTCTGACCCTTCTGGGCCACCGTAAGAATGTGTTCCGGATCACTACCAAGATTTAATCAACCCATCCTTGGACTACCACCTATCATCCTCCCCAATTTCGTGCCAATCCGTTCATAACTTTTGAGTTATCCTGTTAACAGACAGACAGACGGACAGACAAGCGAACAGGGGTGAAAACATAACCTCCTTGGCAGAGGCAACTACTTTCTAAAACCGCATAATTCCACTGGCTTCTGCTAACACAAAGTGACACAGAGTACTGCTGCTCGAGCATTCACTGTTCCCGCGGTTTAATATGAACATCAACACACTAATCACACCTTTTACATTAACGTACATAATTTTATTTCACGGGCAAATTGCTTTCACAGTGTTAACACGGCCTCTCCAAGTCGAAAACAACATCCACTACCAATATGTAAAAGTAACGCATCACTGTATCACCGAACAGCACGGCATTAAAACATGAATATGCAAGACATAAATGCTATCTGCCCTTGAGAGAAATAAAATTAGCCAGCACCATGATTCACTGTTGACACACTTTTTTAAAATCAGACTGAATAAAGCTGGCTGGCTTTTCTCCTGCTCGCATCAACCTGCCAAAGCGGTTCTGTTCCCCCGCCGGGTGTGAGAGCGAGCCGATTCTTACGCTGCGCACGTATTCTGCACGATCTTTATGCAGATTTAACTTCTCCTGTTCATCTGCATGTAACGCGCCTCTCAAACCAAAACCAACAGTAACAAGACGGCACCGTCACCAATATCCCCCGGAATCCGGCTGTCCAGCCCAATCCAGGTCATGACTGCGCCGTCAGGCACCTCCCGCTGGTGACACTTACAAACCAAAGTCCACCGGCTGCCTTAAAACAAGAGCCACCTGGCAATGGGGGATCCCCCCAGCTGTAGGTTGTGTAACAACCTTTAAAAGGCACATCTACACATCATGATTGACACGTGTGTGTTAAGTTTGGTGAAGCTAGCACATATAGTTTCCGAGATATGGCCCGGACAAACTCATGCTTACAGACGGCGGACAGAGCGATAGCTATATCCCCCCGCATTATATGCTGGGGGGAAAATAATCAACTAAATGCAGGTTAGCTCAACTAGAAGATAAGTGATGTTTCAACTCAAATTTTGTCAAGACATGTTTAACTTTTGAAAACTTAAGGACTTCAATTCAATATCCAAAACTTGTCATGACAAGTAGAGTTACAGAGGAGCAACTAGAGGCGCCGTGAGAGTGCAAACCTCAGCCAGAGGAGCGCAGTGGAAATCTTGCTGAGTGAACACGGCTCATAAGAAATTTAAGGCATCTGCAACATAGAATTTTGAGATGGTTGCTGTGGCGGCCATATTGTAAGACCCATCGCAGTCAAAATCAATTGGGTCCATCCCTGCTGTAATAGCGACCTACCCACAGAATTTCAGAGATATCCATTCATTACTTTTTGAGTCATCTTGTACACAAGCAGACGGACAGACAAACCAATGCCGGCAAAAACATAACCTCCTTGATGGAGGTAATAATTTCACGAATGGGGCTATCATATTTTACACTAGAGCAGAGTGCGCATACAAAATTTCATTCATCTAGGTAAAGCAGTTTCTGAATAAACTTGTCCCCACTTATCTGGACGCGCAGACGGACAGTAGGATGGACAGGCCGCACTGCGATATTCCCCGCTCCGTTTCGTGCGGTGTCGGGGGATGATAACCGGATAAATAGGAGGTGGAGACCCTTGGCGCGGCTGCTGGGTCTGTCACCGATCTGGGTACGGGTGAGACCGCTGAACTGAGGTCAGCATCGCCGCAGTTCGCCGATGTCTCCTTCTCTTCGCACCCTTACCAGGAGTTTCGTCTCTGAACGCCACGGCCTGGATCACCTTCAACTCGCCGTAAAAAAAAAAAAAAAAAACCACTCCCGCTGCATGTTCACTTCGTGACGGTGAAGGCATTCGCTTCGCCTCTGCCTGTTCAGCTCTGAGTCTGCAGTCGTTCAAATCCACTTTGCGATGGAAACTTACAGAACGAAGTTTACAGACTTTAAATTCTGGGCCCACTTCCCAGCCCAGGAAAATAAAACAAGACGTGCAAAAAAAAAAAAAGAATGCCATCGCCATGGCAACAAGGACACTAATTCTTTAAAACTCCCCCTTTTTTTTTTTTTTTTTTGAAGGGGCGCATATAACTGAAAACACAGCGGTGGTGCCGGGGTTAAACGGGGCGCGTCAATCGTTTAACCCTCTAAATCCAGGGAGATGGTGACGCTGATGTTTAAATGAGAGAGGGATGAATGGCGAGGGAGGGATGGAGCATTAGTGCACATCAGAGATACGAACTCCCAGGCTAATCCGCGCACGGGCCAGTCTGACGTACACCCACTCTCCCCAGTCCTGGGCCAGCCACGGGCACACACTCACGGGCACACACAGGGGCACACAGCCACGGGCACACACACACGGTCACACACACAGGGGCACACACACACAGGGGCACACACACACACGGGCACACACACACACGGGCACACACACACAAGCACACACACACACGGGCACACACACACACGGGCCCACACACACAGGGGCACACACACACACGGGCACACACTCACGGGCACACACAGGGGCACCCAGCCACGGGCACCCACACACGGGCACACACAGGGGCACACAGCCACGGGCACACACACACGGGCACACACACAGGGGCACACACACACAGGGGCACACACACACACGGGCACACACACACACGGGCACACACACACAGGGGCACACACACACACGGGCACACACACACACGGGCCCACACACACAAGCACACACACAGGGGCACACACACACACACACGGGCACACACACAGGGGCACACACACACACACACACACACACAGGGGGACGCTCCCCAGAATCTTAGGTGCTGACTCACAATGCTCAAACCATTGACTGTGTTTTTAAGTTTGTAAGTCGCTAACATAGTCAGCCATTAAGCTTTTGGGAAACATACCACAGGACAGTAAGACGTGTAGCCATAGCAACAGCCATGCGCACCTGCTCTACATCCAAAGCGCTCTTTTATCATAACCTGTAGCCTCTAAAATCATGTAAATAAACACATATCATCAGACCATTTCAGCAGGTGTCAGAAACACACACCCAGAATCAGGAGCAAAGCAGATGTCTGAGATTGGGAGAAGAATGACCCTCCCACTTCAAGAAATACAATTCTGTCTCCCCAACCCCCCCCCCGCACTTCTTCAAAGATAAATATGAGGAAAGTATCCGTAAAGCAGCCTCCAGTGGACCAAACTCGACGGCAGTCGGAGACCGCGTGACCTCCGCCGATGCGAAATTCGTTCGTGGAGAAAGCCGGATTCAAATTTATTGTAGCATAAAGTATTTGCACAAAGAAGTAATCTGACAGCTGATGTGGGTGTTAGTGTCATGTGACAGTGTCATGTGACACCACTGCACAACAGGGCTGTCTTCACACACATAGAAACTCTTTTGTATCCAGGATCAGGAATACGAGTCAGAGCTGCACTAAAATGTAATCACGTCCTCCGAAGCGCAGCATCTATCATCACACAAAAGGTCATTCACATCCATCAATAACCTTTGGAGAAATCCTGATAATGGGAGAACAAATAAATAAGCAAATGCCGGTGAAAACATTACCTCCTAGTGGAGGTGTAACACCCTGCTGTTAAAGAGGGTTAATTCTACAGGACTCGCAAACCCTCCCCGCGATAATAAAACACAAATAAACATAGGAGCTCCCCCAGCTCCGGCGGCAGGGAGCCAGCGCGGCGAGACTGATCCTTCAGGACTAACGATTACGCCGAACACAGACGCCAGGCGCTGGGCTGAGCGCATTAGAGGCCTCCCCTCCTCCGGCCAGTTCGCTAAGCGCTAAAGAAGCCCATCTAATCCCCTCGGGCCGACTCCCGAAAGCCCCAGGTTATCCCTCCGCCAATAATGTTCAATTAACCCCATTGTCAGCCAGTATTAGCCCCGGAAAACGGACTGCGCAACTGGTACGCAAACTGTTGACTCCGCCCTGGCCCTGAGACGCTCTGTGGACAAACTCGCATCGGTCCCCACAAAGAGACAGAGGCTGGGAAAGGTCAGGCTTTGTGAAGGAAATGTTTGTCTAGCGAACTGAAGAGGCTCATTGTTCGCCGCGCAGCCTCGCATTTCGAGTCGCCGTCCGGCGGTTTAGAAATCGCGTCAGCCTGTCCCCGACGCTCACGCAGGGATTAAAAAATAAACCTGACAACAAAAAAAACTGAGCAAACTGAGTAAATTCACCCGAGGTTCCTGACAGAGACGAGGCTCGCAGGATCAAAGGCCTGTGTAAATGTCAGCCCTGTTACCGTCAGCCCGAACCCCCAGCCTCAGTCGCCACGGTAACTTCCAGCGCGCCATTTCAGAGTCAGTCGCTTCCCATTCATGTCACTTCACCCGCAAAGGTTATCGGGGGTCTCACAAGGCGGAGTGGGAATCGGGGCATGGGGGTGGGGGGGGTCTGGGGTGTCGCCCGAGGAGATGAAAGGGGGGGGGGAAATGTGACTCCCCCCCTCCCCCGGCCCCGCCCAACCGCGCGAGCGCTAGCTCTTTTCACAGCGCTGTTCCTGTAAAGCCTCTCGTGTGCCATGAGGCCGGCGCTCGGAACAGGTGATGGGGGAGTGGGGTGACAGTGCATGACAGGTGTATGACCTGTACGAGGTCAAAGGTCATCCTGCCCCGCCCCTGTAGAGACAGCCCACATCATGAAGTCATGCGTCCGGGAGTTTAAACAAACAAAACAGGAAAAACATGGCGGGGTGAAATGGGGCTACCCCGGGACAGCACACAGCTGCACATCGCACAAAAACATCTGGCACCAAACTCTCAGCGCATCCCGACGCGACAGCGCGGTCCTGCAGCTAATTACCACAGCCAGAATAAATAACTGCAGTAAAACAGCACCAGGGAGAACACGGAAAAGCACTCTTCCGCAGGCGGCGGTATTTACACGCCGGACTCAGAGGAGCGTGGGTAATGAGCAGGGGAGAGACTGTCCTCAGGCGAGAAACAGCCAGGGACCGGCTCCCCTCCTCCAACGCAGCGGCTAAAGCCCCAGCGAGAGGCACAGCGGGGTGTGTGAGGGATCAATACCAGCGCCTGAGTGCCGAACATTTATCCTCATTAATAATACATCAGCAACTTATCATCTTCACTTACACACTTAACTGAAATTTGTTAGACGGCACCCAGATTGGAGTATTCCTTCCATGGAGCCTCATGACCATTAGAGGTCTTCCTTCCGCAGTTATCTCTGCATACGGCTGCCAACGAGGAAAATTATTCTGCAAAAAAGGTCAATTGGGCTTGTTTTTTGTTATCGTCTGTTTGTTTAATATGACAAAAAGCAGTATTTGAATTCTACCTAACATCCCGTGGTATGACAGTTCACCGTTCACGCCACTGTTCATTTCCTCTAATTAAATAGCTAGTCCAAAACTGCTAGTAGGAGCAATGCGTTTCCTTTCAATTTACAGCAAGGTTATTTTTCTCCTGTTTAATTTGGCAGAAATGCAAAAGCTCTCCGTTCCTACAATACAGCTACACTAGTGCAGAGCCGCCTCGAAATGTGCTTGTTCAGAACGGGCCTGTCACTCGGCCTCTGGTATTGCAGTATTGTGGTATTGTGCGGCTGGGGTGATCCGCGAGAAGGGCCCTACGCGCGTCCAGAGTCGCTGCCACCTGCAGATCCATCCTGCCCGCTGGCTCGCCTTCCCCGCCAGAAAAACAACTCTAAACTCAACACTACACTTCCGCGGCTCTTTAGCTATACACTCAAATTAAGTGTGAAGTCAACAAGATGACCAACGCATGAGATACGCCAAGGACATCCATACATACAACACATGCACACACACATACATGTACATACATACTTACAGACTCCTACTCTTTTAGTTCCATTTTACGATGAGCGGATCTCATTTCGGAACGCTAAAATAATACTGCGGAAACATCTTATATTTATGGAAACCCCAAAACCCTATTAAGAAGGGACCAGCCCAGTGCTAATACCAGCACAACTGAGTGCACTGTACTCTGACTCTATAAATGGCAACATTTCCTTGTTCGTGCGCAGATTTCCTTCTGCAAGATTTAATCTTTTTCCACTCCATCTCGCTCTCGCGCTTTTAAGAACCGCAGCCCGCCGGATACACAGCTGTATCCCGCGTGATGCAGGCTGACGCACTGACGCAGCACTAACACACCGCCGAGTCGCTCCAAACTTCTTATCTGCGTCCCCTCATCTAACCCCAAACATCCATTAGCCGCGATCCCCCGGCGTTTTACACCAGATAAATCACAAACGGTGCAGGAGCGTTCCCTCACCACAGGAGGGGTCAGATGCAGAGGGCAGATATCCTTGCTGCTTCACTAATCCCTACACCGTCATTCACCGCGTAATAAACACACTTCCGCACTCATGGGTGGAGCCCGACTACGGCCCCCTTCTCAAGTAACCGAGCGAAACGTTAGTGAACGTTAGCACGTTAGCGCCCGCCGGTGTTGGGCCCAGATGAGCAGGCTATACTGCGCGCTTCGCCATCTGGTGTCGCTCTGTAGCACAATACAGGAAACCCACGCCCAGGGGAGGCTTCATAATTAGGTATAGATCAGGATAATTTCACCAGACACCCCCCCCTCGCAAAAAACAGATGAGGCAAGTTATTTTCCATTTAACAGAATGCCACACATTCACATTGCCTTCATCAGACAATTTCGAGCAGATATGCCCTCAGCGAACGAGGGGCGAGCCCTTTCCAGTGAGGGCTCGTGGAGATGAGTGTTGGGGGTACGGCGAATTCTGGCACCAGGGCACCCCTGCTGACCCCGTGCTGGCTAAGTTAACCCCACTGCCGCACAGCTAACGAGGTATCGCATAAGGCCCAGCATCCCTCTCTCTCCAGGTGAATTATTTAAAAGATCGGCACAGGAGATAGACCCAAACCGCCACTATGTACTGTAGAACTTTCTCCTCTCTCACCGCAAAAAGAGCATTAGAGTAATAGTCCCGTCCAGAGCAGTAGATTATCCCACTGATACCATCACCAGATCCACAGTTTCACCGACCAAGGCTCTGGTCCAACAGCATCTCTCCGGCCCCATGTAAGTGGGTCCTAAATCGTTATTCTGGTTTCCGGCGGTTCGGAAACATGGAGCCGACGTGAAACAGCTCATTCAGATACTTCCAGTAAGTGTTGGATAGACCCACCCTCATAAATCTTTGACGACAGCAAACAGCTCACCGGTATCAGAGGTGAACGCTACTGTATGGAAAAACATTGTTCATCGGTGCCGCAATGCTTTTCTTATAGTGGGTCTTCAAGCCATTGAGTAGCTTCTAAGTGCTTTCCAAGGCATGATTTGTGATCTGTGGCTTTTAATGTGCTGGTAATTGTGCTTTAAAAGGGTATGAAAGGGTTATCAACTGGAGGATGCTTCTGTACCCATTATTCTAGCCCTGAAGATGAAACAATAGAGGGCCATTTAGTCACCGCTTTTAGAGACAGCGAAAGCACCGCATTTCTACATATTACAGACAAACCCTCCGTACAGCACCACACTTCCAAATATTATAGAAAAGCCCTCCGTACAATGCAAGTGTTTTCTACACAAGAGATCTTTTGAGGAGATTGAAAAAGGTAAGACGTCACTCTCCCAAACCCTAAACCACAAAATAAAAGCTAAACCCCCCTCGACAGTGCAGTCAGTTCGAACAAGACGCTCGACTTGGGCGGACGTTAGAGAGCTAAAACGCGATTTCATGTTAGCATGCTAACGAGGTGAAGTACTGGGCAAACTCAGCGGTCTGCTGTTTGGACAAAACACAGGCCTGCTTTCTCTCAGGAACAGAGCACACACAGGGAAGACCACGCTAAGCACACTCATCACGCCTTGTTTTCTGTGACGCTGACATGTTAACCACCTCCATGTGATCCTTAAAGCTGACCACCCACCTTGGAGATGTTGAGTATGTACCAGGCCGTTAGCCCAGAAAATGATGCATTTGCTTCTGTAACATTAAAAGACAGCAGCACAGAAAAGGTCATGATGAAAACCTATGAACTACATCCACAAATGGATTAATTTCTCACCGCCCCATCAGACTGTGACTGATAAAGAAAGTTTAAATAAAGGAAGCACATCAACTACTGAATAATCAAAATAGCTGCCAGTCTGCTATACTGCAAAGAACTGAAAAGAAACTTTTCAATGTCAGTCTCCCCATGATTGTTGCTCTTTGGTTTCCAAAGAAATTGCATACTAAAAGGGAAGTTTTTTTAAGTTTTCTTCATTGTTTTGATTGTTTAGTTTCTTCCCTGAGTTTATTTTTCTACATTAAAAGCACAATGAATCTGAGGACACAATTTGATAGCGAACTCTGCAGGAAGATGCATTTCAAAGCTCTCTGTTCTTACTAAGACCTGTCAGTTTTCAAACACCAGCTGTTACCTGATGTTCCATCAACATCGGCCTGAAACGGCAGAAAGAAAGAGCTCTGCATTAGACAAAAGGGTGTGCCCCGCAGTGCCCGGCTTTTCTTTATATCCTCTGCCACCATAACCAGCGAGGGCGTGCCCACATTTCCCAAACCAGCCCGACGCAGTAATGTAAATATAGAGCATCGACGTGAACTCTAATTAGAGACCGAAATAGACTGGCAGGCAGTGCGTTCGGTTCACTTCACCGATTTGAAAAAGGCTGCGAGGGATGGTTAGAACTTCTCTCCTCGTACAACAGAGAACATGGCAGCTCGCAGTATCAAAACCTCAACCTCGAAATGGGCGAATGGCCGCCTACAGTAGATGCTTCTATTCACATCCAGTGCGGGAGCGTCTTTTATTCCAAAGGGCATTGCTCTTTTCACTTTATAAATCTGCCTCAATTAACGGGCCCAATTCTAAGTAGTACATAAATCGAGAATGGAGAGAACGTGATAGAGAGAGACAGAGAGAGAGAGAGAGATAAGGGGAGAGAGAGGAAGACAACACAACTCACAAAAGATGACAAGAGATATTCAGTTGTCCCAATTAACATTAACGGGCGCTGGGCGACTGCTGCTTGCAGGCGTGGGGTGACATCATTCGTAAAGGGCAGATGTCACCTTGACGCAGCTGATGTCTTTGAGCGAAGCACGCGGAGAAAAGGGCGAGTGTTCCTGGGGGAGAGAGGGGGTCCTGGGGGGTCATTCATCCACACAGAAGCCCCCTTTTTGGGAAATCAAATTACGATGAGAGTGCATGTTTGCCCTCCATCTCCAGAGATCCCCTGGCCCCGCCCCCCCAATTCATCACTGGCATTTTACTGCGCCCCTGTGCCCACTTCAAGCACTTAACCCCCCCGCCCACACAGTCGTCTGGCCCCAAAACTTAATTACAGCCCAAGAGCAGGTGGCAGGTTTAACTCACGGCTGCTGGCCGGGACAAGGGAAATCCATTAATGTCCCAACTCATAACAGAATACAAGCCGGGCAGAGCTCTGATGGGGCTTATAACTTAAATGCACCGCGGTGAGGCCACGGACTCAATTCAGGGTTCGACACATCCAGCGACAGAGAGGGCAGCCTCAGGATGGGGACAATTACACACAGCCTGTGCTGTTCGATCAGTGTAATAAACGCTTCGGCCAGAACTACAGTTCTAAGATCGAGAGAGCTGCGACATTAGGGTTCCAGCAAATCAGCTCATGGAGCCATTTTGTTGGCATCAGGTTATCAGGGACCGTCTCAAAGTGAAGGAGCTTTTTTCCCCCGTTTTACCTTTTCTCATGTCTGGACATTTTCCTGGTCTATCACCTTTTTCCATCGATATTACGTTGTACTACGTTTCCATCCCAAGAAAAGAACAAAAAAAATTAACTGACTTCCACAGCACGAAACAGCAAAGTTTTGAGCGATAGAAACAAAATGGATCCCTTTCCTACTGCTGCGACTCTCACTGTCTGGGGACTTGAGTCAGACTGGATCTCTCCTATCCCACACCGGACCAGAGCGCAAACTTCAGGAGGGGCGCCGTGAGTAAAGCTCACTTAGCGCACGATAGCTGTCCCGCCGAACACACATAAAGTGCACTCACTAAGATTACTGATGCCCAACATTACGGAGTGAACTGATCTAAAGTGGACCTTCAGAGCTGATTCGGGCTGGCAAACATCTGCCCTCACAGGGCCCGTACACACATGCAGGTGCAAAATTTCCAAATTTAAAAAGCGCCAATTTCCGCTAAAATGCACGGCTTTGGAAATGAAATGAATGCAGTTATGAAATTGTGGATTATACATTAGTTTTACAACAGACAAACTTTACATTCTTAGACGATTGAAAACCGTAGTCATTCCATTTTGAAGAAGTGCAAAATAGGTTGGACACATCTAAGCCTGTTTTGCACCATGCATCTTGATTTTCTTATGTGTGGAAATACAGCTCAGATTCACTCTCTTCACTGCGGGGGATAATTAACGCTCACGGCTGACGATCTGACCCAGGCACAGCTCTCCTCCTGAGGGTTAACAAACGACCCCAACCCCTGTCTTCTCTCGGGCCGCCTGACATCTCCCCCCCGCGCATCTTGAACCCGAACTGCAGGTAAAATCCCGCAGGAGTCCTCAGTGCGCAGTCAGCCCTGTTCCTGTGACCCGTCAGCACAGAGGAGGGATCGTTATGTCAGAAATGAGAACACAAGTGAACAACTGGGTTCCATCAGCCCATAAAGAGCAGGATTTTAATGAGGAAAAACATCAGCCCAGCCATGTCTGCTCAGATCTACAGTCAGGACCCACTGCTGACGGAGGAAAACTCTTTATTAGCACAGACAGGCCGGAGGGCGAGGCCAAACACAAGGGTTAATTAATGTTACGGAGGGCGAGGGCCTCTGACGAACAGCTCAGCTCTACGGCTGCAGACCCGGAGGGTCATGGGTAAGCGTGCGAGGAAGCCATTAACCACAAGGCCTGGCTTCTGTGGGGAAGGGATCAGTAGGTATGAATTTATCGATTTTTACCTGAGCACCTTTGCCCAATTAGCGCTTTACTTCTGCTCGGCCGATCTCGTCCCCTTAACGCTCGCCGGCTGAAACGCTTATTTACGGCACGCCTGGACCGGGCCGCATGGCTGCTTCTGAGGAGGAACGGCCAACAACTATCATAAGCACTTTCCGGTAAAATATTCCTCGTGCGCGTGAGTGAGCGAGGGCACACGTGCTCTCATGTGCGAGGACGCCGCTGTTACCCGTGACGATGGCGTGTAAACTCTGCACTCTGAAGCACGTGAGAGATTGGACGGGGGTTGCTGCGGCCCTGGTGGCGGTAGAGCACTGGAGCATTTATTTTTACATTGTTTACCCTCCGGGAAGGGCGCGAATCCCATACACCCATCCGTCCGGAATCCAGGGCACGGATCGTCCCAGAGCGCCCAAGTTCTCTAATTAAGCGATTAATCTCAAGTCGTTAACCTATCCCCGCCTCTCCTGGGCCCTGCCCTCCCCTCCCCCACTCAGTTAGCGACAGCATTTCTCTCTCTCTCGCTCCCCGGATAACCTGCCATCGTCCCTAACCGCCCCCCCCCCCGCCACCCCGCCACAGACTGAGCGCCCCAGCTGCGGTCGCCAGGAATCACACGAGAGCTCCAGGGATCCAGGGATCCCACTTACCCTTAATTAAAAAGATCAATTTCCATCCCAGTCAATTAGCTGGGTGCCCATATGGATACTTAAAACCCAATCCAATAACGCCCCCATCCCCCGCACCCAGCCAGCTCCTCTCTGCGCTAACAAAAGACCAACACACACACACACACACACACACACACCATTTTTCAAACCCAGAACTGAAAACAGGCTCACGCCCTACGTCACCTCCACTCCTCCTCTCCGAATAATAGATGGTAGAAGGAGACAAGTGAAGGACCGAAGGAAAGGTGGTTCCAGTAATGAGTCGCATTCTGGGTCTGTAAAGTCCGCACCTACGAGAACACCCCTAGACCACCCCTAATGAGGACCACGCCACACAGTTCAGCTAATGAGTGGAGTCATGACCAGTTCCCTACAGAGACTTAACCGAGATCCTGTGTGTCTGAAGTAAGAAGCCCCATCTAGCTCACTCCAGACAGCAGAGTCACTCCGGGTTTCTTTAGGTTTTGTTTGGCCTGAAACTTAAGCGTCATATTTATTCAGCCCTCTCAGTCTACAGGGTACAGCTGGGCTCCAGCCATTGAAAGCGACATTCTCACAACGCTATTTCTGCAAGTAATGTTTATACTTCGACATAACTTCCCGGTAACATTATGCAAACGTATTGAGAGCGTTGGGGAGAGTTGAGTGGACATACAGGGGCAGCTGGTGGGCAGAGGTAGAACACCAGGGCGGCGACAGAGAAAGAGGAGACAGAATAATGACAGAAGCCATGGACACTGCAGGTCTCCGCACAGGATGGAGAGAAAATACCGGAAGGCCGACAGCACGAGGCGTAAACATCAGACACCCTTCACCCTTCCGCCGGCAGACTTCTAAAACAGCAGCCATTTTACGGAAATGCGCCGTCGTTTACAGCACGCGCCTGAGTTACTGCTCGATTCGGCCGAACCTCTCGGCAGCTGAAGCGAGAAGGACAGGTCAAATCACGCGGCTCAGCAGCTCGCGTCAGCGCAGTCACTGCCTAAACGGAGGCGGGGAAAAAACGGCGAGGTTTAGAGAAGGTTCTGGAGATAAGGACAGCTCGCCATCACTCCCACCAAATGAACAGCGGACAGCTCAAATAGGACGGAAAATCTCTCGCCGAGAAGGGTCCAGCGTGCATCCTCAGACACTCGAATACTGAAGACTAAAATACTTCAAGCCGAACACTAAAAATATTAAGGGTTACATATTCTGGCGCTGGCAGAACACAAAGTTCCTTCACGACAAACAGGAGAGACTAATGAACCGTCTTACATGCTAAATCAACACTCATTTGATTGTTTGCACAAGCCTCAGTTTATACCGGCTTATTGGCTTAATTGACCGGCGAGGTTCTGTAGAACAGTAAACGCATTAAACGCAGACGCGCGAGCATCACCATGCAAATTTATTCCAAACTTGTTTTTTTTAATCGGGTTTCGTCTCCCGCTTCTGCTCAGCCGTGAAAACTGAAGAGATTCCAGCCGGAATCGGGGCTCATTCCCCGCGCGAGCGATGTGTTACGGTGAAGTTTTATTGTTTAGGTTTTATTTACGAGAAATGAGGGACTTAAAAACTATATATGAGATATGCAGTCATGCATTTAAAAATCTCCTAAGCGTAAGACCGCGTGGAGTCATTGTCGTTATATTATCGTTTAAAAAAGATGAGTGAACAATTATCACAGTTTTCTATGATCCACTACTTCAGCATATATGTGACGCAAAAATGCACAGGGGCTGCCTTCATCGAATGGAGATCAGTATCCAGCTCTAAGCAAATTAACTCTTATGATGAGATTTCCGGAGAAATGGAGTCTGGAGATTAAATGGCCGAGATCTCGGCGGTGAGATCTAGGTGTTTGAGTACAAGGATGTGACGCTCTGAAGCTAGCGCAAAGAGGCTGTATAAACCCTTAGAGCACTCAAATAAATTGTCTTGGGCTGTTGAAAACCTATTATGTGGCGACTTGTTTAAAAGAGCTCCCCTGCAGGAGCTCTTTTAAACAAGTCACCACATGATAGGTTTTCAACAGCTTTGATTTTGATATCTTACATCATTGAGTAACAATAGCTGCATTTAGCGCTCTCAGGTTTAATGGACCCCAATGTCCTGACTGCACAGGAGCAGGTCATACAGACAGTATCCCCCTCTTCCTGCGTGACGTAGACCCCAGCTGTGCTCCTCCTGCCCGATCTGTGATTGGCTGGAGCGGAGCTGCTCGCTGACAACGACTCTGACACAGTTCACTGCACGTGTAAACGTGCGGCGAGGACTTATCTGAGCGCCATATCCTAAAATGGGGTTGAGGCGTTATCAGTGTGCGCAGTTATCGGGTTTGAGAATCGCTAACTACACGCCCCGCCCATGTAGCTGTGCTAAAACAAACACAGCTCTCCTTCTCCTGGGCTAATGTTGTACACGTGTTCGGCAGCAAGTGACTTTGGTCAGCTGAGGAGAGGGTCAACGCTCGGGAGTACTGCGGAGAGAGAAGACCACTTCTGCAGTTAACTCTTTCCTGGCAGTGTTCCAGTGTTCATGTCCTGCTAGCCTTTGATAAGGGACAGAGATAAACAGGGGTACGGCCCCTGGAGCAGTTTTGGGGTGTAAGGGCCTTGCTCAAGGGCCCGATGGCAGAGCTCTTCCCAGCTTCAGCTCTCCAGATCAGGTCAAAATCCCAAACCCCAACGGGAGCTTCAACCAGGGACTCTTCGGTTTCGAACCAAGTATTCCATGGACAGGCTATGCAACCGACCCATTTTGGCCCAAAATTCACTGAATCTCTCCAGCTGCTCCCTGTCCATCAATCAAAAGCACATGCAGAGTCGAGCTGATGCGCTCGAACCCAAACTCAAAGATCAAATGGCCCCAATCAGAGATCAGCACCAGCTCAATCACCTCAGACCCCTCCCCGAACACAAAGCAGTCACATGGCCGAGGACCCTGTACGCACTGTGTGAAGCCGGAGCCCCGCCACTCCTTAGCATGAGCCGGGAACAGTAACAACAGTCACATGACCGCCACCCCGCGAATCACAGCGCAGCATTTTAAATAAAGAGCGCTTTCTCCCTCGAGGATTGTTATCCAGTGAAGGTACGGCACGCACTATTAAGGGCTAGCTGGTTGGACGCACGCAATCCGAACAGCAATGCAAAGCAATTACATTACAGTCGATACCCGGTTAATGGGGTCGGTTGTTGTAATTCTCCCCTAAGTGCTCAGGGCTCGGGTGCTCAATGTGCGACTCGCTTGTGCATGTGTCTCCTAACTCAGGCACTTAGGAGAGAAATGTGGCCCTTGAAGGAAGTTGGATAAACACACGCAGCTCCTTGTTCCCACTGCAACGTGAGGCTTGTCTCACACTGCAGAGTCAGCGACGGAGAAGGACCCTTTGCGGGCGGGGCTGCCCCGAGATAATGACATCATCCTGCTAAAGTTTATCACCGCAATGCAAACATCGTGACTGCTCATTACACATCCTCAACAGGTCCTCTTATCTCCTGAGGTTCCCGGTCGATAAGGGGTTAATTGTGCTAGGTGCTTGCTCCCTGGGAACTGCCAGATTAGTCAGATGGTTTCGTAAGCCGTGTGCGCCGGGGCACGTCAGACGAGCCAGCGGAACCATCCTTCTGTCACGTACCCAGCGACCATTTCAGCGGTGACGAAATAGGAACAAATCCATCGAGACAAAAGCAGCTTTTCCTCTGAGCCGGACAAGATAACAGGACATTTTTCTTTCCCCGCGTCTCGAATGAAGTAGGGCGGACTACCAGCGCCTCGCATCTCCGAAATCTTCGATACGTTACAAACGCGAAAATTTTCATCCCTGTTCCAGCAGACGGAGCTCCCAAGACTCTTGAAGGACTGCTCTTTGTCCAGCGAGGAGAGAAAATTTTTGCAAACGCTAATGCTGAAGAGGTCTAACTCAGCACAATGGAGAGTTCTGACGCGACGCTGAGAGCCGTAACTGGATTGTCCAAGGTCGATCCAGCTTCACCAGCGACAGGAGACGCGAGGTTAGCGTTGGGGGCGGGATTAGTTTGGGGGGGTGAGAGATGATGGCGGGGGGTCAGGCTGGCGAAGGTCTGATGGAATTACGGCGGCCCTGAGGGGGGGGGGGATAAATCACACTGGGGGGCCCGGGCCGACAGCGGCTCGGTAGACCCCTGACAGTGTCACTGCGTGTGCCGTACACCTCCCCGAAGGACAGAGGGCTGCGAGCACGCTCCAGCGCACGCCATTGCCTGAACAGAACCGCAGACTCAGCGACAGAACGGCACAGAACCTGCAGGGACAGACAGCAGATAATATAACCCCCCACAAACCAACCAATCGGGATCCAAACCTTTATCTGTAACGAATAACTGGTCTATACCTTACTGACAGGTGCGACTTTATGTTAATTTTAATAATATGAAATACCTTATCTATTTTTCGGACAGATTCTGAGCTGAATTTGTAATCCACTGCAGTTAGAGTTTCTGCTTTTCCGACTCACACTGATCGTTCAGGACTGATGCGACCTGGAAAGCGGCGACGACAACAATGCTGAATTAAATTCTCAGACTCGCCTGTGAGGATCTGATGAAACTGTAACTGGCCGTATTTCAGTGCGCTTTTGTCAGATGACAGATTATGCTCACCACTCAGTGCAGCGTAAGAGCGGCAGCGTAAGAGCGTTTTCTCATTATCAGGTGAGCCGGCCTCCATTTTGTGTTTCTTCCTGCTGAAGAGGAGTGAAACTTGAATCCCGAACAGGGAGCCCGAGAGGGGATTACGGGCCCATCTCACAGCCAGGGCTTATCTGCAGGATTTCCTGCCCGAGCTCGCCTTCAAGACCAGCAGAAAAATCTGACAAATTGGCGTTCGCCGCACCGCGCAGTGAGATTATCACGTTCGGCGATGCAGAGTGAGTCCGGTCCCTTCTTTAAACAGAGGAAACACCAGCCCTGCCTCATGGATTTACACTGGGGTCCCCCCCCTCACCCCCGGATCTGGGCTTCAGTGAGCAGGCCTGTCATTCAGCCCGACCCCCATCCCTGCACAATCACATCATCTTTAGGGCTCTTACGCAGCACACGGTTTACGGGTACAGGCGATGTGCACACGCCAACAGGGGACCGTTAACCCAATTCAGCAGCTCAAGTTCATTAGCAGCAACCTGCTTATTAATACAATCTGGAATGAGCCAAAGTGGGTTCAGTAAGACGACCGAGAGGAGGCCAGATCAGCAGGTGTACGGTTAGACAGCCCCGAGGGCGTATGAATGCAGTCTGCATGCATGCGGTATGTGGCTATGAGGTATGCGGACACAGAACATGTTGATATGTGGTATTTGGACATGAGCCATGCAGATATACAGTGTACCAGAGAGACAGGTATGTGGTTATAGTGTAGATGATGTCATATATGATGTCATGAATCTGAGACAGTGAGAGGACAAACACAACTAAGGTATTTGGACATAGTCAAAGTGTGATAATAGTAGGTTATGTAAACCTGACAAATATAATAATGTAAAAGGGTGGGTATTGGTAGGGTATTTTAGATGCAAATAAAGTAAATATATTTATGCCAGACATACAGGAGCTCAGATATAGTTAGGGTAAGTGGACAGAGGGTAAGTGAATACAGTTAGAGTAAGAGGGTAGATGGTAAGTGTACACAGCTAGGGTAACAGTACAGAGGTAAGTGCACAAAGCTAGGGTAAGTAGACAGAAGGTGAGTGTACACAGCTGGGGTAAGTGCGCAGGGTACTCACTGTCTGCGTAGGACACAGGGACTGTATCGGCCAGCAGCAGGAGTGTCAGCAGGGACGCCCCGATGCGGAGTTGGGGCGCTGACAGGCGGTGATTAGGCACCATGTTCCTGGCCGGCTGGGCTCCCCCTTGGGGTCTTTCGCTCCTGTTCCACTCTGCTGCGCTCACAGGATCACAGACTGGCACCTGAAGAAACAGGAGACACAGCAGACCTTCAGCGGTGTACGATACAAGTCAAAACTCGCCCGGCCCTGAAATCCACCCGAGCGGGACGCCAGCACTAATTCTGTTTTTTTTTTTTTTTTTTCTCGAACGACACAGAGACAGAAGTCGAACGCTTTTTCATCAGGTCATGAGTCCAGCTGGGATCATTTCAAGCACGACAAAGAAAAAACAAAGTTAAGGTTTAACCTGTTTTCTAAACATCCCGCGGAACAATCGACATTCTACATGCCAGAGAACATTCTGGAAAGCTGAAAGGACCTCACACGAAGACAGAGCCTCTGAGCACGTGCATGGAGGGGGTGAGGTCATTGCTGAAGTGGAACAGACAACGCGGGGGGGTCTGACTCCAGCTGGCACCTCCAGACCCCAGGGGACGCCCCAAACTGACTCAAAACCCCCCGTACATGCTCCAGGGGACCTCAGGCCCCCCTAAAACTCCATTAACTGATTGCTCCTTCCAGAAGACATATATGCGTGGAGTCGTATCATTACCGTACGCGCGGGGGGGGAGGTGGACGGTGCACGCTGAGCAGGATTACTCTTTCAATCAGAGCTCCCAGTCAGAGCACAGTGCACTATTAATTACACACTCCGCTCAGGGAAACGCAGTCTGCCTGCCTGAGTGACGCTCTCCAGGGGAGCGCCGAGACAATGGCATTTAAGCCCACTTCAAAATATTCAATCCCAATCAACTCCCCGCGGTTTCCTCCTCTAACTCTGCCTGTGTGAGGAGAACTTCTCCAGCATCGCTGCAGTGCGGTCCGAACACAGGAGGGGCTGTGCGATATCAGGCATATAAACATACCATACATCCAACAGCTCTTTATTCACATACCCTCTAACACTACAGTCACACATCTTATACTAACTTACGCCACAATCTGCTGAACACTCAACAGCGATTGGTTGATGGACGCTCCAATGGAGTGCATTTTTTTTCAGCTCATGCACACCTAAGACATAGTTCCAAACATGATAGGTTTCTTAATACTTGGTATTAATTAGCCACGTTTGAATTCCAAGCTAAATTTAACTGATTTGCTGTGTCACAAAGTTGCAAACATTGGTGAATGCTAAAATAAAGACAACATTGTTGATTTTTCTGATATAGCTGTTCTTCAGCGAGTACAGCAACGAATAGGAGAAAGCACAACGTGGCAACCGCCCGTTTGGAACTATGACGCTGCGGGATTAGTAATCGCCACTCCTGAAAAGCAACAAAATGAAACCTGCGGCCGCACTCGAGCACAAAGCTGCAGAAATGTCAGCCGTTTCGGAGCAACAGAAGTTAATAACAGCAGTATGATCTCCTCAGCTTAGGCAGACTGCATGTGCGTGGTAACAGTGCTACAAGCATGACAAACAACTCACAGCAGGTTATTCCATGAAAATAATTGCAATTATTTTCGTTAAATGACCAGCATGTCCACGTTTAATGCTGACACACCCAACAGCCACAGAAGAGAGGATTTTAGCTCAGACTTTGGGTAATGTACTCCAAATATTTTGCCAAAATGCATCGAATCACCTCTCTTCTTGACGGGGGGGCGTGTCCCCCTGACCCCACTTACAGCCGCACGACTCTCGTTTGTCCCTGAATAGCTGCAGCCCGAGTGATCAGAGGATTCGCACCTCCTCGTTAGACAAAACAAATCAGCGCCGCTGCCAAACGGGCCAGCAGCCCAGCGTGGGGTTACAGTCCGCGCCAAAGACCGGCCCTATCCGGTGGTCTCCACGGAAACCACACTCTTTAATATCACAGCCGAGAAAACAACTGCTGCTCAGGCAGCGAGTGCAGTCCTGATTAAACACAGAGAGCAACACCTGGAGCTCAGCGCGCAGATGTAACAACCACACACACACACACACACACACACAGGCCCATGCACACACACACACACACACACACACAGGCCCACGCACACACACACACACACACACACACACACACAGGCCCATGCACACACAGATACACGCACACACAGGCCCATGCACACACAGGCCCATGCACACACACACACACACAGGCCCATGCACACACAGATACACGCGCACACACACACATACACACATGCATACAGATACACACACAGATATACATACAGACACACACATGCGCGTATACACACACACACACACACACACTAGGTGCGGTTAGGTCCAGGCGCACACGGTCAGACTGCAGTCCTCCTCAGCGCTGATATCTGTCCAAACTGCTTGATTCTGCTCCATCATGCTGAAAAATTGTCGGCGCCCAAAGCACTTTTCTTTCCCGAAATTATAACGGTATTTTCAGAGTGAACACACCCGGGTCAGCGAGCTCCAGTCCCATCTCCGCTCACCGCGCCACACTCCTCTGCATGCGGCCTTTAAATGTGCCCAAAATACCCCCTTTCAGTAAAACTCCACTACAGAGATTGTTCCAGAAAGACTGACTGTGCCTCCAGCGCTGTCCGTCTCACAGAGGGGGCCACCTAAGAGCCACAAACGTCAACTTCGCTTCATGTCCGCCCAGCTCTGAGGGGACGAGATGTGCAGCGGGAGTCCTTCAGCGAAACGCCGGCGCCCGACGGGAGACTGAGCGAAAGAGGGGTCCTGATGGAGCGAGAAATATATAATAAATAAATAAGTGAAATCGTCAAACCCACATCCGGCTCCACCTGCAGACAGGCTTGAGGAGATGCAGTAATGAAGAAGCTTGCAGTCCGGCCCGGCCCGACCCGTCAGCTGGGATTCGCTCTCTCCGCCGTCCGGCCCTCACAGCACAAGGCCGCAGAAACAGATGGGACGGCTGGTGCAGTATTTCTGAAGCCGGTATAAATTTTTAACACGTGGTATTGATTTGGATTTCAGTCTTCGGCCCTGAATTCTCGTGTTCCAGGTGATTCTCAGGGCAAGTCGTGACAGGTCTAATACAAACACACACACACACACACACGTATACGCTTGGTGGAGAAACACAGCTGTCGATAACCACCCCCTGTGCACCGTCGTTCGTTATACAAACGCCAGCATTACTCTCCATCCGCCAGCCCAGGCGCTCCTCACCAATAACGCACCGCACAAAATTTTGTATATGGATTGTGGAGCAACAAAGCTAACAGAAACAACAGTTGAATCTATACAAATCATTCTATTTTCTGCAATAGGTGGCGCCAAACATCCGAACTTTAATAGAAAATGCATTGCGTCACAAACGCGTTTTTAACGTTTTCTCCGTTCGGCCTCAACATTTTTAGAATGTCACAGCGCGGCCATCTGTTCATCAATTAAGAAGCTGTTTTTTGCAGAATGATCAGAAGAAATAGATCCTTCAGGGAAAACCAATGCAAAACAGATAGTAAAACAGCAAGGCCCTCAAACATTGGCCCTATCTGGACCCTATAAGTTTTGTCCGACGACATCAGGTTACTGAGCCGCAACATTCAAAGTCATGTGATCTGACCTAATACAGAATATTTGTTGTCTCCAGCCTCAAAACCTTCTATTTCTACTTAATTTCAACTGTTTTCATCATCAAACATTCAGCAAAAATGTAGAATATCTTCATGGTCCTGGGTTTGCAGCAGAAAAGAACCAGGGTGACTTTCGTCCAGGATCAAGTGAATTCCAACATACAGAACACAAGCTGCTGGGAGAGTTCCTTGCATGAAGAGTCATTCCAGTACTTTGCTCCTTGGAAACCCACATGGCTTCAAGACGCTTGGAAAAGCAACTGTTAAATTATGGTTCTCTCTTATTCTTGATGGTTTAAACAGCATCTCTGAACTTCATATTGATAAGACAACAAAAAAATACTCACATTCATCTGTGCTTCACCCGAAAAACCAAATAAACACAAACTCCTCAAGGATAAAATGGCCTCTTGTTTTACACCATAACCTTGACTTTCAACTGGCCTAATTAGCAACAGTGGGGACATCATTTAGCCAATTAGGGAACTGGAAGTTGATTTCAAAGAAAAAGAAATGGACATGTCATTGTAGTTTAACATTTACTCATTTCACTCCACCTCACTCCACCGCCGCCGCATTCCGCCGCGAGGATGTGCAGCTATGACTTCACTTGGTTTTAACCCTGTAGCCTCCACTAGGGGCAACTGACAGATGAGCATTGTCTAATCTTGAAGAAGACTTACACAGGAAGAAAATGACCCCTCATTTGATGAAATAGGCCAACTGTAACATACAGAAAATTTGTCTTTTATCTGGAAATTGAGGGTTGAGCGCAACGAATGCAGCGAATCCTGAACTCCAGTTTGTGACATGCGACCTTCACACTCACATTCACACAGAAGAAGAATCACCCCTTCCTTTCAGGGTAAGATTTCTGACCAATGACAGTGCAGTTTGTTCGCGCATGGCATTTGTTTACAACTTTGGACTGGCTGAAACTGTTGCCGTGGGAACACAAACGAGCCAAAGGACAAATGCAACAATTGTATCATTTCTGCCCCTGAATTGGAACAAAGGAAACGACCCACATGAGTGATAGACCCTTACTGACCCAACGCCACCACCCAACCAACCTAACCCTAACCCTCAAGTACTTGTTCTCCACACACTCTCCTTTGCAGGAAGGATCAACCAAGGAAATTGACAGAAACCCAACAAGAAATAGCATCAACTTCAGGAAAGTGAACCTAAACAATAGCACAACACAAAAATAGCCCAAACGTTAGCTGTCTATCTAGCGAGCCAGCTAACCGCGGCAGCACAAAGCAGTCCTCATCAACATGATGGTTTTACATGAGTTCAAAAGTAAAAGAGGCTTGGTTGTTGGAGGTGAATTCCAACTTTGTCTTGTGTTACGTGAATGACGATTCCCTCTCACTAATCAGTGGTCTGAAACACATTGACGGCTAGTTTCAGTACCGGTTCGACTCGCTCCGAACTTTGACCGAAGTGATACAAAAAAAAGTACCTCATACCAGGTACTAACCACAATGAAAATGCATAAAAATCCGAGTTAAGTCGAGTCGAGTAGCACCAAACTCTGCAGTGGAAAAGCACCATTAGTGACCCAACCCTCGTCCTTCTGACCCAACGCACTGCTCCACCAGCCGTCTCCTCCTGGCCGCTGTTCAGGGCTCAAACATCCCCAAAAACCGGGGGCCAACATTTTCACCTCGCCCACCATTATGTGTGCAGAGGACCCGCATTACCATACCGCCGAATACAGTACAGCCGGATTTCCCAATGCGAAACTCCTCCTCCGCAGAGGATTGGCCACAGCAGCTGCTGGAGGCGGGGCTCGTGGTCGTATAACGGATTCTCAATTAAAGGAATTAAGCCCTCCCCTCAGGGTGGACACGGAAACGAACAACTTTTGGCATCCAAATCCTGTCAGTTTACACAGGCTATAATTTCAATAAAAGTCTATCATTCTCAAATTACGAATAATCATAATAATTTCATCCAGATCAGGATTTCATTTGTTGCAGCGTTTAAGGCGAAACTGAATGTAGCTCTTGCGCTAATTCTACCTGAGACGCAGACAGAGGTCGACCAATCAGAGTGAACATGTAAGTGGGCGGGGGAGAGAGAGTGAATGACGCTAAGCCGCGAGAAACCGCTTCCCGAAGCCCTGCTGCCACGGCGACTCACTCCGGGCGGGGACAAATCCTATCCCACAATGCCACGGGGCTTAGCCAGTGATTTCTCAATTTGCAGAGACTCAGAAAGAGGATGCCAGGTGTGAGTGATTCGTATCGAAACACAACCTCTTTAATTAAACATTTAAGGGCCGCAGTAGGGATACCGAGGGGGGGGGGTGTGACCTATAATCCAGCTACAGCCCCCACCATACAAATCCACTCCACCCACCTCTAACATAGGCCGCTACCTTCAGCCAACGTTCAAGGGCTGCCTTTCACGAGCGAAACCACTTCTCCAGCGTGACATCTTTGTTCTAGGCGTCCATGCAGCGTGAGATAAGCGTCAGAGCAGTCGCCCGGTTAGCACCAAACAGCAATGCAGGTTTACAGTCAGCCCCGCCCCCCAAGCCTCGGCAGATCAGGATCAGCAGGCTGGGCTCTCTGACAGAGACACACCGGTCTCAGCAGATACGGGGGGGGGCACAGGAGAGAGACACACTTCTAAACCACCCCCCTCCCCGTCCCCCCACTACAGGGTGATACCACTTGCGCCCTGACGAGGGGGATTCGGCCCCGAACAGGGCTGTAGGGATACACCGCCCCCCCCCCCCATGAGAGAGCAGGGAGCAGCAAAGTTTTGAAAAGCATAGCAGTGCAAGATGGTGTGTGAGTGTGTTTGTGTGTGCATGCATGTGTGTGAGAGAGTGGTGTGTGCGTGTGTGTGCGCATGTGTGTGAGAGAGTGGTGTGTGTGTGGATGGGGTTCAGCTGTACAGAAGCCGGGTGTCGGGGAGGGCTGAGGGTACGGCAGTCGCCGGCGGGTTGGGGTTGGAGGTTCGACAGCTGCAGAGACACACAGCAGGGACTCATATTCATGCATGAGCAACAGCACGTTTACCGGCCGCCGCGCTGATGTGCAATCTAGCAGTGCAGCGGCAGCCCTGATAAATAAGGAAACTAATATCGCCCGGCCCAGGCGCGGCGTAGAGCTCATTTATAACCCCATCGACCCGCGACTCTCCCAGGAAGAACCAAGCACACTCCTGTCTCTGTCGCCCCGGTAACAAGGGAAAAAGTCATCCATTCCGGCTCTAAACCCGACCTTCCGCGTGATCAGGTTGGGTTATTCGCAGACGGGATAGCGCTAAATGACTGTGACAGAACTTGCCCATCATACAGCAGGGGGTGCAGGTAAGAGGAATAATTGATGAGGCCGGCAGAATTCGAATTTGAACTTGCTTTTAACAGATGTAGTCTTCACCAGAGGACCTGCCGAAGCCCCAAAAGTGTTCGGCTGCCAAACGCACAAACCCGCCTCACACTCCGCCAACCAGTCTCTGCTCCCCAGAGCGAAACAGAGGGAAGCACCTGCTGATAAGGAGACCAAAAAACCCCAGGATCCCGCTGTATAAATGCCTGTCAGAGGGACGCGCCTGTGTGACTTCAAACCGGACTGTGAAATACAAGCAGGCCCAACTCTTTTAAGCTGAAGTGGTAGGTGCTGAATGACGATGTTAACCCTTAGAACACTGAATAATTTTTCAAGGAATATACAGGTGAGAGAAAAGCTCTACGGCGTTCAATATACTGAATATCAATAATTAATAGAAGGTGCTGTTTGAACAGAGTCGAGAAAAATACTTCAAAGCATAAAAAAGCAAAATGTCCAAGGCAACTCTTCTTCAATTAAATAGCTTTTATTAAACAGCTAGTTCATATTCAAACTCAAATACGAACTAGCTGTTTAATAAAAGCTTTTAAATTTAAGAAGAGTTGCCTTGGACATTTTGCTTTTTTATGCTTTAAATTTTCAAGGAATTGAACATGTAATGTAATCATGAAAACCTATCGTGTGGCAACTCGTTTAAAAGAGCTCCCGCAGCATCTGATTTTGGTGTCTTACATCACTGGGCAGCTATAGGTGCCTACAGCGCTCTAGGGGTTAAACTCATGAGTCTGACGTTGATGTGAGGCGTCTGGAACTCAGTCCACTCTTCCGCTGCCGGAGGAATCGAGAGACGCAGGGAAATCAAACTGCATCAAAATGGCCACTGAGCATCACTCAGGGTCACCATTTCACATGACTGCTGGTTTAAATGAGTTACCCTCTCTTTACACCATAGAGCTCAGAGCCCACAGCTTCCACAGAACGTGCTACATAAATGTAAAGATCTATCTGTTCATCTATGCGCTTCGGCCATTTCAGCTCCATGAAGAAAACAAAGGGGCATCGACAGCCTGAGAGCACAGCCACCCAAAGGGCAATAAAGGAGGCTCAATTCGGCCATTACGGCTACGATACGGCCCCCTGTTCAACTGTGCAAACACAGCTGGGGTTATCAATAACCTCCCCCAATACACACACAGTGCACACACGCGCACACACACACACACACACACACACACACACACACACACACACACACACACACACACACACACACACACACGCGCACACACACACACAGATAATCACAAAGACACACACATCGAGATGCATACATCACACAAGCATGCACGTGCACAGACACACACACGTGCACATAAACACACACATAACTGCTGACAAATATACCTGCAATGAAATCAAATTAAAAAAAAACTCCTCCACTCCACACACAGTGCACTTATGCACGCACGCACATACACACAAACGCGCGCGCGCGCACACAAACACGCACATACTACAACAATCACACATACACAGTACTCACAAGGATACATGCATGTACTCACACACGTTTGCCCGCAAAGAAAAAAAAAGTATCCTATTCTCGTCTTAAGAGGCCCGTTTCCCTCCCCAAGAAGAAATGTGGAGCAAATTCATGCTGATCTCAATCCAATTAAATTATCGAAGGGAGTAAGTGAATTACCCACCGTCAAATTGAGTTTACTCTGCAGAGCTCGCTGCAAAGTTTCGAGACGGCGCAGTTTCCCAGGCGGAGACGCAGTACATAAAACTCCGCTCTCAAAAGGTACGTCACATGACCGCCCGTTTAACTGCAGTCCCGTTTACGGCTGTAATTCGCCTAGCTACTCATTAACACGCATACCACAGATACCCAGACTGTGGCTTCCTTCGCAACACCCGGCATAGAAATGCGTCTCCCTAAAAGCAACGATTAAAAGCGCAGTAAAATGCGGGCCCGCTGGCCAACGAACAAAGCAAACGTCGCGATGTCAACGATCCCAAAGCGGGGAGGGGAGCAGAATTTACAGAAGCCCATCCCGTGCCAATCCCCCCAAAAATTTGAATGAAACACAGAGAGCTGAAAAAGCGACCATTCCTGCTGCACTTGTTCCAGAAAACACACTTGTTATAACTTCACAAACCAATGAGGTGCGCATTTGATAATCTGCATTCGTGCGGTATTTTCACCAGAAGAGCGCGTACCGGGTCAGCATTTCATAAAACCTTGAGGTGACCGGTACGCAGTGAGATTCAGCAGTTGAATTACATGGCGCAAAATGGACTCAATCAAGCTACGAAAATAGTACGACGATAAGGAAACGGACACGGACACGGATATGAGTGACACACATTCAGAGGGGGGAAAACTCACATTCGCTTTGTCAAAAAAAAGACTGAACCATGAAATATTTCAGCATATTGCCGTCATTACTGAAATGGAGTCGCGGTTTGCATATTATTGCCATCAGCACATAATGCCATTTCACAGATGAAGGCAGACACATTTGAATCACTTTGCCTTTCACTGATGAAAATCGTTTAAGAGTTAATCTTTTCTTCTCATCATAATCACTTCATTCCAATTCGACAGGTCGACATAAGAGCTCGAGCCATTAGAAAGTGAAGAAACGAAAAGCAAAACCAATATTTTTTTTTTTTTCTGTGTGACGCACCGGCCGCCTTTATCCGGATACTTTGCAGGGACCTCAACGCATGTTAATGAGCTCCGGCAGGCAGCCATGAGCGGCCGGTGTTATCGGGCCTCATCTCCCGGCCTCGCCGCATTACAGGTGCATCATCACCGCGGTCGGCCGGCGCAGCCATCCGGGGCCTCAGACGCGCCAATAGCGGGGCCTGATTTACGGCTGCGCGAGGAATAAGGAGTCAGTGATCAGCCAGAACCGACCCATCCTTCCGCACACAGGCGAACACAGCCGTCGGAGTTGGGGCCGATGTGCACGAGCCCCGTTGTAGTCGCGGCCGGTTAAACAGACGAGAGAGAATTCCCGGGTGCGCGCACATTACCAGTAACTACATGATTTAGAGTGATCTGTCGGGGTGCGTCCAAAAAGCTGCCACCTGAAAACGGCCACAAATCAAGCACAGCAACCAGTCCAAAAAGAGAAATGTCATAAACTTCCATCTGTCTGTCTACCTGCCTAAGTGTCCAGATCGATCTATTTATCTCTCCATCTATCTCTCTCTCTCTCTCTCTCTCTCTCACACACACACACAAACACACATAAAACTATGCAGGGGAGAAAATTACATGAAAGTGCTACTTCAATCAATCCATCATCCATCTCTCTCTTTATCTCCAGGGCACACACACACACACACACACACAAAAATGTGCACACACACTCAAAGCTATGTAAGAGGAAGTTCAGCATGAAGTGCTACTTTGCGCACTTCATCGTTACATCATTATTGATACTGTTGCCGGCCAGCCTACAGGCAGCGTAAATGGTGCCGCACTCAAAATGGCTTCCATTAAATCCTTTCCTTATAATCCATGTATAGCACCCACTTAATGGAATGTGACAGAGCGAAAGGAAACCTGTGAACGGGCAAATGCACTGTAAATATCAGATCCATGCAAGTTTCATGAGCCCTACCTCTCAGCAAACGGTCGAGGCGGACACGAGGGCCCCATGCCAGAACATCTTTGCAGACCCACCAGTCCACAGATGCATTTTGAGTCAGGGTGCTTAGTGTTCAGGCAGTCAGTTGGGACGAGCGCAATCGAAAGACATGCCGCTGATGGGTTAGAAGGATGGCTACGACACTAATGAAACCTGCGCCCTGAATCGAACTCCCAAATCAGTTTAACCGACTGAGTAACTCGCTGATTCACCCCTCCCACTGTTACCCATGAACCCGCATTCAGAGCTGACTCAATGTGAGAGACACAATGGAGCCCCCCGACCCCCCGGGGAGAGTGAGACGTAAAGCTAATTAAATATCAAAAGCATCCATCGGGGCAGGAGCTCCCAGCGGCCATTTTAATTAAGGGGCTGGAAGCACAGGACATTCCAGGGAGAGCCAATCGGCTTTCTCCGGGAAATTGAGCCGCGGAGCAGAGACAAAGAGGCCACACGGCAGGGGATTAACTCTTAACTTTCCTGAGAGACGAAACACTTCAGAGGTCATTCGCCAGGATGTTTGCGTTGCTCTGATACAGGGCCCGTCATTACCGCCTTTACGGCCGGGCGGATAAACTATACAAGCCCTGGAGACGGCGAAGAGCAGTTTACAGAGCAGTTAGGACACCAGGCCTCAGGGACGCGCAGCGGCTCCGAAGAGAAGGGCCCGGTATCCAGACACGAGGAGTTTCAGCTGGAAAAATGTGTGACCAAAAGTCAGGGTATACAAGAGCCATCAGGAGACGGCATATCCCCCGACCCCCCGCAAAATCGTAGAACAGTAATTTGTGAATTATGTCTCAGAAAACATGATATTTTATGAACTATGAATATCTAGTCCAGACATGATCACTACATGTATCATCTTTCCATGGAAAACCTCAGAAAAAGAGCATAAACAAGAGTCATCTGGAGATGACATATCCCGACCCCCACATATCGTAACTCAGCTTTTATGATGAAGATATTAGAATGCAGAGTTTGCATGTGTGAAAAGAGATGTCATGATCACTAGTGGTCATGTAAACGGATTCTGTTTTCATGAAAACATCTTGACATAGTGGATAATGTGTCTGTGAATTAAGTTTAATGAACCTAGATCATTTGGTTTGGGAGATACGCCCCAAGCAAGACAGCCACCCTCAAAGCCAATCTAAGTTCCCTGTCTCCATAGAAACTTCGAAAGAATAATGAATCAATAAACTCCAAAATAGGAAAAGGCAGATCTAGTCGTAGTGTGTAATATAACTGTGAAGTTAGGTGAACCTAGGCCATACGGTTTAGGAGATATGCTCCGGATAAGACAGCCACCCTCAAAGTCAATGTAAGTTCAACGTTTTCATGGAAACCTCAAATATTAGATAATGTACAAGTGTCAAAATAGCAAAAGGCACAACTACTCGTAGTGGGTAATATATCTGTGACGTTTGGTGAACCTAGGACACACAGTTTAGGAGATATGCTCCGGACAAGACAGCCACCCTCAAAGTGAATCTAAGTTCTACGTTTCCATGGAAACCTCAAATATTAGATAATGTAGAAGCGTCAAAATAGCAAAAGGCAGATCTACTCGTAGTGGGAAATATATCTGTGACGTTTGGTGAACCTACGACACACAGTTTAGGAGATATGCTCTGGACAAGACAGCCACCCTCAAAGTCAATCTAAGTTCCACGTTTCCATGGAAACCGCAAAAATTAAGAAATCAAGAAACCTCAACTTAGCAAAAGGCACATCTACTCATACTGGTTAATCTATCAGTGAAGTTTGGTGAACCTAAGATGCATAGTTATGACGATATGTTCCGGACAAGAAAATGATTACAGACGGACATACGGACGGACAGACGAACGGACAGAGAGACGGACATACTGATGACTATATCCCCCCGTCATTTGTATGTCGGGGGGATAAAAATGCAACAGTACCTCGTCATGCCCCTGAAATCCTACGTAGGGGGGTAAAAAAATGGCCCTGCCACCAACTATACTGTCCCTCCATCCACGGCAACTGTAGTGTGACACCTGCACCGGACACAGTCGCGTTTCTCTAAGGGCCACGGGAGCTTCCAGGCTGAAAAATGTAGGAGCACAATTAGGCCATCAAATTAGTATAGACAAAATTTTAATGCTGCCAGTACAGAATATTTTTCAGGCGCAAATCTGCCTCCAAGATTTAAGAGCTGTATCCTGTTCTGAAAGGCCTGAGAAGTGTCAGACAGAATAAACACGGAGACACAGAGTAAATAGCAGGAGTATTTCCAAACAGGGAGAGCAGTCTGACCCCCAGGCGCTGTGGAAATTAGGGGATCAGGCAAACGCAGTCCTGTGCGAGTTCTGGCAGGAGTCACACCAAAGACCAGCTCATATACAGTGTCCACAGCAGCAGCTCTTTATAAAAACGGCGGCCAAATGTGGAGCCTTTCCAAAGCAATTACACTGCAGTCCATTTCGCCTTCATCAAAAGCAACTTCACAGTCAATCAGACTAAGCTGGGGCCAAATCCAGCCCAGGAGCGAAGCGGAGCATGCTTACAGACCCCACAGCTGCGGCGGCCTGACTGTACCTGCGCAGGAGCTGGAACCGCAGGGCCGTCCCACGTGCTCGTTCTAACCACAGCTCCACAGGCCGTCCGTCTCATAACGGTAATTCACAGAGGAATGTGCGCACCTTTGATCCTGGCACAGTCATGTGAAGATGAGGCCAAACCGCACACATTCAGCATCTCGCCGAACCGCATTACAGCGAGTGAAGGCGCAAACGGGGCGCTCCGATTCAGCTGAGTACACACCTCACACAGGAATGTCCGTCACAGGCATGAAACCTTTCATCATCACGACTTTGAGAGATTTCACAGATCAGAGATCTTTTTGCGCATGTTGACATCTATTTGCCAAATAAGAGCAAGATAAATTTAAATTAAATCCATACCAGCAAATATAATAAAGCATGACATCTGTATTGCAACAGTATGGTACAGTTTGATTTACTAAAACAGAATTAATTTTAATGAGACTATAATGAAAGCGATGTATGGAGGAGGATGGAGAGGACTGTTTTACAGGCCCTGGTTCTGGCAGAGACTCAGGAGGAAGCTAAGGGCTGGTGCATTTGAACAGTCTGAGAAACGCCACAGCTTACAGCCCCAGCCAGGCCTCATGCATCTGCGGAAATGAAACAAGCAGCAATCCAGACACCTGCAGCTACTACTGCAGTCACAGTCAAGGACTGATTACTGATCACTCGCTCACTCACTGATCATACACTCACTGATCACACACTCGCTGATCACTCCCTCACTGATCACGCACTCGCTGATCACTCCCTCACTGATCACGCACTCGCTGATCACACACTCGCTGATCACTCCCTCACTGATCACGCACTCGCTGATCACTCACTCACTGATCACGCACTCGCTGATCACGCACTCGCTGATCACTCACTCACTGATCACGCACTCGCTGATCACTCCCTCACTGATCACGCACTCGCTGATCACTCACTCACTGATCACGCACTCGCTGATCACTCCCTCACAGATCACGCACTCGCTGATCACTCACTCACTGATTACGCACTCTCTGATCACTCCCTCACTGATCACGCACTCGCTGATCACTCACTCACTGATCACGCACTCGCTGATCACTCACTCGCTGATCACACACTCGCTGATCACTCACTCACTGATCACGCACTCGCTGAATACGCACTCGCTGATCACTCACTCACTGATCATACACTCACTGATCACGCACTAGCTGATCACTCACTTACTGATCGCACACTCCCTGATCATACACTCTGATCGCTCGCTCACACACTGATTACACACTCACTGATCATACACTTGCTGATCACTCACTGATCATACACTCACTGATCACACACTCGCTGATCACTCACTCACTGATCACGCATTCGCTGATTACGCACTCGCTGATCACTCACTAACTGATCATACTCTGATCACACACTTGCTGATCACTCACTCACTGATCATACAGTCACTGATCACGCACTTGCTGATCACTCACTTACTGATCATACACTCACTGATCACACACTCGCTGATCACTCCCTCACTGATCACGCACTCGCTGATCTCTCACTCACTGATCACGCACTCGCTGATCACGCACTCGCTGATCACTCCCTCACTGATCACGCACTCGCTGATCACTCACTCACTGATCGCGCACTCGCTGATCACTCCCTCACTGATCACGCACTCGCTGATCACTCACTCACTGATCACGCATTCGCTGATCACGCACTCGCTGATCACTCACTCACTGATCACGTACTCGCTGATCACGTACTCGCTGATCACGCACTAGCTGATCACTCACTGATCGCACACTCGCTGATCAAACTCTCTGATCGCTCGCTCACGCACTGATTACACTCACTGATCATACACTTGCTGATCACTCACTGATCATACACTCACTGATCACACACTCGCTGATCACTCACTCACTGATCACGCATTCGCTGATTACGCACTAACTGATCATACTCTGATCACACACTTGCTGATCACTCACTCACTGATCATACAGTCACTGATCACGCACTTGCTGATCACTCACTTACTGATCACACACTCACTGATCATACACTCACTGATCACGCACTTGCTGATTACGCACTCACTGATCATTCACTCGCTGATCACGCACTCACTGATCATATACTCACTGATCACTGACAATACTCTGATCACACACTCGCTGATCACTCTCTCACTGATCATACACTCACTGATCACTGACAATACTCTGATCACACACTCGCTGATCACTCTCTCACTGATCATACACTCACTGATCACTCACTTACTGATCACGCACTCGTTGATCATGCACTCACTGATCGCTCGCTCACTCACTGATCACGCACTAACTGATGACGCACTCGCTGATCATACACTCACTGATCACGCACTCACCGATCACTCACTTGCTGATCACGCACTCGCTGATCATACACTCACTGATAGCTCGCTCACTCACTGATCACACGCTGACTGGTGGAAGGACAGGTTAGCCCAGGGGCCGCTTGCAGGCTGAGGTGAGTGGGGAAGAGGGCAGAGAGCTTATCTTTAGGAGCTGCAGGTGTGTTAGAGCTGGGAGTGTGTAAGGGTCAAGGCGAAGGGAGGGGGAGAGAGAGAGAGAGAGAGAGAGAGAGAGAGAGAGAGAGAGAGAGAGAGAGAGAGAGAGAGAGAGTTGAGGTTGTTTGTATCTCTACAGCTGTACCATATGCAGAGGGCTGACTCCAGTCAGCGTGTTAAACGCAGAATCTCTCACTTCACCCACTCACCAGGGCTGCAGCAGGGATCCCATGATCAGAAGGATTTTACACCTGACATGCTTACTGACCCCTTTTACATTATTTCAGCCTCAAACAAAACCCAGAATCCTCTGCTCTGCCCGCCAATCCCTGAGGACTGCGCCGTGACTCATTTCTCACACTTTAAATGCCACAGATGATGATGAAGCTCGCATACATTCATACGGCCAAAAGGCCCCAAAACAACAAGCCAGGAACCATGAGACTATATGATGCAGCCCAAACCTGTTCTCGGACTGCGAGGAATTTGAATTTATATGCATTTTAGCAAAGCTGACAGGTAAAGACTGAGCCCAGTCTCGCAGTGCATTCTGGGAACTTGAAACAACAAAGAAAAGACGTAGACCTTGACACTTCGGCTCAGTTTGAATTTTACAGAATGTGAAAGGTTTGACAAAAGCAAATAGCAAAGTTTCTTCACCTTGACGTACGTGCAGTCATGAATCACAGCTCGAGCGTGCACGAGGAGCGTCGCGCGTCAAACCCGCGATACTGCACTCTCAAGACGTGTCAGGCGTGACGGCAGCACACATATCCGCACCTTACAAATATATTCTCTGTGAGCTCGGGAACAGACTCTAACAGCCTCCACATGTCCTGCTCATGCTTTTCATGTCGTACGAGCAGCTTAACTAAATAACTCTAAAACACAAAACTTCACAGCGTGCAAAGACCCCAGTCAGGAACTGAGGTCCCTCTGATCGTGTGCAGACAGAGGTACTGCTGCTCTGTTCCAGAACAGTACCTGCATTCACAGCTACAGAGCAGGCCGTAAGTACTTGGACACAGTGCCTGTATTAGAGGAGCTGTAGGCATCACTGCCACAGGGACATGGATGTACAGAACATACACTCACAGGGAGGTACTGACAGTCTCTCAAACAAACACACAATCTCCTCTTCTCAGGAGATCTCTCTCAACCCCTCTACCTCTCACTCTCACACAGTTTTTATAGTAGCCTCAGCTGATAATGTATGCGAAGACAGACACTGGCAGCAGTAAAACAGTGACAGGTTATTACACTCGCTGTACTGGGGCTCCAAGCGCACTGAAGATGACAACTGAGAGGAGATGATACTCTGAACTCTGGAACTTGGCTGTGCACCAGGAATCATGGGAAATGTAGTCCAAGCAGTCTAAGCACTGGAAAGGGGGCTGGCTCAAGGGTATGTGGGCGGAGCCAGGTTCCCCTTTCTAACTGATGGTCACATGATGAACACTGTCAATCCATCCACACGTCCATTCATTACCTAACCAGCCAATCTGAGGTCAAGGTTTCATGTGGGCGGGGACTATCCCACCATCCTATAAACCTTCCCTGAGATCACACACCATTCACTCACACTCATAGCTGTGGGCATTTTAGAGTGTCCAATCAGCCTGACATGCATGTGTTTGGCCTGTGGGAGGACACCCAGACACACGCGGGGAGAGGCTCCACACAGAGAGGCTCCAGGCCGGATTCAATCCCCGAGAGGCAGCTCGCTGCAGCATTATGTCACCGCTGATAATACCGCGCACAGCAGTGACACCTGACCGCTCTGTGGTGCTGGCTCGCCACCCCATGCAACGCGTGATGTCACATGCTTGGGGAATGACGGTGGTGTAGTTCACACAGACACGGTAAACGCTCGGCTGCACACTATATCAATGCCTAAAACCAGTTTTGGCTCCCTGGTGCTTTGGACACTGCTCTCCAACTCATATAAGCAACAGTTAGCAGTGTTCGCTTAAAAAAAAAACAGGTAGCCTTAAAAAAACTTTGCTGTTTATCGCTTTCAGAAACCGGCTTTACTGGATTTTTCCTCAAATTTTCGAGCCAGTGTTCTAGAACACGCCAGAATCTTACTGTTACATCATCATTACAGTCTTCAGTTCACAACACTCAACTCTCACATTTACCGCCTCGCACACTGGAGCAGGACTGTGTGACCCCAGTCTCCCAGGAGTACCCGCTTACACCCTTCTGTCGTCTCTCCAATCTGCAGCCAATCAGCACTCTGAGAACAGGGAGCATGAGCGTTTCGGCCAATCAGTGATTTAAATCCATCACTTGTGTGAAAAAAGCGCCTAAAACTAAACTCCAGCAGGCGGTGTGCTCCTTCAGGATGATAGATTGATACCCCAGAATTAAAGACAACAATATTAAAGACAACATCCTGTTGTCCATCCTGACCTGCAGAACACTGCGCCCCTCTCTTCAGCAGAACTACAGCTCTGAACAGACTGCTCCGCACAGGGGTTTGCACAACATTAATCAGGGCAGCATGGGAAAGTGGTGCGGACCTGGGTCGTGTCCGGAGCTGTCCAAACATCACAGCAGCCTATGAGCAGTCAGCCTCATCCCATTACTGCCATTTACCCTCTCTAACCGATGTGCCGTCCAATTCCCACAATCCCTCACGCTCAGTATTACAGACGTACACAGGAGGGAAAGTCCAGGGGTCAGAAATACACATTTTCACCACCCAAGAACTCAGCCAGCTGATGCAAATTAGCTCCACCTCCTGCATGGATCTTGCACTGATCAGCCCATCGTCGAGGTTGTAATAAAATCCCAGACCGGACCTCTACTCTCTGGAGCAGGAGTTTCCATATCTGCAGAGATGTGTGTGTCCAGCTGCGCAGGCAGAGCAGACTGTGCTGTTCACAGTGACATACTTGATGCGGCATGCTGCATACTGTTCCAGTACATACTGGACGTAACATGTTACTCTTCAAAATAGGACACAGTGTGTCAAAATAAACAGTATATGGAAATAGCAATGCCGAGCACCACAGAGTCACATTATCATCAGGCCGTGAGGAGCAACTGGGTCTTGGTGAGACATGACCATTGGCTGCATTGGATTGTGGGATACATCATACCACAGACAGCTCAGGCTGTGTCCGGTGAAATTTGGTGGATGCCCTCCTGGTACCTTAGGACACCAGTGAATCTTTTATTGGTGAGACGCTGAAACTCCTGGCCGCAGTCACTAATTGAGCAGTAAGTCATAGGGCCCTGTGATGCGGCTCAGACAGATGGCGTGAATCCATCTCAGAAACAACGCCTCTGTCGCTGAGCACGGGCCTGCAGCACCAGGATCAATACCCCGCCGGAGCGTCCTGCCTGCGGCACTGACTGCTGGGGCTGCTAATCCAACCACCTGCGAGAGATCGCCGCCCGCATCACTCACCTCCCCTCCGGCTGACCCACACCGCCCCAACTGTCACGCCGAGGGCAAATCCATTCGTCAGCAACCTCCATCAGGAAACATTTCAATGCATTTCAGTAAAACCACTCAGCTAACGGGCAATTAGCAGGTGCTAGAGTCCCCACCTATTTACCACAGCAAACACTAATGTCACTTCACTGAGGGTCGCCCAACCCTGGAGCCGCAGATTTACTGTCTCCAGCACCGGCAGACAGAAAGCTGGATTCCAGTTCAACCTTCATTAGGTACCACCTGGTTCTAAGACCTGCAGCTGAACCAAACCTGAGGTCAGTGAACACGATGTTCAGCTCGGGTCGGAGTGACGAGCGAGAGGGCGAGGGATCTCTGCCGCACCTGAAGGAAGCGCATGAGCTCTTTTGACACGACGTCTGCTGTGGCCCAACGGGCAGGCAAATACGTGTGAGGGTGAGGAGGGTGTGTGAGCAGCTGGGAGAGAGTGATGCCGGGGCCCAAAGGACAGAGACTCGGGCCCCCAAAATACCTGCAGTAACAGACGAGAGCTGGAGCAGGAACTGCTGCGAGCGGAGGATCACAGGAAACACACTGGCCCCTCTCTGTCTCTCTCCCTCTCCAAGGTTTGAGATTTTCCCGCCACACACACAGTTCCCAGACTATCAGTTACGTCCGGAGCACAAACACAATGTTCTACTGCAGACAGGCAGCGTCAAGTAACCTGATCCTCACCCCCGCGCTCAGCCCATGTGACCGGTCTGACCGCCACCCCTCCTGCTCCGCCCAATCACGCCACGGCGGGATGCAACTTGGGTTCACACTCGAGGCGGGAGAAAACGGCTCTTTGCCGAATCCGTTCTGACAGCCGCGCATCGTCACGGTCGCGCTGAGCCAAGATTCATCCGAGAGCCGCACAGTCTCTTCGCACAGCGCACAGGAAATTTCGTGCCTGTATCAAGTGTCCGCGGTAATCACGGTCCAGCTTGTGAGCTTTGCATTATGGGCCATTAAATATACTTCACTCCATTTCTACTGAAAGATAAAGTCCACTTCCTGTGGCCTGATCTTGCACTCTGATTGGCTAGGGCATGACCTCACATTCCACAGAAACAGGAAGTACGTTCATCAACTGTCATCACCAAAGTTGTTCAGATGTAAACAAAAACTAGACGTCAGCTGCTCAAATTAGTCCGTAAAGAGTACAGTGGGTCACGTGACGATTTAAAATTACCGAAACCATTCAGGGATTTTTAAAACCGCACAGCACTTCCTAAGACACACTCCTCTGAACATTATTTTCCAAGAGAGAATAAATTCACAACTTTCTAGAGCAGAGAGAGTGAAGTTAGTCATATTGGCAGTGCAGCACCTGCTTCAGAAGTGGGATGTGTGTGCACTGCCTCAGAGCTGCAGAAATTACCCACAATCCCCTTCCACCCAATCCAGGGAATACCCCTGCCTGCCCCTCTCATAAGTCCTGTGACAAAACGCCACCCCTCCTTACCCAGGACCCCTCCGCAGACATAAATGTTCTGTGAGCTACAGGAGCCGGCGGGGGTAGATTAAATCGCCCCTATGCACCAGAGGGGCCGGACTGTAAGATTTACGCCCAGCGGCCGAGGATTAGCTGATACATCACCACACTGACTCCATCCCCCTCCCAACCTCGGGGTTTTGACTGAGAATCTTCAAGAGTTTTTTGACAGAAGCAAAGTTCGGGATGAGCTTTTCAACAGCGTTGTGATGACAAATCAAACATGTAGAAGAGTGACGGCATTAAAAGAGCAAATTTAACTGGACGTAGGGACGGCCAGAGAAACATACCTCACTGACATCTGCCACAGCTCCTGCAAACATCTTTCCCTCACAAACACCATCATATTCTCCAATCAAACTTCAAAACGAGCAAACCACATTCACCAAGCCTCGAAAACCAGAATCCTCTAAAGGCTGCACACTCACACCAGCACTCAGTCGCAGCACCATCTTATGAGGGAAGAAAACATTCACTCCTCCATCTCTGAAGAGACAGACCCCTGTCTGAGGTGTAAACGTGTGTCACGCAGCTGAGGGTCACACACAGGAGCGAGAGAGGGCGCGTGCTGAGAGGGGAGCTGTGCGTTCGGGATCCTGCCTGCGGAGAAACTGAGCCCCACAACGACCCGTCAGCAAAATAGCTTCAGCTGACAGCCACTGCTTCGCCCGAGCACGAGTCCTCTCCGGAGGGAGTCAGGGCGAGAGCACGAATCGCATCTCCCCAGAGTGGAGGAGAGCACGAGGGCCGTACGCCGTAGAAGGTCAGGAATGAGACTGGGCAGAAGCGAAATTAATCTTCGCCCGACGCGCGAAACGGTGCATTGAGATTGTGGTGCGCTGAGTGGGTCACTTTGAGAATAACAAGGTCTGGTGCTACAAGCTCACTGAAATGACGATTAAACTGAAATCTCTCACCGTCATCATCCACCGGGTCTCAGGATTACCATTCTGTCGAGGAAAGAGCAGCTTCTATCATTTTCTTCATCCGTACATCCATTATCCAATCAGCCGCACATGCATGTCCACAACAAACCCCTCATGAACACGGTGAACACATGCAAACTCACAGAAAGGCTCAGCCCAGGATTAAACTCCACACAGAAAGGCTCAGCCCAGGATTAAACTCCACACAGAAAGGCTCAGCCCAGGATTTAACTCCACACAGAAAGGCTCAGCCCAGGATTAAACTCCACACAGAAAGGTTCAGCCCAGGATTAAACTCCACACAGAAAGTTTCAGACCAAGATTAAATTCCACACAAGAAGGGCTCAGCCTGGGATTAAACTTCACACAAAAAGGCTCAGCCAAGGATTAAACTCCACACCGAAAAGCTCAGCCTGGGATTAAACTCCACAAAGAAAGGCTCAGCCTGGGATTAAACTCCACAAAGAAAGGCTCACCCCGGGATTAAACTCTACAAAGAAAGCTCAACCCAGGATTAAACTCCACAAAGAAAGCTCAGCCCAGGATTAAACTCCAAACAGGAAGGCTCAGCCTAGGATTAAATTAACAAGCATTTAGTCATGTGGTATCAGCACAAACCATCCATCGCAGAACAGGTACTGCTTCATTCAGCACAGGTGTCCATCACAGAACAAGTACTGCTTCATTCAGCACAGGTGTCCATCACAGAACAGGTACTGCTTCATTCAGCACAGGTGTCCATCACAAAACAGGAACTGCTTCATTCAGCACAGATATCCATCACAATATAGGTACTGCTCTATCCAGCACAGGTATCCATCACAGAACAGGTACTGCGTCATTCAGCACAGGTATCCATCACAGAACAGGTACTGCTTCATTCAGCACAGGTGTCCATCACAGAACAGGTACTGCTTCATTCAGCACAGGTATCCATCACAGAACAGGTACTGCTCTATTCAGCACAGGTATCCATCACAAAACAGGTACTGCTTCATTCAGCACAGGTATCCATCACAGGGCAGGTACTGCTTCATTCAGCACAGGTACCCATCACAAAACAGGTACTGCTTCATTCAGCACAGGTATCCATCACAGAGCAGGTACTGCTTCATTCAGCACAGGTGTCCATCACAGAACAGGTACTGCTCTATCAAGCACAGGTATCCATCACAGAACAGGTACTGCTTCATTCAGCACAGGTGTCCATCACAGAACAGGTACTGCTCTATCAAGCACAGGTATCCATCACAGAACAGGTACTGCTTCATTCAGCACAGGTATCCATCACAGAGCAGGTACTGCTTCATTCAGCACAGGTATCCATCACAGAACAGGTACTGCTCTATTAAGCACGGGTATCCATCACAGAACAGGTACTGCTTCATTCAGCACAGGTATCCATCACAGAGCAGGTACTGCTTCATTCAGCACAGGTGTCCATCACAGAACAGGTACTGCTCTATCAAGCACAGGTATCCATCACAGAACAGGTACTGCTTCATTCAGCACAGGTATCCATCACAGAGCAGGTACTGCTTCATTCAGCACAGGTATCCATCACAGAACAGGTACTGCTTCATTCAGCACAGGTGTCCATCACAGAACAGGTACTGCTTCATTCAGCACAGGTATCCATCACAGAGCAGGTACTACTTCATTCAGCACAGGTGTCCATCACAGAACAGGTACTGCTCTATCAAGCACAGGTATCCATCACAGAACAGGTACTGCTTCATTCAGCACAGGTATCCATCACAGAGCAGGTACTGCTTCATTCAGCACAGGTGTCCATCACAGAACAGGTACTGCTTCATTCAGCAAAGATATCCATCACAGAGCAGGTACTGCTTCATTCAGCACAGGTATCCATCACAGAACAGGTACTGCTCTATCAAGCACACGTATCCTGCTCTATCAAGCACAGGTATCCATCACAGAACAGGTACTGCTCTATCAAGCACAGGTATCCATCACAGAACAGGTACTGCTTCATTCAGCGCAGGTATCCATCACAGAGCAGGTACTGCTTCATTCAGCACAGGTATCCATCACAGAACAAATACTGCTCTATTCAGCACAGGCATCCATCATAAAACAGGAACTGCTCCATTCAGCGCAGGTCTCCAGGAGGGAGTGCTGGGAGGTCAATCCTCCAATCAAAACGTCCCACACGGGCCATTTCAAGAAAACTGGCCTGACGGAACCAATCAAACTGAGGGCACAAGGCGATCCAGTTTTCAGCCTCTGAGGGGCTGAGGTTTCAGAGATCAATCCGGTGCTGAAAGGAACACAAACTGACAGCGCAGATCCCAAAAAACAGACTGGACTATGGTGAGATTGATTGTGATGAAATGATTTGGAATTAAAATGAGGTATCATAAGCGGAGTAAACACACTGTTGACAAGGAGGTATTTGCCCAGTCATTCAAACCTCCTCCTCCGTAATGTACTAGACTCTCCGGATACGAGCATCAAAAAATACAAACCAAATAGAGTGTGAACTCCATCGCAAGGCATATGAAATCAACTCCAGCGTACATTACCCGGCCTAAAATACGTTTATTCTAGTAATGAGCGATGATGGCATGCAAAACCGTGAAATTACTGAGCACTCAAATTCACGCAAGATCTTTAAACTGGACAGCATATCTCTAAAGCCACTCCCTGAAATCACAGGAAGCTAAAATCCACAGTCGAAGTGCAGGGAACCAGAAAGGTCTCTGCACACATGAAATGTTTTCGCCTCAGATATTTGCGGTATCACGTCTGACATGCGTCTCTCGGTCCGCCCCGAATATAAACCCCCACAGTGCTGGGCCGTCGAAAAGTTAGTCCACGCGGAGCATCTCTTTGCGAGCCCAGCAAAACTTCGAGAAAAAAAATTACATTAATAAAAATCATGGTTCATTCGCAACTCGGCGTGATCTGCGTCATGTTTTTCTCCAAACATCAGCGGTGGCACAATCGCACACCGTCATTGTGCGGCAGGGAATCGTTATACACTACGGGTCTAAAGGCCATTTTACATTTCTGAGACACACGTCAGCAGACGTCTACAGAAGAATATCGGACGATACCGACTTTTTCATGCCTTAACAAAGTGTCTGACAACATTCGCAGCACAAATTGTGATCTCCATAGCAATTGCAGTCATTTCATTATAACCACAACCAACCGATCTTTCTGCGAATGTTAATGCATCAACTTTCTATTATCGTGGCAACTACTAAACTCTAAGTCCGTCCAGCCAATAAAATTGGAGGACAACCAACGACAGTGTCGCCAGCGCTGCAAATATTCAGCAGCTTAGGGTAGCAGAATACTACACCTCAAAATGATCAGAGTTTAACTTCTATAGAGTAAAATTAACTCTAACAGAGTCTATTTGAGTTCACTCTCGCCAGATTTAACTCTGAACATCCTGTGTTGCAGGAGGCAGGTGAATGAAAACACAGCTGCTCTGCGCAGAGAGACGACAAACCGCCCTTTTCTATTTACTGAGGGAAACACTCACATCTGAGTGTCAGTGCAGGTTACAACGCAGGAATAAGAAAACATAACCAATTTCCTCATCGAACAACAGAGTGGTGAGAACAGGCCTCTCAGCCGAACACATCCTGCCATTTTCCCTCTGCTGAAGTGTACTTAACTCTACAGACACTCCAGCGCAGGATAGGGCCCGAGGCTCTTCAGAACCTGCACAGACTCCGCCCCCACACCGCAACCCGCAAACTACACCTCTAATACCACTTACACCAAATTTAGCCTGTTTAGGCTCGTTATTAAAACTCGCTAAAAATAGGCGACTGACTTCTTCCCCTTTGCCAGAAGTTTGTTTTTTCTTTGTTTCTCCTGGTGAGTCGTGTTCGGCGTTACAAACGCGCTGGAGAACAAAGTCAGTAAACTGTTAAGCAGCACTGAGGTCACAGGCAATGTTACCGTGGTTACTTTCTAATATCTTCAACTCAAATCCAAACTCAGTCATCGTTGCATCTTACATGACGCAAAGACCAAACTCACCACAGCAAGTTAACCCCACGGACTGTAAAAACAATAAATAATCTCCTTGGCTATTTCTGCTCCGACATCCAGAACTTCAACCAGCGTCACGGCATCGAACGAAAAAAAAGGGGTGAAAATTAGCACATCCAGCGGGGCGTAATGTTCCATCGCTCGCGATCGGAGCCGGAGCTGCTAAATACCCGTGACCGCTGTGGAGTCATGTGACCCGGGAAAGAATGCCGATTGAACCCTCTCCAACTGGCGCATTAGTGGGTTTCCGTGGGTATTTTTCTCCAGAGTGGAGGAGATTTTACAGAGACCACTCTCTGTGCGGAAATAATACTTCCTAATTTTCATTGAGTCCGTTTCTCTATGTGGAGTAGGACAGCACTGTGCTGCAGTGATCCAGTGCACAGGTCCAGTGCGCTTTTGTCTGAAAATGGCCGCCGGAGCCAGTGTCAGACCGGCACAGCTGCAGTGGAGGTTCACTGTGACTGAGGCCTCAGCAGGGAAAACAAACACTGCCAGTACACAAACCCACAGGTCAAAGCTCCAACTCAGGGCTCCGCGTCCCGCTAATGAAACCAGACACCACTGACAAACAACAAAAGAAAATCAGTTTTTGAATAATTAGAAAAAAAAAGTTGCAGACAGTAGCTGTATGTAATTTACTGAAGAGTTGTATGTACAAGTGCTCAATCAAGTCCTATAAAACTGGTAATACTGAGTGCAACCACTGTGCAGAATTCCACTGATGAATCTTTGTCTTTTTGAGCGGAG
>CM056576.1:3745000-4027500 GCA_029721435.1 Gymnothorax reevesii
CGCAGCAGTTAAAAAAGCTCATCGGATGCTAGGATACATTGCCAAAAGTATTGAGTACAAATCTAAGGAGGTGATGCTTCTTCTGTACGACGCGTTCGTTAGACCACGCCTGGAGTATGGTATACAGTTCGGGGACCATACTTTAAATGAGATATAGAGGCTCTAGAGAAAGTTCAGAGAAGAGCCACCAAGCTTATTCCAAGTATAAAAGATTAAAGCTACGAGAAGAGGCTGAAGATGCCTAATCTCTTTAGTCTTAGGAAAAGGAGACTCAGGGGTGATTTGATTGAGGTCTTTAAATATGTTAAAGGGATTAACAAAGTGAATCATGTAGGATTCCTTCGGTCAAGTGTTGTGAGTAGAACTCAGGGTCACAAATAGAAGTTTACCAAAGGTAAATTTAGCACTGATATTCAGAAATATTTCTTCACCCAAAGAGTAATTTCAATGTGGAATAGCTTACCTGACCATATTGTTAAGGCAGAGACCTTGGGGATTTTCAAGAGCAGGCTTGACCTAAAGCTAGATACCATTGAGTCATTTAGTATCTGAAGGGATATATTCACAATAGTATAAAGAAACTGGCAAGCTTAGTTGTGCTGAAAGGCCTGTTCTTGCCATTCATGTTATGTTATGTTATGTTTAATTTAAATGTCACAACTTTGCTTAAACTTTCAGCTGGTGTTTAGCCAGCTCTGGCTGTAAATTGAAGTAGCCTAGTGCAGACGTTAGCTGCTGCCTTATAGCTAAATGGCTCATCACAAGCATTACGTTGATTCATAATGGTTAGCCTAGCACTGTCAACTCGGTGTCTGGAGATTTCTATCGATGTTTGATGAGCACATACGAGCTATTTCACATTAAAACATGGGTTCTGTATGAACATAGAATCGCGCTCATCGAGTACTTTGGTTATGAGACACTGAGGATAACAAAGGAGAGTATACAGTTTTGGTAAAGACTTAAAGATAGCCTACTGTTATAGCCGACGCTAGTGAATACAGTTTTATGTTTAGTAAAGATGCACCGATTAGAATAGAACATATTCAGTTTAATGATTGCAGTTATTGGTACCTTGATGAAATGGTTTATTTGAATTACACAATGAATGTTTAGCCTACAATTAATACTGCAGTGAAAGTGAAATGTGATTTGAACGTGAGTCAGTTGTCTGGTGTAGCTTTGCACACTTTGTGCCTTGATTCAAAACTGTTGATATGGTCATGTTTTCTGTTTTCCTCTGTGTGTTTGTATGGCATGGATTATTTAGTGTTTTGGCCTGCCAGGCACGTAAACATAAAGTTTATATTTAGAGTAATGGAAGATCTATTTAATGTTGTACAGTCCTTTTTTGCTTGTACCAGGTTTAGAGGTCTAAAGTGCACAAGTAGGCCAAATGCATCAGTCCATTTCAGGTGGTTAATCTGTCAGGTATCGATCTGGAACCAAATGCGAGGACAAGGGATTGCAAAAAATAGGTGCTTTATTGAATAAGGGGGATAACCCCCGCAGAGAGAAAGGCAACAGTACAGAGTCCGTAATCCAAAGCTCGAATTCCAATGGGGCAGAGCAGAGTTCGTTACCAGGGCACCAATCACAAAAACCGTGGTCAGACAAAACAGATCCGGTACAGAGGCGTAGGTTTGAGGGAGAAGCAAACTCATAAGCCAAAGGACAGTCCGAATCGTATACAGGGCAGCCATCCACAAAATCGAGGTCGGGCAGAAAAAGGTCAAAAACACACAGATGCAACAATATCCAAAAAGGGCAAACCAAGAATCTGAAGTCGGGCAATACAGTCAGAAAGATAAATCACAATGAGTCGAGGCAAGAAACGTGGCACAAGAAACAAGGAAGTTACGATCTAACATGGAAGTGAAAGTGAAGACACCTGAAATACACATCCGGGGTGAACACATGACAAGGGAGAACGGGTGCGATCAATGAAACAATAATCAGGATTGACACATGAGGAATAATCTAATTACATGAATTTGGCAACTGCCAAAACGCAGACAGGGATCACAAGACATTCCTATGAACAAACAACAGCTCCGGTTAAGGAGTACTAAAGTGTACAGTCTAAAGAAAAGGGAAGGCCTGAGATATAAGTGGAAAACTGCAGCAGAGATAATTAGTGATAGGCAAGGAGGGCGGAGATACAGATTGGGCGAATGCTGAGAGATCGTTAGTCTATTAGTATGTGCAGCTATACGATCCCGAGTGCATGTTAGTCAGTTAGTAGAAATATACAATGTTAATGAGTGTTAGTAATTATTGAAAACAATAAACTGTTAGTACTTTTAGTAGATAGCAAAAGGAGAGAGGAAGGAAGAACACGAGATATGAAGGAAGATTGAAATCCCAGAAACCAGTAAATCACCCGAATGTGTGGCACGTAAGACTTAACCGTGAGCAAAGACCTACACAAGACAAGACGGGGTAGACGTAGTGCAGGGCATGGCATGGCAGAAATACACAAGACGAGAGAATATAAACATGGCAAGAAAACTATGGCAAGAAAAATAATAAAGACATGAAATCCAAATACCAAAACACAATACGCAATCAAAGAATAGTCATAAAAACAAGCAGAGGTCACTAAAACACAAAAGTCAATAAACATTGGCATGGCCAGGCACAAAACATAAACATGGCATGAACAGGATCCTAACATAATCATAGATCCAGACAACAAGCCAATATGACATGAATGTATAATTTGAAGCACTATTTATGCTTTTTTATGATAAATTAGTGCTAAAAAATATTTGCTGTTTGTGCCCCAGAACAGTATTAGGTCTAGTGACGCCCCTGATTGAAACATGATAATGAGTACTAACTTTTGTCGAATACCCCACCTCCGTACGCACGCAACTTTTCGAAATAAATGGACTTTTAGCCGAAACTCCCAAGAGGCTTACAATGGTTGTTAATCGGGCATTACATTGCCATGCAAAGAAATCGCTATTTTTTTTCATCATTAACGAGGCTTAAAGTAGCTCCACACTTCATTGGTAAAATTCCGAGGGCCCTGACATTTAAAACGAGGCCCTGAGAACTTTGAAAATGCACAGGTAGTTTATTAAAAAAGACTATTTATATTTATTCGACAAAAGTTAGTACTCATTATCGCGTTTCAACACACCCCAAGTCAATTTCACACCGGAATTCTCCTTTAACTTACCTGACCTGTTGTGTTCTGAGTAACAATGAAAACCAGAGGAGATTGTGGATCTCTGCACTGACCTATACAACTGATAAAATCAAGAAAATAGTGTACCCTTATACACACAGTCACGTACACGCGCACACACACACACACACACACACACACACACACGTGCATGCATGCTTCAAACCTCCATTTCACACCCTGCTCTGCACTTCCACACTGAATAAGCCAACTTGAAGTCTGGCGGTATGTATGTGGAACCACAAGGTTTGCGGCTTTGATTTCACCTGAAAATGAGCACCCAGTCAAACAGAGGTGTGAGCTAACTGTGTGAGCATCTGTTCAAACTTATTTCCTAACAAATACAGACAGAGTTTAACACCTAAACACAGCAGAGCCTGATTCCGAACCAGGCCGAGGCTGGAGACAGATGTATTTTTAAACCGCATGGCCAGATATGAACATGACAGAATCATTTTGAATTCTGCATAAAAACAAAGGAAATTGAAACCCCAGTAGAGGAAAATTTCCAGCTGGTAATGAGTTAATATGTCATGACTGAGAGTGAGAAAATGTGTAATTTTTACTTTCGTCTTGATCACTTGTGTTTGCGTATTCACTACACGATATTTGCCCGAGTGCAAATAGTCTCCAGTAAAGACCTGTGAAGTACGGACTTTTGAGTTTGTGAACTTTTAAGCGTTTATATTCTGGATGCCTGTCAGACGTCAGACCTGATTTGGCATCAGCCCGACCTGCCCACTCCAGCCCTGTCTGACGCCTGTGGTCCGTCAGCGCGAGGTCCTGGCGAAGGGTGATGTTATTTCTGACGTTACCTGAGATTCTGATGGATGCCTCAATCTCACCTCTCAGACCACAGAAATCACTCGCTCACAAGAACAGATTACTGTCCAGAAGAGACCTGCACAGAAATAACACGAGCAGCCGCAGCCGCAGCCAGCACGGGCACACACACGCACGCACGCACACGCACGCAAGCACACACTTACACATACACACACACACACAGGCACGCACGCGCACACAAGCACACACTTACACATACACACGCGCACGCAAGCACACACTTACACTTACACACACACGCACGCGCACGCACGCACACGCACGCAAGCACACACTTACACATACACACACACACACGCACGCAAGCACACACTTACACATACACACACACACAGGCACGCACGCGCACACAAGCACACACTTACACATACACACGCGCACGCAAGCACACACTTACACATACACACACACACAGGCACGCACGCGCACACAAGCACACACTTACACATACACACACACACAGGCACGCACGCGCACACAAGCACACACTTACACATACACACGGGCACGCAAGCACACACTTACACTTACACGCACGCACGCACGCACGCGCACACAAGAACACACTTACACATACACACACACACAGGCACGCACGCGCACACAAGCACACACTTACACATACACACGCGCACGCAAGCACACACTTACACACACACGCACGCGCACGCAAACACACACTTACACATACACACACATGCACGCGCACGCAAGCACACACACACACGCACGCGCACGCAAGCACACACTTACACACACACACACGCACACGCACGCAAACACACACGCGCACGCAAACACACACTTACACTTACACACACACACACACGCACGCGCACGCAAACACACACTTACACACGCGCACGCAAACACACACTTACACACGCACGCGCACGCAAACACACACTTACACATACACACACACACACACACAATCACATACACATGCACACACACGCACACGCAAACACACACTTACACATACACACACACACACAATCACATACACATGCACACACGCACACAATCACATACACATGCAAACACACACGCACACAATCACATACACACGCAAACACGCGCGCACACACACACATGGGCACATGCATGCGCTCGCGCACACACAATATTACACACTCACACTCATCCACACACACACATTCACACACACTCACACTCATCCATATATACGCAATTACACACACTTACAAACACACACACGCACTCACACTCATCCACACACACACATTCACACACACTCACAATCACATACAAACACAAACTTAATCTCACACACGCACATAAATGCATGTATACACACAAATATTCACACACACTCTCTCTCACACACACACATACACACACATTCTTGGACTTATATCTTTGTGAGGACATTACATTGACTTCCATTCATTTTTCTATGTGTCTACAGCCTTTCCCTAGTCTTAGCAATTAGCAATGTATGCCTTACCCAAACCCTTACCCTAACCTTAACCTATCCCTAATTCTAACCTTACCCCCAACCCTTACCCTAACCATAACCTATCCCTAATTCTAACCTTACCCCTAACTTTATCTAATAAGTCACAATGTGCCTTTGTAGTTGTGAGGACTGGCCAAAATGTCCTCACTTCCCAAAAATGTCCCCACTCTGTAGGATAAAAAATGTTTTTTGGTTCTCCCTTGGTAGCAAGTACAAGACACAGACGTAAATGCCAACACATCCATGCATGTGTATGCACGCACAAAAATACATATGCACTCTCTCTCTCTCTCTCTCTCACACACACCTACACACACTTGCTCACATGAGAGTATACACATCTTTACTCCCACACAGATGCACACATTTTATTCCTTATGATGGGGTCAGTTACAGGTTCTCTCCTGTTTACTCAACAAAGTGATGAAATCCTAGAGCTTGAAGCTATTGCCCTAAACTGTCACTCTAACCACAACCAAAGATCGTCATGCGTGCGTGCTGATTGGTCGTGACATCACACTGAGTCCTCATTAACATGCACAGCCTCCACCATCTGCAATACGTCACACTGAGTGGAGCTACAGCTCTGGCACAGGACATCAAACCTCCTCTCCTTTCTCGACATAAATCACAGGAAGCGTATATCCTGTGCTCAAAATGGCAGCGAGTGCTGACATGTTGGCAAAAATCTTCAATCTCCATCTTGGTTTATACGGCGGGCGGTGGAGAGAGGTGTGTAGAGGAATGCTACCTCAGCAAAGCTACAGTGGTCACATGACCGGTGTCCTTTAAAAGAGGAAATGGCCTTTATTAGCGAGGCAAGGTGTGGTGCAGGGGAGTGGGGTGGGGTGGGGGGTGTGTGCAAAGAGGTCTAGCATTGGAGGCTGCTTTACACACATAGTGGGAGAAAGGCAGAAATTAATCCTGCCATTAAACACCACTTCTGCATGAGTAATCGCCCAGCTGGAGAGGCCAGCGGGGCGGTAGAAGGGGGGGGGGGTGACATCTTCTGAGCACGTCCTCATGCCCTCCCACTGCGAAATCCGACCGCTATTTCAGCGAGCGACTCTGGATTGGCACTTACAGCGGAGGAGGGAACTGGAGCCGAGTGACGGAGCAGAGTCGCGCCGCTGACCAGCCTAAATCCCTTACCCTCTATCGACCAACGCTGAACAGCCAGCTCTCGAGCCGCAGAACCTCTATAACCCCTCGAGCAGGACTCACAGACCACTCTCCGATGCTGGTGACACTACAGGACTGCAGTCAAAGCCCGTTTATCAGAGGTGGAGAATCAAATCGGCCCCATATCGCAGCCAGGAGGAATAACTAATGTGTGTTATCAGCTGCGTGCATATAGGGGTACAAAAAAAGAAATGGCTTACATTCACTTCCTGTTTTCTACAGCTCCAGCTGTGATGACAGCGGTGTAATATAACTCAGTACATTGAACTGCGCTTCTCTGAAGAAAATTTATGCAGTACCAGTTTCTCTCTCTCCATATTACTGTTGTGTTCCGGGGTCCTGGCCTTTGGCCAGGACAGTATTGTTTATGGTTTTAACAGTTTCATGTTCCATAGTCCATAGTCCACAGTCATAGTTCATGTCACAGTTTTAACAGTTTCTTGTATCAGGTCATTGCATTTCATAATTCATGTTTATTGTCCATGTTTTTACTTTTCCATGTTTTTGTTTTTGCCAGGTCTGCCATGCCACTCCACCGCTTGTCTGCGTTCCGCCCCGTGCCTTCGTTGCTGCACATTTCAGAGCTCTGGTTGGCTTTGGTATTTCACCCTTCCTTCTGTGCTGTGCTGGAATCAGGGCTGCCTAAGCTTAATTGGCAATTAACTGTTTTTAAGTTACTAACATTTACTAACATTCACTGGGTGGTGTAATTCTTAGACAGGCACATTACTAATACTACTAATTTAGACAGGGAGTTTATTGTCATGATTCCTGCTTTGCTATTTCAAGATCTTGCTGTGCTTTTCTGTTCTTAACATTCATGCTGCTTCCAAACTGCATACTTAATTGGTACTTAAGCTGAGCCGCTCATTCTCTTAATGAGCAGGTCTTGTCCACCAATCTCTGTCCATGTCATGATCTTGCCCTGCCTCTTGTTTCTCCTCCTCCAGGTGTTGCCCCTCATGTCTTGATTTCTTACCCTTTATCTGGATGCGGTGGAAGTTGGCTGGCAGACAGTGTCTCAAGCTCAAGTCTTGTTCTAGTCTGTTTTTCATTGTCATTTTGTAAATAGCCTTCTGCATTTCTAGAATCATTGTTCTTTTCTGTTTATGGTTGTCCTGCCTGGAGTTTCCAGTGCCTTTTGTTTTTGTCGTTTTTGATCCTTGAGAGCTCTGTGAAGCTCTCTTTAGTCTGTGTTTTGCAACCCTTTGGGCCAAGATTTTTGTTGGCCCTCGTGCCTGTCTTGTTTATTTTCAATAAACTCCTCATTCCCCTTCACCTCGCTTCTGGTGTCTACCTGATCTCGCATCAATTACTTTCTGACATCTCTTCTAAAGTGACTTATGATTGGTCAGCATGAGCTTGGGAGATCCAGCATGGGGTTATGAGCTCTTTACTGCCAGGAACCAGGATCATCTTTGGCCCAGTTCAGCAGCCGTAGCCAGCAGGCTATACAAGGTCCATTCAGAACCAACCAGTGTTTCAGGTGCAGTGAAATTGGATCCAGATTTTCTGCTTTAGTTTCTGACTCCTCGTACACTGACCAGTGTATGATAGCGAACAGTGAGCACCATAATAATTCATGCTACGCAATTTTTATTGTGGATCTGTTGGCCAAATCAATCTCTGAATCTGAATCCAACTGAACCTGCATTTTACCTGCTGAAGAAGAGACTGAAGGCAAAAAGTCCCTGAAACAAACAGGAAGTGAAGATGCTGCTGTACAGGCCTGCAGAGCATCAGCAGGGAAGAGACCAGAGTCAGGTGATGTCTGTGTGTCACGCACTTCAAGGAATCACTGCATGCAGAGAATGTGCAACCATGTATTAAAAGTTAATTGCTATGTTCACCCTTAGTGCTGAAATAATTAAATTTCTATACATTTTTTTAAATTTATCTTGTCCTGTTGAAAACGTATCATGTGGTCACTTGTTGAAAAGAGCTCCCTGCGATCGCCCCGCAGGTTTTCAACAGCTCTGATTTTGCATCTTTCCTCATTGAGCAACAATGGCTGCATTTAGTGCTTCAAGGGTTAAACTTTCAAATATTTTATCCACCTAAAAACGTGGTGAATCTGCGCAAAAGCTGCTGTCACTTCTAAAAGGTCCCTCGATTATGGATGGAAACGCCTTCGAATTAAAGATTAAAGGCTGCATATTGATTGTATCCTTTCAAACTCGTAGTGCAAGAGTGCAAACTAAAATGAAAAATGTCATTGTCCAATGAATTATGGCGCTCAATGTTTGAGACTCGAAGATATTGGCACCAGAGTAGCAATGGGAATGGTGAAAAAGCTTCATTAATACCGCGTTCATCCATACAAAAGTAACAAAGCCGTTCACAGAAAAAAAAAAAGAAAACATTTTAATGAGAGAGAGCATACTGCTGAATGGAAAAAAGATAAAGAACATAATGTAATAAAATACTGAAGATTAAAATCTATCGTTGCTATCATTATGGTTGTTATTATTATTGGAAAATACGGCTCTCCCCTCCCCCGCCAGCTCCTGGCCGATTCCGAATCGCTCACATTCGGACCTCCGATAATGACAAGAAAGAGTTTCCATAAACTTGAGAATAGCCGGTCTTGATAACTTATTGAACAGACTTGAAAGAGCCGCGGCTGTCGATGGACGAGCCAAAGTGCTGTCCGCACAGCTCGGCAGATAAGGCGCGGAGGTCAAGCAAAAATAATTTACCAATCAATTCCTGCTCTCACAGTGCCCGGGTGAATCGGCCTGAAAAACAGGAACAAAAGGAAAAGTCATTAGCGAACCTTTCATCGGCTTAAAGAGCGGCTTTCAGCGGAGCCTTTCAAGTCTGACATCCTGTTCGGCGCTGATGACGCTCGCGCCCTCCCACCGCCCGCTCCCTCCGCGCGTCGCACACGGCAGGAACGTCACAGTCGCCACCGAACGCGTGCCGCGCTCATTATTGCATGAACACGTTTTATTTCAATTATGTTCGAAGGAACAGATAAAAATCCATCATTTGTTTGCCTCTCAGCACAGCTGTATCTTCCAGTTAGATCCTGCAGTCAGTATTTTTACGTTCATGTTCAGGTCAGTGCGCTTTCAATGAGGCAAGGCTTTTACACCGAGAGGAACAGGCGAAATGAGTGTTTTCCGATTCGGCAGATATTTGCGAAAAGCGAGGTCTACGCTAAGTGAGCCGACAGTTGTCATTGTCATGTATTGGCTGTTAGAAAATATGGACGGACTCCAAACCAAATTCATTATTGTATTACTCTCTGTAGTACAAACATATAATTGATGTCCCCAAGTAATCTTGCATCAACAAATTTACAAGCTTTGTGGGATGAATGATAAATGAAGTTGATTATTTTTTTCCCACTTGAAGCAACACATCCAGCGCTTGACATTATCTTTCTGGCTCAGCAGCCTGTGTGGATAGAGGTTTGTCGAAACCTCAATCCGCAAAACATTCTCACCAGCCAAAGTCACTAAAAGACATTTGTATGCGGTGGCACGATTTTCTTCAACTGTGGAGGCTGCAGGTAGTGAGCGAAATTAATGGGTGCCAGGATGAGGACACCGCGTGCACCAAGTGCTCATGGGAATTGTAGTATCATACAGAATCACTCGAACAGGAGCATATTTCAGCTGCGTTTATTGTAGAAAATGCCGTACAGTGTCACTCACGAGATGGGCGGCGGGGATGACAGGCACGCCTTGAACATATCTACTGTATATGGGTATCAATTTGGTGGGGGAAAAAACTGGGAGGGGTCAATAGATGGTAACTTCTAGAGGCCAGTTTGTCCTAGAGAAAAGTGTTTGATCAAGTATGGTCTAATAACGCTGCTAAGACATATCTGCAATATGTATTGAAAAAAATATTCATTCATTCATTCATTCATTTCCAGTAATACACAGTGCTTCTGAAAGAATATGCATGATAAATATTTGTCTTATTGGACTACACAACTGAACATGCTCTTCATGAAAACCTTTGAAAGGACTTTAATGCAATGTCTGGGTGTATTTTCAGATGTGTCCAGCAATGTAATGCTAATGCTGGATCCTACTGTGATAAAATCAACCGTACACCATGTGTTTAATATTCAAATACTCTACTGTGCATTCAGTGAGTCAGTTTTCAAAAGGCTTATTAGCTTCATGCGTCCTGTTTTTCTCCATTAATTACAGCTGTTCTCATGCAGTCCATCCGCATTTCAAATGACAAATAAAAACACTTTATAATGTCAAGTTCAAGTGTCCTTTCATGGTCATTGTTTACATTTCAGCAAGAAAGTGAGAACATCTCGTGCTCATGAAAGTACACATCATGTACATTACTGAGGGAGGCGTATTATTCCTGAAAACACACACACACACACACACACACACACACACGCATACACACACGCACACACACACACACACATATATACACACACACACATATATATACAAACACACACAGACACCATTATTATGAACCATATTCTTATTTGAAAAAATGTGACGTTTGTCCTAATAGCGTTAATATAGACATATGACTATTATTATTAACTTTGGGCACAAACAGCTTATTACATGTCAAAGGTCAAAGGAAGACCTGTACATTACAAGACATATTCAGAAGCAAGGATCACACAGTCAACAAGACGTGTTTGACAGTTCGGTGAAGAGAATATGGTTGATCTGTGAGGGGTTTTCTGATGATGCTCTTCAGTTTAATCGCCTGCGGGTTTGGGGGATTTGCTGTCGCACTCGGACACGACGAACCCCCCACGACCCTACAGGGAGACAGGGGGAGAAGGAACAGGATAGGATGGAGGGGTGTAAAATACAAAAGTGGAACAGGAGGAGTGGGTTTGATGTGTATTTACAGGAAGTTCTGAATTTGTCGCTGTGGCGGTGTGGTCCTGCTCTTGAAACGCTGCACGGTAGCTTAGAGTAAAGACGGAGAGAAGTAGCAGATTTTGTTGCTGGTGGGGAATTTGTCAGATTGGTGTTTGGGGCTACAGCCCCTGACGTGCAGGGGCCAGGCGTGGCCCCGCCCCGCTGCTCAGTCAGCCAGGGCCTGACAGAAAGAGCTGATCCTGACAGCCGAGACCCTTGTGGAGTGAAGTATGACAGCCTGTGAACTTCATATGTGTCACCGCACACCTTTTAAATATAAAATAATGCAGGAGAGACGGGCAGAATAATGCGACGCTCCTGTCACACAAGCCATCGACTGCCAGCCTTATCACTCATGAAACGCCATATGAATCACAATAATAGTCCCTGAACGGCGGCTTCAGAAAACGGTGCGTTTCCTCGCCGGATAGTTCTCATCAATAGGATAAAATAACAGTTTTTAATTATTAAAATGCAGACCTCAGGGGGGAAATAAAATCAAGGGATTTGAGCGAGACACAGTTTTATGAAGTGCTATTAAATCATATTAAGCATGAATTCGATGTCTCTCTCCTGAAACGGGTTATAAAATGGCTAATTCTCCAGTTTCTCACGCAGGCAGAACACTCTTGAGGAAAGGCCTTGATAAACTGAGAGAGTGGAGTTTCTGTAATGGCATTTGGAGAGAGGTACTTCTCTTTCCCAGCAGGTAAGCAGTCTGTGTGCATTAAATGAGCTGGTGGCGTCTTATTCAGTTTCACAGATGTCCTTTGGTCTGTCCCTGCCTTAAATTATGGTCCTGAAATCATCACTGGAGATGTGCCCAATGGACCATAAGCCAGTGGCATCTTCACAGGATGCTCTTGGCAGCACATCCCACCAAATCCAACAAAAATCTTGTTTACTCTTTCAGTCCTTTATTTCCAGCCAAAATTCTGCTTTTGATTTTTTTTTTCAGACTTTCTCTTTGCTTCCAATATTGGAAGGCGAATCACATTTTTAAGGCTTTTCGTCAATGCAATTGCCTCGGCCTATCGCAGCACTTACAATCTGTGACATCACAGCTCTTTCAATCTGTGTCATTAGGGCACAAAGTCTGTGACATCACAGCACATATTATCCTTGAGATCACAGCACATACAATCTGTGACATCACAGCTCTTTCAATCTGTGTCATTAGGGCACAAAGTCTGTGACATCACAGCACATATTATCCGTGAGATCACAGCACATACAATCTGTGACATCAAAGTACATAGTCTGTAACATCACAGTACATATAATCCTTGACATCACAACACATAGAATCTGTGACATCACGGCCACAATCTGCTGACCGCTGTCGCTGTGGGACATGATACAGGCATGCAGTATGTGTCCATGCAGGCATACAGTCAGTGTTAGCGATACGATGTTATTAGTTTTCATATTTGCTCCTCAAATATGGACTTTCTAAGGAAATTCGTGGACCACACAGTTATAATAGAGGATTTATTGAGGCGGCGCAGGTGACTGATGTTTCGCCACAGTCTTCTTCAGAGTCAAAACCCTTTATGAAAAGTTTCCTCCTTAATTGATGTCGGCTGTCAAAAGTCTCTCTCCTGTGACAGTGGCCTGGTCCCATTTGACATGTTTCTCTCGGGACAGCCCATGAGCTGCAGATAAACCCCCTGGTGAAGGTCAGGTTCCTAAACGTCACATGAGTGACAGGTTGTCTTTAGATACGTTTGCTTTAAAAGGCCTGTTAATGCAGTATATAAACCTGTGGCATCATCGCACCGCTCCTGCTGCCAAAAAGCACTATTACTGAGCTGAAGTAATGTGTGGCCATGCAAAGTTAACAAGTGGAACAAAAGCATGTGTACTGATCTCTGCATGACCCTGGCTCAAACTATGCAGCTTGCAAACATTCAATGGTTAACAACTTATCCCTCGGGAAAATTTACCCCAGGTCCACCCAGAAAAGACAATTTGGGAGGGGTCAGGGTTTCATTCAGTGTGTTGATCCAGGTTACTCTGTAATCCACTGTTGTGAAACAGGCCGCTGGTATTATCCAGTTAGGTTATTAAACTCCTTTTCATGGCCCAGACACATTTTCATGAGTAAGGACATACTCTGCCTCCTGAAATTCAGGTTCCTGAATGGTGGTGAAATTTCTGTTGTTGGCTGTTGCTGCTGATACAGGCCATTTGAGGCATGAAAGAGTCTCCCTCAATGCTTCAGTGATCCTGCATTTGGTGCTGTGCTTGTGTTCAGCCCGGCCTAACAGCCCAGCCTTTTAAAAACCTGCTCTCACTTCTGAATAACTCGTATGAAAAGATCATTTTCATAACTCATAACAAAAAGAGAGTTTCCATTAACTTGAGAATGCCGATTTCTGCTGGGCCTCTGCAATCCAAGAACACACATGTACTTGTCCTTTTGTACACACAAGTGTTTACGATGCTCGGGAAAATGTGTCGGCGAAATGCAATGATTCGGAGGCTGCGATTAACGCGGCAGCACATTGTAATCCAGCGAGACAGAAACCAATATAAAAAAAACAAATGTGGAGGGCCTTCAGATTGTTTTGTAAATAATAGAAATTGGATGCCTCATTGGAGTCAGTGGAAGCCAATTGTTATTCCCCGACCAATTATGAAGCCGGAGAGGAAGATAATTGCGGGCGGCGACGTTAAAAAGCTTGCAGTTTATTAAAGCAATCATCTGTGATATTTGTAAAAACAACAAGCAGTCGTCGCTTTTTTTCACAAGGAGAAATAATGAATTTGGGAAGCAGTGTGAGTGAGTGCTGAGGAAAACTGGAACATTGCTTTCTCCAAGAGTCTGTCCCGTCTCTCAGCGGCGAAGAGAGAAAATCCGTCATGTCAGCAGCTGTGGTCCGTCGCTGCCATTACTGACGATTGGAAAAGAGATGAGAGACGAGCAGGCCTCTCAGGACGCCATCATCCCCAACCTGTACCATGGAAAATGAGAAAATAAGGCAGTAAGAGAAATTTTATGATGATGGGGGCTCCCCAGCGAGAGGTGTGTGTGTGTGTGTGTGTGTGTGTGTGTGTGTGTGTGTTTGTGTGAGAGAGAGTGAGACGCATATTTGTTTTTAAGAGCTTGGATGAGCCCCACAGACCTGGCTAGACCTTTATTTCCTTTTCAGAATGCATTTATTCTTTTTTTTTTTTTTGCTTGTAGTTGCATTTTATCTAAGAAAGTCCACATTGAAAGGCAATACATGGCATATCAAACAAAGGTCATTATCTGGAGTTAAAAGACTTCATGTTGATTACTAAATATTCTATGCAATGTTTAGCAAAAATTACCTAAATTGTTACTCTCTTTGCCAGGGAAGAAGGTTAACTTCCTCTGGCAATGCAGCTCCTAAAATCTGCCAACTCAGGTAGGAAATAAAGATCCAATGCCAGACAAAGAGGAAGTTATGCCTCAAAAACTAAAAATAATGTAAAATCTGCGCATCATACATCCATATATTCAGCGCGTACTGTTTGTGCTCTGGCTCTATTCAAATGTGTCTCTCGCCCTCGACTTTTACAGCTTAGATCTGCAAGGAAATCCTCCTCCCTGAGTCAGTGCCAAGGCTAATAAATTCACAGGATTGCAGGGTGTGTTTTAGAGAGAAAATAACACTGACTGCCTCAGTGGCTGACCGCTGTTCTCCTCCAGAATCGCCTGTGTAGCATCAGTAGACCTTTACAACACAAAACACCGCCGCCGTTGTCCTCTTTTCTGACGCATTCATGTTAGCTCTGTGTCGCTCTTTAACGAGTGTGTTTACGAGCGGAGAGACGTGTTCCAGGCATTACGCTTATAATATGCGTATTTCGCCCAAACATCGTCTGCATGACTGGTTTTAAGACTCGGTCACAGTGGGGAACACTCACTAAAGAGTGTAGAGACCACAAACCCAAACAGTACTCAAAGATCTTGTTTAAATATTCTCATCACCTGCTGATGAAAAGTCAGATTTGCTGGAACAGGATATTTTAAGGACTTTGTGCAAACATGGCATTTTGGGTCATATCTTTTCAGGTTCATATATCAAAAGAAAGATCTTGAAGAGGACTACTTCTGGCAAAAGGACACGTTTCACGATTAACTGCATTGAAATAAAAAGCAAAAACCTAATGACTCTCATCCCAAAGACCTTGTTTGACTTAGTACAAAAAAATTCTTAAATGCAAGGGCGTCGGTTTAATGCGAGAATTGGTACCGACATGTATGTGATGCGAGCGCACATAGCATGCGATCAGGAAATTTTTTGCAAATCTGACTGCAAATACCGCCTTTTCTGTAAACAGAGATTATCGGAATAAACGTTTCTCCATTTTTTTAATTATGCTATGGAAGGTGCCTCCATAATTTTCTAACAAACATGCCACATACATAAACCTGCCACAACGTTAACTGACAGCAGCAAACCATCTCAGCGCACTCATGAAACCCGCTCAGACCATCTCAGCACACTCATGAAACCCGCTCAGACCATCTCAGCGCACTTATGAAACCCGCTCAGACCATCTCAGCGCACTCATGAAACCCGCTCAGACCATCTCAGCGCACTCATGAAACCCGCCCAGACCATCTCAGCGCACTCATGAAACCCGCTCAGACCATCTCAGCGCACTCATGAAACCCGCTCAGACCATCTCAGTGCACTCATGAAACCTGCTTAGGCCATCTCAGCGCACTCATGAAACCTGCTCAGACCATCTCAGCGCACTCATGAAACCCGCTCAGACCATCTCAGTGCACTCATTAAACCCGCTCAGACCATCTCAGTGCACTCATTAAACCCGCTCAGACAATCTCAGCGCACTAATGAAACCCGCTCAGACCATCTCAGCGCACTAATGAAACCCACTCAAACCATCTCAGCGCACTCATGAAACCCACTCAGACCATCTCAGCGCACTCATTAAACCCGCTCAGACCATCTCAGCAACTCATGAAACCTGCTCAGACCATCTCAGTGCACTCATGAAACCCGCTCAGACCATCTCAGCGCACTAATGAAACCCGCTCAGACCATCTCAGCGCACTGATGAAACCCACTCAAACCATCTCAGCGCACTCATGAAACCCACTCAGACCATCTCAGCGCACTCATGAAACCCGCTCAGACCATCTCAGCGCACTGATGAAACCCACTCAGACCATCTCAGTGCACTCATGAAACCAGCTTAGACCATCTCAGCAACTCATGAAACCCGCTCAGACCTACTAACCTGGACACTGATACCAAGTGAGTGGATACTGTATATAACTACGTTAGCAAGCCAGCTCGCAATCCTCTCTATTAAGCATCTTAATACGTGGTGACGCAATTGCAGCCGCGATAAACATTTCAAAATGGACCACCGACTATGAATTGCACAAGCCACAAACCGAGGGTTAATGGGACTGGATCATGTTAGATTTACGATTGTGTTTCTTTCATATCCCCCACTGAGCCTAAGTTGGTTGGGACATTTTGACTTTAAAAAAGTTATATTTGCTGATCATCAAGAGACTAAATTTAATGCTTTCCCTAAAATACCCCAGAACAAGTCATAATTAAGACCTCACCTGAAGCCCTGATACACCTGTACCCCTAACAGCTTGGTCTGTTTCTCTAGTTTGCTGCTGTGGTTCCTGCATATAAAATAATTTATTAATAATGGCACTTTCGCGGGATTTCTCCACTGAAATTCACCTCATAATTTGACATATCCAACTGGTTTATATCTATTACTGCTAGCAACCCGATTACTAACCAACATGCGACAGAAACCAGGTTTAGTTCGCTAGTTGAAACTAGCAAACATATTTAAACAGAATTCGTTGACATCATTTTCCGGTAAAAACTGTATTAAAGCAATTCTTACCTTTGGCATTTTTACACTTTTCTTTTGTAATCTCTAAATGCTCCTAATAAGCGTATGGCACAAAAAAATGTAATACAAATCCATCAGGTGTTGAAACTCATCAATATTCCATTCTCATATATTTCTGTTAAAAGTCTGACCAATCATTTTCTTTGGTCAGAATAAAATGATTTGCCGAGCTTCCTGTCTGTCATCCGCTGCCGCGCCCCTTCCAGTTGCCTACCGCTGTCACCGCTTACAAGTCGCGTGCCTCTCTGGCAGAGCAGAAGAGCGGTTGAGACAAAACGGGTACTCAACAAAGTTAGCCTGCAAATAAAACAGCTTCAACTGCTCCTAATTTAACACAAATTTAATTTTGTGTTCAAGATGCAACACAACCACTACTGCTCACTGTATCATATCTAATACACAGTGCTGCCACCTGGAGCAAAGAAGTGAGATTACAGTAGTCTCTCCCCTAGTCACTCACTTCAAGGTAGTAGCTCCCATGTGAATAGGAATTCATGAATCTCCTTGGACTTTGGCAGTGAAGTTAGGCATTCCAAGGTAAATATTACACAAAAACATATTCTTATACATGTTAAGGGATAGCTATTGACAGTACAGGGCATATAAATAATATAAAATTTCGAGTGTTGAGTTCTGGAGGAGTGCTGATTTTTGGCTGTATCAGATATGATACTCCTGGAATTAGAAGTTCTGTTCAGCAATGTATATTTTGCAGTCACAAAACCTAATGATGAACAGTGGATCTGAATACTACCCTTCAATACTTCAAAAATATTACTGGGACATATTTTTCCTATAATGATGTCTGTGTCTGGGCATTATAGGGTTAATGATTAACGTTACCGGGACAATTCTGGTGAGGTAAGACGTTATGACAACAGTTTTGCAAGAAAATATGTATGAATTCTGCCGTTATACGACGCATCTGACTGTAAACAAACGGGCACTGAAATGATATAATTACTTTAATAACGTTAATGGTAGTTCATCAGATGTTACGAGGGCATTTTGTTTTATACCACATATAGTATTGAATATTATGTAATTACTGTTGGTAAGTTTTCACTAACCGATGTCTCTGAATGTGACTCCATTGCCCCGTTTCAAAATGCTTTCACACCGAATGCGAAACAAATTTTTTGTACGACAGATTACATTCAAAGTCAATGCAAAGATGAGAATACGTGCAAGATTTGCGCCTTTGCAGTGACTTTGAATGTAATCTGTCGTGCGAAAAATTCGTTTCGCGTCCAATGTGAAAGCAGCTTCATTCGCGCTGCTCACTTTCTCTCCGCACGCGTCAGGGGAGGAGGGGAGCCTCAGAGGTCAGGAAGGGGGAAGAGGGCGGGACTTTGGAGGGAGGCGGAGTTGTTCATTTTCAAATTTTTACTAAGCGCTGTGCCGCATGCCAGAAAGGTAAGAATTGCTTTAAGGTAGCAAGCAAGTTTTGACTTTAAGTAACTATCTGTTTCTGATTAGTTAGATCACGTATTCAACTAATATTACAGTTGGCATTCAGTTTGGCTAAATATTAGCAGTATGACTTGACATGGAGTGACCTTTTTTGTCACGCTCACAGTGAAATTTCATCAAAAGTGATACGTACCTAAGGTAATATCAATGTATGACACAGTGGCGTAGCCAGCGAGGGTGCTAAGACATGTCCCTTTTTGACTGCAATTAGTAGTTCTCCGTCATTTTTCTTTATTGACGTGTTTCCAACTATCTTAATTGGCAACTGCAGACACGGTGTCTCTCCATATGCGATCTAACAGCAATGAAATCATGGGCTAAATTCAGTACAGGAAAATAATTTAGCTACTTAATAGGCCAATGCTTAGCGATGACTGACCTGGCTCGCGTTCCAATGAAACGCGGACCTTCATTCTCAGTATTGTGTGGGTTGGAAAAAAAAGTGGCATTTGGCAGTTAAATAGGCTATAAGAAGCCTGCGGCTTCAACAGGTATGCAATTTTGAATGACGTTGATTTAAATACAGCAAATACATGTCCAGATGAATGATTGTCCTCGTAGCTAATCGGGGAGAACAAGTAGCAGCTGTTAACTACGAAGAGCTCTCAGAGTGAACATTATGTTAATTATGAAAATGACTGAGAACAGGTCAGGACATATCACTTTTGATGAAATTCCATTGTGAGAGTAAGAAAATGTTATATCATAACAGTGTTATGACATGAGTTGGGCCGTGGGAAAAGTGCTATAATTACGGGATGAGGAAAAATCTGGAACAAATGTTAAATTACAGTTCTCTTCTACAGGTAAGCCATTGCAAACACATGTAATTAAATCTGGTGATCCAGTTGCGCGTCTTAAGCCCCACTCTGGACAAAAATGAACATTCATGACCTGAATAGAGTGGTCAGTTTATACTTGACTTTTAGCCTTCAGGTAGCCCCGCCCTTTCAACCAATCACATGCAAGGATGTTTAAATTGGCTATCTTGGAGAAGTATCATCCACAACTGGGTCTTATATGGTTTGTCTGGAAAGATGATAGGAAGGAGTTCGCTGAAATATTGGTAGGGACAATCTGGCTTCCCAAAATTCCATATACAAACGTACGCCCTTGCTCTAATTCTCTGAAGCCTTGTATGTAACGTATCACAGATTTAATCACACGACGACAACACTTTATAGATGAAACCATAAATGAGATGTAAGATAAGTTATCCCTTTTATTGAACCCAGTGGGGGAATTTTTCCTCTGTATTTGAGCCAGTCTTCTAATTTAGGAGCAACAAAACAGCTAACTCCTGTTCTAAAGCCAGAGCCTTGGTCAGGGACACTGGTAGGAGTGTTCCTATAGAGCATGTCTTTCTAAAGCCAGAGCCTTGCTAAAGCCAGAGCCTTGGTCAGGGACACTGGTAGGAGTATTCCTATAGAGCATGTCTTTCTAAAGCAAGACCCTTTGTCAGGGATACTGATAGAAGTGTTACTACAGAGCATGTCTTTCTAAAGCCAGAGCCTTGGTCAGAGACACTCCTGGAACCTCCCGATTTGAGGGAACAGTCCCAACCGCCGTACAATTCTGAAACGTGCTCATACTTTTTTTGCCTCAGTCCCTCAATATGGTCCCTCCTGAAAACATATGCTCTCTGCTGTAATTAAATTAACAGTGTGCGGCTCGGAAATTTGAGAAATTCATCTTCATTTGTTCCTCAGTCTCAGCGTTTAAAACGCCCTCCCTCAGTTTGCATTACCTCAGAAGGCTTTAAGGGTGTGGTTGGCCATCAGAGAATTCTCAGCAGACCACCGCCTGATCCTCCGACCATTGCACACAAAAAATTTGCCTCAATCCAGTTCCAGCAGAGATAAGAAAGATTCCATGCTCACCAGGACAACTATGACTAACTGAGAATGGTCAAATAACTCATAATAGCTGAATAACCAAAGTTTTATGTCCTGGTCTGGCATTCGCTCGCTCCTTTAAACACACTGTCTGTGTTTTTTACTTGTGAGAATTTTCCTGATGATTGAATCACATTTTGTTGCAGAACAAAGTTAGCATTAGCGTATCACAGGGTAAAATAGAGAGGCGCTCTTGTGCAAAACCCAGGAAATCCCAGTTTTCCCCAGAGCTGCTGAAGATGCATTTCCTTTATAAAGCAAGCCAGACATTTATTCGCACAGCCAGCGTTAAAAAAAAAAAAATCACCCTAAATAATAAACAAAAGATAAATTCTCTTTCATTATAGCGTTGATAAAAATAAATTATATTTCTGTTTCAGTTTCCAAAGAAAGTCACGGTCCCTTGCAAGCTTTCCGCCTTCACTGTTAAAATGGAGCCAAAATTCTCAGGGAACGTGGGAAAGATGGTGTATTATAAATAATCCCGCATTTACCCATCCAGACGCAGATGGCTGTCTCTATAATCTTTACAAGATGCATCTTCAGATCTCACAAACCTCTGCCCGCTGCCACCAGCCCACATCGATCTGGTCTGCTACTGCTGCAGATCAATCGTACTTTACAAAGTCTTTGACTGGGATTGAGGAAGTGCTGTGCAGTAATTAGTGGACTTTTTGGGAATTTAGAAGCGGTTTGTGATTTCTGGGCAGAAACTGTTCTGTTACAGTAGCCATGAAACAGTCACTCTGGTGGATGCTTACATGTAGGTAATTTTTTAAAATGAATATGGTAATGCGCAGCAGATCATATTGTGTGTGTGTGTGTGTGTGTGTGTGTGTTTGTGAGAGAGAGAGTGCACCTGTGTTTCCAGTGTGTGGTCAAAGATGTGTGTGCATTGATAAGTGCAGAATTAACTTCCATCTAAAAATTTTCTGTTGATGAATGTATTCATATTTCAATGGTGCGTAATGCCCTTTGGGCGGCACGATGGCGCAGTGGGTAACACTGCTGCTTTACAGCAAGGATGACTTGGGGCCTTTGTATGGGGAGTTCCATACTCTCTGTGTTCACATGGATTTTCTCTGAGAACTAGCGTTTCCTCCCACAGTCCAAAAACACGTATTCCAGGATATATGGAGACTGTCAGGTTCATGATAACTCAGGAATATACGTATTCCAGCATTGGGTCAGAGCATATTATCCACTGCCCTTAGTGTAAAATTTGATATGAATTTTACAGTCTTCATCCGTGGTCCATTCTTATAAGAATTTCAACACTGGTAATACATTTTATATTAATGCAGGATTTTTTCAATTAATTAGTAGAATGGCATATTCTATTGGGTTGATCATGAGGGGCGAAAATGTCAATAGATGGTGACATCACATCTAGACTGTCTCCTGGTCATTACTTGCCAAAATTCTTTCAGCAAGTACGTTAGTCGGTTGGATTAGTATTTTTGTTTGTTTGTTGACCTTGTGACAGTTGAAGGGTTGTCACTAGAAATGTCTCCTAATAAGTATGTGCCCTGGCTAGCTTGCCAACAAGCCTGGCTCTTTGGTGATGTGGTCAGTGCATTTGACTATAACCTGGGAGCCTGGAGGTTCAAGTCCCTGCCTGGGCCCTCCTTTAGCCTGCTATAACCTGTTAGTCACATTTACTGCTCTTTATCTTGCAGTGATCATCATTTTTCTGTCATTGAGTTTCATGTGTCTCTGCAAAAGGCCTATACGCTTTTGTTATCGTATCACCAAGGCCAAGGTCAACGTCATCAAAAATGTCAAAAACACATTTTAGTCGATAACTTCACTTCCATGCAAGCTACAAATTTGTGCAATCCTTTGATCACCTTTGAATGTTTTCATATTTCAGTTTTTGAATTATCTTTATTGTATCCTTTTTTTATTTCTTTTTGTAATATCTTTTTTAGTATTACTGGGTGGAATTCCAGCAAGTCATTGTTACATGAAAGATCTTTCATTTGTAACTTGTAAAAATTCTTTCGGCAAGTATCTTAGTCGGTTCAGTTAGTATGCTTCAATCAAGACACCTACGTCACATTTAACCATTAACTGCAGGAGGATCAGCGTTTGAGTTTGGCGGTGACTCTGCTCGAGTGATGCTCTGGAAAAATCAGAGCAAGCACGACACAGACAGTCCCTGAGATCACAACGCCCCCTGGCAGAGCCTGGGATTCTTTTAAATCTTATTAATGGTTAAGTTATTGAACATGATATGAATAAGTACTGCTTAAGATGAACAATGAAACTATAAAGGAGCAGGCTGGGGAGGTGAACGAAGATGAGAAACATATTTCTTGGTAACTCAAGTGCGAGCGGTGCAGAGGGCATGGAGCCAGAGAAATGAAGGAACACTGCCTTGGGTATAAAAGCTTAACAATTAGGTGGGAGGAGCAAAAGTTAAGAATGATTGGACAGAAACAGGCTTGTGACCAACCTAACTACTGTACCTGACTGAACATGCGCCTAAAGCTCCATTTGTTTGTTTGTTAGTTGGTTTGCTTGTTAATTTGTCAATTCCATCCTTAACTGACCTTTATCCTACAGTGATTGTCTTTGTTTCCATGTCATTGAGTCTAAAAGTGTCTCAGCTGAAAGCTTAAACTTTTGCATGATCCTATTATCAGGCCTGGGTCAAGGTGATCAGAAAGGCCAGAAACACATTTTAGTCAATAACTTTGCCTCTATTCAAGGTAGAGACTTCAAACTAATGCCGTTCTCCTCATCAAGTCAACGTGCTCATAGCCGTCAAGGGTCACAATGACATCACTCTGAGGTAAGCGGGTGGAATTTTGGCGAATCATTGTTCTATGAACAATCTTTCATATTTTTGTGTTGGCAACTTTTAAATACAAATGTGCCATTCTCAACACAGTAAATCTTATTGTATTACTTTGCTGATTTACATTTCTCCCAAACACCTGTAGATGATGTGAATTAGCAGGTCCAAGTCGGCTGCGGAAGCAAAGCACACATTGAACAGGGTCGGGAATCCGGAAAATTCCTGGCTGCTCTTTAAATCATTTTATCATATTTGCTGACAGGCAATTAAGTTCTTCCAATGACGATTTCAAAACCCATTACATCAAAAATCAACAAGAATGTGTCAGTCTCAGTCTTTCACTTGAATCCGGTTTTGCAGATAATGAGAGTCTGCGTGTTGAAACTCAGCGTCGGCTCATGTGAAGCCCAGCAAGGACGGCGTGTGGCAGCGAAATTCATTGTGGTATATTAAGCTATCAGAATGAGCCTGGAGATAATAAATGAACCCAAAAAGGGCTTGGCTTCAGATATTAATCTTCAGCTATGGGCTAACAGGAAGGAGGGCACTCGCTTAGTCATGCTTTATTTGTATTGTTCATAACCTACGTCAGAAATATTATCTTCATAATGAAGCAATTATTGGACTCCAATATGCATTACATTGCTTCCAGGCAAAAAAGAAAAAAATAAAAAACTCAGAAGTCAGGAAGGTGGAGGAAGGGACTCTGCAACAGAGGAAAATACCGACTCTGAGCTCATCCACTCAGGAGACTGTCACAGCGAGCGAGATTTGTTGGGAGGCAAACTGTATAACCTTTTCCGGACACTCAGCCACAGGTTAAAATGAACGCTGGGTTTGAGAGAGCCAGGAAATGTAGTCAAACGCTGCCCTAATTTTGGGTAATGCTATTACCCTTGAAGTGAAACCTTTATATTTATGCCACAGTAGAGTTCTTAGATAGAGTTGTGACTTAAGGGTTCTAGAAAAGTCTGGTCCCGGAGCCATTTTGTTTCCATTGCATTATTAGGCACCGTCTCAGTGAATGAGTTCTTTCTGTTTTCTCTTCTCTCTGTCCAAACATTTTCCCCTCTTATACATTTAGAAATCATTGCCATCTGGTTTATTGTCTTTCCCCTAAACTAAATTCTTTTTTTTTTGCGAGAAAAGAACAAAAAAAAAGAAAAAAAATCCAAGGATGGCTCTTATTCTTCTATTGTTGTGACTCCATATCTGTGAATTGGATTGCATGGTACACAGGTGCATTGTGGGACACGTTAAAGGTGAGCAGAGTTTACCTCTGGAGGATCGGTGTTAGAGTAATTTGTTGATGGACTATGCGATCATTTTGATTATTATCAAACCATATTTGCCAACTTAATATACTCTTCATAATATTTGCATTTTAGATCAAATTCAGCCTCTCTCCTTTTTTGCGGCAAGACACAGTCTCTTAGATGAATTTTTTTTCTCTCTAATTCAGAGATAAATCAGGTGGTCCTTCCCCTGGCAGTGACAAGGGCTCAGTCTAAACTTATTTCTAATCCAGAACAATAACATGGTGAATAACATGGCCATGTGTTGGGAGGGGGACAATGTTGATATGTGGGAAAATTACTGGAATGTGTCAATAAATAGAGGACCTCTTATGAGTGAACCCAAGAAATCAAAGTTTTTAAATTAAAGTAGCAATTTTCCCCCTCCTTGAATCGCCACCTTATCGTGGTGGAGGGGTTTGAGTACCTGGATGATCCTAGGAGCTATGTTGTCTGGGGCTTATTGCCCCTGGTAGGGTCTCCCAGGACAAACAGGTCCTAGGTGACCGGTCAGACTAAGAGCGGTTCTATAGCCCCTAATGAATGAATGAACGGTAGACCAAGGATGTTCATGTCGCCTGGATTGGCGTCACCGGGACCCCACCCTGGAGCCAGGCCTGGGGTTTGGGCTGGCAGGCGAGCGCCTGATGGTCAGGTCTCTGCCCGCAGGACCCGGCCGGGCACACCCCGAATGTGCGACGTGGGCCCGCTTTCCCGTAGGCCCATCACCCGCGGGAGGGTTCAAAAGGGGCAGATGCCTTGCGATTTGGGTGGCAGTCGTGGGCGGGGGCCCCGGCGACCCAATCCCTGGATGCAGAAACTGGTTCTCGGGACATGGAATGTCACCTCACTGGGTGGGAAGGAGCCTGAGCTTGTGCGGGAGGTCGAGCGATACCGGCTAGAGATAGTCGGGCTCACCTCCACACACAGTCTGGGCTCTGGAACCCAACTCCTCGAGAGAGGCTGGACTCTCTTTTCCTCTGGAGTTGCCCGCGGTGAGAGGCGGCGGGCTGGTGTGGGTTTGCTTATAGCCCCCCAGCTTAGCCGCCATGTGTTGGAGTTTTCCCCGGTGAACGAGAGGGTCGCTGCCCTGCGCCTTCGGGTCGGGGACAGGTGCCTCACTGTCGTTTCGGCTTATCGGCCGAATGGCATTGCAGAGTACCTGGCCTGCTTGGAGTCCCTGGGAGGGGTACTGGAAAGTGCTCCAACTGGGAGCTCCATCGTTCCGCTGAGGGACTTCAACTCTCACATGGGCAGCGACAGTGTTACCTGGAGGGGCGTGATTGGGAGGAACGGCCTCCCCGATCTGAACCCGAGTGGTGCTCTGTTATTGGACTTCTGTGCTAGTCACAGTTTGTCCATAACGAACACCATGTTCAAGCATAAGGGAGTCCATCAGTGCACGTGGCCCGAGGCCGGAGGTCAATGATCAACTTTGTGGTCGTGCCATCTGATCTTCGGTCGTATGTCTTGGACACTGGGGTGAAGAGAGGGGCTGAGCTGTCCACTGATCACCACCTGGTGGTGAGTTGGATCCGAAGGCGGAGGAGGAAGCTGGACAGGCTTGGCAGGCCCAAACGAGTTGTGAGGGTCTGTTGGGAACGTCTGGCGGAACCCTCTGTCAGAGGGGTTTTCAACTCTCACCTCCGGGAGAGCTTTGACCGGGTCCCAAGGGAGGCTGGAGACATTGAGTCTGAATGGACCATGTTCTCCACCTCCATTGTTGATGCGGCCGTTCGGAGCTGTGGCCGTAAGGTTTCCGGCGCCTGTCGTGGCGGCAACCGAGTGCGAAGCGGCTGGGATGAGAATCAGCACCTCAAAGTCCGAGGCCATAGTTCTCGACCGGAAAAAGGTGGCTAGTCCATTCCAGGTTGGAGGAGAGCTCCTGCCTCAAGTGGAGTAGTTTAAGTATCTTAAGGTCTTGTTCACGAGTGAGTGAAGGATGGAGCGGGAGATTGACAGACGGATCGGTGCAGCGGCAGCAGTAATGCGGTCATTGTACCGATCTGTTGTGGTGAAGAAGGAGCTGAGCCGAAAGGCGAAGCTCTCAATTTACCAGTCAATCTACGTTCCTACCCTCACCTATGGTCAGGAACTTTGGGTCATGATCGAAAGAACGAGATCTAGGATACAAGCGGCTGAAATGGGTTTCCTCTGCAGGGTGGTTGGGCTGCTCCCTTAGAGATAGGATGAGAAGCTCTGTCACCCGGGAGGAGCTCAGAGTAGAGCCGCTGCTCCTCCACGTCGAGAGGAGTCAGTTGAGGTGGCTCGGGCATCTATATCGGATGCCCCCTGGACGCCTTCCTGGGAAGGTGTTCCGGGCATGCCCCACCGAGAGGAGGCCCCAAGGAAGACCCCGGACACGCTGTAGTGACTATTTCGCTTGGCTGGCCTGGGAACGCCTCGGGATACCCCCGGGAGAACTGGAGGAAGTGTCCAGGGAGAGGGAAGTCTGGGCATCTTTGCTTAGACTGCTGCCCCCGCGACCCGGATCAAGCGGAAGATGATTTGATGTGATGTGTGTAGCCATCTTCGTTGGCGAGGAATAAACGAAAATTACCGCTTGAGTTTTATAAATTTAGTATGTCGTGCTTGCAAATTTCAGATCCTATTTATCCCAAAAATCTCAGCAGTATTTAAAATTTTTTATTTTTTTTTAATTAAAAATATACATATTTTATAGGAGAGACTGCAAACAGCCACTAAATGTGCTGCATAGAAACAGGACTGGCTGCGTGCGTATCACAACATCCAAACAACTTCAGCCAGAGTAACACAGTTGCATAGACCCAGACAGACGAGAGTAAGGAGTTCAGACTAGAATTTCAGCAACAAAGTAACTGCCAGGATGAGGACAAGAGAGAGAGTCACTCATAAGCTTGTTCTCTTCAGACCGAAGTTTTAAACTAGCGCGCTAATTTGCGGTTTTGAAATTAGCCCGATGTCAAATTACACAGCTATTCTTGCTGTTTAAAGACACGAATAGTACGCTATTTGATTGGAAAAATTTCCCCCAAAATCTTCCTCTTGTCTCCGAACTCGAGAACTCGCCACTCAGCCTATCTCTATTCCGGTTTTATTTGACGGCAGATAACTTGATATAATTCACGCTTCATATTAAATATAATTCTTACACGGAGGGAAGAATTCCCATCTTTGTAGGTTTTTCTTGATTTCAGAATCATTTTGATAATTGTACTGATGTCATTAATCCAACAATTAAGGAAACAACAGTGAAATCTAAACCCTCATGAAGTCAAGCCTATCTTTATCATGGGTTTCTTACGAACAATAATTCATAGTATGTTATGACAGTTACATGCTTAATCTACACACGTTTTAAAAAAAAATATCAAATTAATAATTTTCTTATTATATTTGAAGTGATTTTTTTTGTTTTTTGTTTTTATTTCACACTGATTTGCAAACGTATCAAGGTGATTACTGGGTAATGTGTTGTCCAATGACTGTCAAGTCTATATTTGATTTGATCATGTGACCAGGGTGATAGCTGACAGTTCGAGCGCAAAATGTGAAGATCAGACTGCTAGCGAATTCCCAAACTTCCATTCAAACATCAAGCAATAGTCAATAAAGAAAATAAAGAACAGGAGGAGACGGTAGCAAAGCTACAAAAACTAAATTCATTCGGCTTTCTTACAAGCAGTTGCCGCACCGCGGACGACTCTCCCTTAAGCAACAATGCAGCAGCTTGTAACAGATCAAGCTAAGATAGCGGTTCACCTGTACAATGATAATTTTCTTGGCTATTGTATAAATTTCAAGACAAGTCGAGGAACTTGCTGTGCGCACATCTTGCCAAATGCCCTTTAAGATGGTAAGTAGGCCTATAAGTGACTTTTGTTTTAGTCCAGAGTCGATTTTATATTTGGATATATGGCAGAAATAAGGCTGTCTGTGCAGTAAATTGATCATTTTATGGTGTTTATGCCAACGGTGTTCAGCTGGTGGCATTGTTTCAAATACATTTAAATATTGTCAAATATTGCAGTTTTGCTCCTTCTCGTTGTGCGCTTTCTCGAGTCACTATCATGTCCCGCCTTTATGTCAAATAATGCACTAGTGAGGTACCTGCACAAAAATGCAAGTTTTAGGATGATTTAAGTGACCCAATTATCGCGGTAGAGGAGAAAGTTGCGCATGCCCTAGCAACCCAGCAGATATGTTATCTGGAACATCTGTTGCTATTAAATGCTATTACCGCGTACAGCAGCACAAGAAAGTAAACCCTACATTTTCTTGACTGGATGTAGTCAACACACCCGAATGCTTCTCTGGGTACCCAAACATCAAGGTGAGCCGAAAAAGTACTGATTTCATTTGATATTGGTTGAATATGGAATTCCTTCCCAGCTGATGACTAATTTCTTGTTCTTGTTTTCTTCCAAGATATTTGACTTTCACTTGTGCCCTAATGAAATATTACCTGCAATATTAACTGCTAACAATGGTATTCGTACACTATTTTTCGCAGTAACCCCGTTAATGACCGGGCTGCTACACACTTGTATTTATGCATGTGCATGTGACCTGGTTCAATAGTGGTGCCCACCGGAAAATGGGGCTCCCCCGACCCTGATAGTAACTGTTACCCCTTTTCTACTACAAACTGCGTAACCCAGGGATATGCCGCCCCACGTTAAGCTTTACCTACCCCGGGGCTTGTTAACTCCGCTGAGTGTTCCCATTACTACTCATTACTCCGGTGCTTTGGTGTTCAGTTTTGCGCCTTGCAATTTCCTAATTTTGCTACCTTCATTGATAAACGCCAATTTCTGCAAATTACTTAATCAGTTTTGCTGGTAATCGTTCACCATTGCTGCCGTTGGCTTTATCGACAGTTTATTTATACAATGGAATGAAATGTAATTTTCCAGGTATCGATCCTGCGATCGAATTCCCCGCGGTTGGAAAAAAAAAAAGTTTTATCTTCTAATTCAGTACATGACAGTCATCGGGTTTCCTTTGCACAATTTTTATGTGCATTTTTTCTGTTTTTTTTTTTGGATCAAATTGCAACCTCCTCTTCTACTGCTGTACTGTAGGGCCTATCTATGGTACACAGGTAACAAGTGATTTATGTGCTCCAAGCCGGTTGATTGAAACGCAGGTCATTCGCATTTCCTTTGAAGCGAATTGTCTAAAATTTGCCAATAAAAACGCTTGATATGAAATGGAAACTCGACTATTGACTTAAAACATGAAATACGCTGATGCATGTGATGGTGGCGTTTCACCAAAAGCGAAAACATTAATTAATGTCATTGTCCCCGCCACTTCTCAAAATGCACTCCTTCTGATAGTTATCCCCCCCCCCCACTTTTCAAAACAAACTGACGCCCATGACTCTCTGTAATGTGTATTGTGATTTGGTTACTTTGATTTATTCATGCATTGTCATAGATTAGTTTTTCCATGTCTTACTTTTTACCATAGTTTCATTCCGGTCCATTTTTGCTTTCTCCCATGCATTGCACTTTGTCTCCCCCTGTCTGGTCTCTTATCTTGTCTTTGCTCACAGCCCCAGTATTGGGTGCCGCTCTTTAGGTGATTTAATGGTTTCTGGATTTCAGCCTTCCTTCCAATCACGTTTACTTCCTTCACCTTACTTTTCCATTTTACTAACCAATACTAACAGTTTGTTATTTTCGCTAAGATTACTCATCCAACTAACACTGTATATAATACTAATTTACAAACAAGCACTAGGGATTGTATAGCTGCACTTACTAATTGATTAACAAGCTCTCAGCACTCGCCCTACTCTAATCTCCGCCTCTTGTCTCTCCCTAATATTCACTGCTGCATTTCAGTGGAATCTCCACACCTTCTTATGCTTTCCTTTCTCTCAGTATCTGTGCACGATAGAACTCCTTGACTGGAGCTGAATCTTTGTGGATAGGTTTGTCCCGTGATCCCTGTCTGCGTTTTGGCTTCTGCCTATTTTATGTGATTAGGTTCTCCCTCTTGTTCCCTCCTTTGTAATTAGTCTCATTTCCAGCACCTGTGTTCTGTGTAGCATGTGACTCCCCTGGAGTGTATATTAGGAGTCTTTTCACAGCACTTCCTGGTCAGATCGTTTCTCTCAGTTTGCTTGTGCCACGTTTATTCCGCCTTGTTCTCTAAGTGATTCTCTTCTGACTGGACCATCCGACTTTTCGATTTTTGGCTTTGTGATTTTGGATTTATTGTTGCATCTGTGTTTTTGACCCTTTTCTGCCCGACTACGAGTTCTATGATTGCGGCCCTGGTTACGGTTTGGATTACGCCCACTGGATTTTGGCTTTGCTTCTCTGATATACCTTTGCCTGTGTACCAAACCCATTTTTGTCCGAACACGAGTACTGTGATTGCTGCCCTGGTTTTTGTCTCTGTTTTTGCCCAACTGGATTGTGATTTTTGGATACTGGACTTTGTACCCCTTTTACCCCCTTGATCAATAAAATCAGATCTACTGCACTGCTTGGTTCTCGCGACTGTTCCTGAGCAAATAATCACAGTAATGCCACAATCCCAGTCATTCTTATTCTCTATTCTATGAACATTGCAGAATCATTCTGTCATATTGGGTCATATCATTTTACAATATTTCATTTGGTTGTACCATCCATTATTGGCTTCATAGTTAATCTGTCTGAATACTAGGGACACAATCTTATATTTTCCAGAGTTTCGCATCTTTCCGGACCTTTCAAGATGCCCATTTCTAATCATCAGTTCAATGTGTGTAAATATGGACAGGACAGTTTAATTATCCCCGCCAAGGAGTTTATGTTTCTGCTGGCGTTGGTTTGTCTGTCTGTCTGTCTGGCTTTGCTCGAGAACTCAAAAAATAATGAAAGGATAACTCTGAAATTTTGTGGGTGGATTTCCATTACATCAGGGATGGACCCTATTGATTTTGACTGCAACCTGTCAAACAATTTGGCCGCCACTGCAGCCATGTTGAAATCCTGTGACATGCAATAACTGAACTTCGCTCCCAGAGATATCACTCAAATTTTGTGGGTTGATTGGTCTGGCATCAAGGATGGAATCTGTCAGTTTGGAATGCACTGCATCAAAGATTTTAGCTGCCACTAAGCCATCTTAAAATCCTATGTTGCAGATACCTTTAATTTCTTATGAGCCATGTTCACTCAGCAAGATCTCAACGGTGCTGCCTTGGAGGAGGTTTGCACTCTCAGAGCGCCTCTAGTTTCTGTATGATTGAGTGGCATTTCCCTCCCAGAGAGCGATGCATTTCTGTGAGTCTCTCTTTACGCTCTCTGATGCTCTTCTTATTACCGATGGCCTGTCATAAATAAGTGCCTTGCATATTTGCAGGTAGCATTTTAGTGTTCTGTATTCATCGCATATTCATTTTAAAACTTCACTTTCAAGTCCATATCGAATTTTAATGATGATGATGAACAAGCACTTTCCTTCAAACGCACACGTGGCTCCAACTAATAGTCTGAATTGAATGAAAGCAATATTGCTGCATTTGAATAATGTGTTTCCATCTGCACGACTGAAAATATTTGCAGTGCAAGTGAGTGTATGAGGCTGGGATGGGATGCATTTTATCTGCAATGTATTTAGAAAAATTTATGCCAGGAAAACTAGTATTATCAAGTTATAAGTGCAGCAGTTTTGAGGTTGCTGTCATCTTTCATCTGGGTAAAGAAATAGGGGAATTCTCCATTTGCCTCATTCAATTCAGCCTGTCACGGCAGGTTTTCTGTCGGGAAAATTGTGACTCAAATTGCTTACCTTTTGGTGTGTGTGTTGGAAGGGAAGTGGTGTCATTAATGTCAGCCCACTGTGCTCTTAAGTCTTTTATTCCACATCCAGCATCTAAAATCTAAATGTCTGAAGTTTATTTCTCGTGATTCCCGGGCTTAGAGAAGCAGGGAAGTCATTAGAAAACATCTGTGAGAGAATTCCTCTGAGCTGGCGGAGACGGCGGGGGTGAGAATATGGCAGCCTCTTCAGAGCACTCCGTTCTCCCTGCAAAACAGATTTGACGCAGCCTCTGAAAAGCAATGAAAAATTACAGCGGCTCCAAAGCGTGCTATCGCATTCTCTCTGTCGCTCGGCAACACAAAGGCCTTCCCCTGGTCCCCCTTCCCGCTGCGCCCACAGACTGCTGTCAGTTCGCCAAAACACAGCGATGGAGAGTCGCCCAGGTAGACAAGTCGGTGCATTTGTTTCAAGGCAAAAGGTATTTGAAAAGCCTTCCGTAACGCTCACTGCGACTACCCCAAGGGTGCCTAACGGGGACTCGGATCCTGCTGGGTTCTCTTTGCACTTTAAAGAGGCAAAACAGAAATAAATGCTGCGGTTATACTTTATTTTTAGAATATAATGGACTATTTCGAAGCAATGAATCTGGAGCTATGAGCCGCGAATTATTTAGTCGACAGCTGTAGGGAAGTTAGCTTGACCTGATCATCGACGCAAACCAGTGGATCCAATGACTGTGGAGCTGGGTGTCTTGGCTCGAGATGAATAGTCTCCTTACATTACATTACATTACATTACAGGTACTTAGCAGACACTCTTATCCAGAGCGACGTACAAAAGTGCATAAGAACAGTACAAAAGTGCAGACCTCCTAGGAGACAGTAAAAGTGCTAACAGTAGGTGACAGTCCTTACCCAGAGAGACGAGAGTCATGGTTATTGAGATGTTTGTGTTCAGACTGCGGGATCAATGAATTGTTATGGCCCCAATTTGTTATTACATTCATAACACAACAGCAACAGCAAGGGATGACAAACACAGTTTTAACAACTAAAACACATTTAATTTTTAACAAAGACAAAGACTAATAACAACCTACAACTAAAGACCAAGATTGATAAATAAGAAAAACAAAAAGAAATATTTACAGTCCCTTTTTGTGGGGTGGCTTGGTGATGTCCTGGATGAAGAAAATGCTCAAACACAGGCAAAGAAATCCACAAAAGAAACTACACAGGTCTTGAACAGAAATGACAGGTCTGGTCACACGTATCCTTCTTCTTGCAATTTCTCCTACTACTTTACTGTCTCAATTCTTTTCTTTATATACTCTTTTGCAGACCCCACCCACATTTAGACCTCTTTTTTTTAACTTTCTGAGACTTGCCCCAGACATGTCTGGAAACATGTCCAAACATGACTCCAGTCTGAGCTTAACAAAAAAAAGGTAAATACTGCCATCTAGTGGCCTATATTCACATTACACCTCCATTCCAAAAGGGAAAAATTTTGACTCATAAAGGCAAAATTTTTCTTTTCAATACAAAATGGTAAAGTGAACACTTGTCTATATATACATATCATACACATTCAAACACATGATATATATATACACATTCAAACACGGGATAAGCAATCAGCAATTACATTGTCTGTACCCTTCACATGCTTAATTTCCAAGTCAAACTCCTGTAAAATCAAACTCCAATTCAATGATCGCCGATTCTTCTTTTTCATCTTACTCAAAAACATTAACGGATTGTGGTCAGTGTACACAATCATTGGCTTTTGTCCTGTACAAACATGAACCTCAAAGTGTTGTAAAGAAAGGACCAGAGCCAACAGTTCCTTCTCTATTGTGGAATAGTTCCTTTGGTGGCGATTGAACTTCCTGGAGAAGTATGCCACGGGATGCTCAATGTCATCAGAGTCACTTCTCTGTAGGAGCACAGATCCACAAGCTTGGTCGCTAGCATCGACCGCGATGGAGAACGGTTTGTTGAAGTCAGGAGATTTGAGCACGGGGAAGTGACACAGCAGAGACTTCAGGCGATCGAAGGCTCTCTGGCATGCATCATCCCAGGTGAACTTTACGCCTTTCTTCAGTTGGTTAGTTAGACTGAGAGCAATCTCAGCAAAGTTCTTGCAGAACTTGCGGTAGTACCCGATCATTCCAAGGAAGCGGCGCAAAGCTTTTTTGTTGTCAGGAACTGGAAAGTCCATGATGGCTTGGACTTTAGCATTTATGGGTGCCACCTTACCCTGGCCTATGACGTAGCCAAGATAGGTGACAGTAGCACAACCAAAGTCACTCTTGTTCAGGTTAACAGTCAGGTTAGCCTGGGTCAGGCGCTGGAACAACGTCTCTACATCTTTTAGATGTTCTTCCCAGGAGTCACTCCATGTGATCAGGTCATCGATGTATGCACCCGTGTGTGGCAATCCGGCGATTGTAGACTGTATCGTCCTTTGGAACGTGGCTGGGGCATTTTTCATGCCAAAGGGTAGGACTTCATACTGGTACAATCCAGATAGTGTGGCAAAAGCAGAGATGCTCTTGGCCCTCTCAGTTAAAGGCACACACCAATAACCCTTCAATAAATCAATCTTGGTCAGAAACTTTGCTTGCCCTACACTATCAATACAATCATCAATCCTAGGTATTGGAAACACATCAGTTCTAGTTACAGCATTGACTTTGCGATAATCTGTACAGAATCTAGTACTTCCATCAGGTTTTGGAACTAGCACACAGGGTGAACTCCAATCTGAGTTGGAGGGTCTGATAATATCATGTTTTAACATGTACTCAACCTCTTTCTCAGCAATCTTTCTCTTTTCAGGATTCATCCGGTATGGATGCTGTTTTATTGGTTTGGCATCACCAACATCTACATCATGAGAGGCTATAGTAACTCTCTTTGGAACATCAGGAAACAAATCCTCATATTTCTTGATCAACCTTTCAAACTGATCTCTCTGTGAGGGTTCTAAGTGCTGGAGTTTTACATCAAGATTTTGCAACACTTCAGAATTTGACAATTTACATGAAAGAACTTCAGCTTTAATTCTTGGTTCATCATCTTGAAACTCCCCCTCATCTTCACACGTTTCGACCATTGGAGAATCTGAAGTGACAGCTGCAACCCTAGCATTTCTGTCATGATAAGGCTTTAGCATGTTAATATGACACAATTGTTTTGGTTTTCTCCTATCTGGAGTCTTCACAATGTAATTGAGATCATTGAGTTTTGTCAGAATTTCATAAGGACCATGAAATCTAGCCTGCAATGGATTGGACTGCAAGGGAAACAACACAAGGACCTTTTCTCCTGGTTTAAACTCACGGCTTCTAGCCTTATGATCATACCAAGTTTTCATTTTTCCCTGACTTGATTTCAAGTCCTCTTTGGCAAGGTCACAAGCTGCACGCAATCTTTCCTTGAACTTGCTAACATAGTCTAACAGACTGATATGCGGCTCTTTCTCTTGCCATTGTTCACTCAATAATAGCAAAGGTCCTCTCACTTCATGACCAAACACTAGCTCAAATGGACTGAATCCAGTAGACTCCTGCACTGCTTCTCTAGCTGCAAACAACAGCAAATGAACCCCTTCATCCCAGTCTTTCTCATGGTCATAACAATAAGTCCTCATCATTGTCTTGAGAGTGGAATGAAACCGCTCTAAGGCACCCTGACTTTCTGGATGATAGGCACTAGAAAGAATCTGTTTTGCACCTAGTTCATACACAACCTGCTGAAACAATCCTGAAGTGAAATTGCTACCTTGGTCTGACTGAATTTCCCTGGGAAGACCAAACAACGTGAAGAACTTTATCAAAGCCTTCGAGATTGCAGTTGCCTTGATGTTACGTAGAGGTATGGCTTCGGGGAATCTGGTAGATGCACACATGATTGTCAACAAGTACTGATTTCCAGATCTAGTCTTGGGTAATGGACCAACGCAATCAACAATGACCCTAGAGAATGGCTCCCCAAATGCTGGGATAGGCTGCAATGGAGCTACAGGTGGGTCTAACTGGTGTTTTCCAACTACCTGACAAGTGTGACAGGTTTTGCAAAAGTTGGAAACGTCTTTCCGAAGCCCAGGCCAAAAGAAGTGTTTCATGATCTTATCAACAGTCTTGTTAACACCAAGATGACCTCCTAAAGGTAGACTATGAGCCATTGTTAAGATCTCATTCCTGTAGACCTTCGGAACAACAATTTGCCTGACCACTGCCCAATCTGCATTGGCAGGGATATCAGGAGGGCGCCACTTCCGCATCAACACACCATCCTTGAGATAATACCCAACTGGAACTGCGTCTATTTCTTTATCAGGAAGGGCTCTCCTCTTTAGTACACAAATTTCAGGATCATTAGTTTGCTCCTCAATCAACCGCTTTCTGGACAGAGACAAGTCTCCAGACACATCAGAATCACCAGACCCATCCGGCTGGCTGAATAGAGAACTGATAAAAGTATCTGATAAGTCCTCAAACGGAGAAACCATAGTAGGCCAATCAGAGTCATGAGGCGAACCACCTGAGTCCTGACTATTCAATGTACTGGACGGCACCACAACATCATCTTCTTTAGCCTTCTTGGCCATAGCACGAGTCACTGCACAAGAAGGATACAGAGATGGGTCCTCATCCCCATTTTCAGTGCTCGGCTGTGAAGTAAGATGTACAGGGGGAACTACTTTGCCCCCAGCCAGGTCATTGCCTAGCAACAGAGAAACACCCTTTATAGGTAGACTTGACATAAGTCCCACCTTTACCTGTCCTGTAACTAAATCTGACTTCAAGAATATAGAGCGCAGGGGTACAGATACAGTCCTCCCTTCAATACCTTGTACAAGTATGAAATCCCCTGAAGCGGTCTCATCACGTAACTCCAAGGAGTCCATCAACAAAAGTGACTGAGAAGCTCCGGTATCCCTTAGGATATATATGGGGACAGGAGTAGTATGCTCATTCAGAGCCACAAATCCCTCTGACACAAATGGAAGAAATTCCTCCCTCACAAAGTCAGCTGTATTAGGCTTTTTAGCCCCACAAGAAGCAGGCAATTTAGCAGATTGGTTATCCACTACAGGGGTTTCTAACCTTGTTTTCACAAAGGCATTTGGTTTGGTATCCTTTTCTTTTTCTTTCTTAGCTTTTAGGATCCAACAATTAGTTGTAACATGACCAGATTTCTTGCAATAACTGCAAACTAGACCACTTTTGTCACTGTCAGCTTTCACACTTTGATCAGACCTGTTACTGGATTTCTGAGCACCATCACCAGATTTGTCTTTGTCTTTGGGTGAGGAATCTTGGGTATCACCATAACCCTTTTTCTGAAATTGGGACCATCTATTATTACTGCTAGACTGAAATTTGGACTTATGTGTGAGAACATATTCATCTGCAAATTTGGCAGCTGATTGCAAATTCAGTGCTTGCTTCTCATTAAGGTAGGTCTTAACATCATCTTTAACACAGTTCTTGAATTCTTCAACTAACACCATCTCTTTTAGTGAGTTGAAATCATCCTTGACCTCCATAGAAGTACACCAGCGCTCAAAGCAAACCTGCTTTTCATTAGCAAATTCAACATAAGTCTGATTTTCAGATTTCTTCAGACCTCTGAATTTCTGTCGGTAAGCCTCTGGAACCAACTCATAAGCTCTCATAATAACCTTTTTGACAACCTCATAATCAGAGGAATCATCTGCAGACAAAGCCGAATAGGCTTGTTGAGCTTTACCCTTGAGGACAGTTTGCAACATCAGAGGCCAGTGTTCCTTTGGCCACTGGCAACTCTTTGCTACCTTTTCAAAACACTGGAAATAGTTGTCAACATCCTTTTCCGAAAATGGAGGCACCAGTTTTACCTCCTGGCTAGCCCGAAATTTATTTTCAGTTTGAATTTTTATTTTTAGTTGCTCCATTTGGAGTCTTTCTTCTCTATCGAATTTCTCTAATTCAAAATCTCTCTGTCTTGCAAATTTTTCTAACTCAAATTCTCTTTGTTTTTCTTCTCTTGCTAATTTTTCTAACTCAAACTGCCTTTGTTTTTCTTTTTCTTCCCTCTCAAATTCCCTTTCTTTTTCTCTTTCCTCCCTTTCAATCTCTAGCATTTTTAATTTAAGTTCCATTTCTATATTTGGATTTTCCACTGGAAACTGTTCCAGATCTCCTGGTGCAAACACATTTTCATCAATGTAATATTCAACTATCTCTCTAGCCAGTCTTGCTTTTCGCATGGCTGGTTTTACCTCTGTCAACTCCAACTGTCTGCAAATTTCTAGCAGTTCTGTCTTTTTAAAAGACTTCAAAACCCCTACGGTTGGTGATGCCAAGAAATCATCCATTGCTGTTGTCAATATATATCTAGGAAAATTCACAAAAACAATTTCACAATTTGGAATGTTAGATTTTCAATAAATTACTCACACAATGGTCTATCCCGGACCTTGAGCCCCCAATTTGTTATGGCCCCAATTTGTTATTACATTCATAACACAACAGCAACAGCAAGGGATGACAAACACAGTTTTAACAACTAAAACACATTTAATTTTTAACAAAGACAAAGACTAATAACAACCTACAACTAAAGACCAAGATTGATAAATAAGAAAAACAAAAAGAAATATTTACAGTCCCTTTTTGTGGGGTGGCTTGGTGATGTCCTGGATGAAGAAAATGCTCAAACACAGGCAAAGAAATCCACAAAAGAAACTACACAGGTCTTGAACAGAAATGACAGGTCTGGTCACACGTATCCTTCTTCTTGCAATTTCTCCTACTACTTTACTGTCTCAATTCTTTTCTTTATATACTCTTTTGCAGACCCCACCCACATTTAGACCTCTTTTTTTTAACTTTCTGAGACTTGCCCCAGACATGTCTGGAAACATGTCCAAACATGACTCCAGTCTGAGCTTAACAAAAAAAAGGTAAATACTGCCATCTAGTGGCCTATATTCACATTACAGAATCAATTAATCAATATCAATCTGAGAGAAAAAATCCATAACCGGCCAGAACTTCAGAGCCAGACTTGCTCACGGCTTGTATCACTGTGAGAGGAATGTGCAGATTGATGGTGATAGAAATGTGGACCTCTAACCTCATTACAGCACCATCCCACCATCCAACACTCCAACATAATTCACAAAATGGAGGGCTTATCCCTCATTACCTCACAAGAGTCTTCGGCGTGTCCCCTTACTCAGGTAATCAATCTGGGGTCGAGTGATGATAGAGTTCACCTGCGGATTTAACACTGATCCCGAACTCTGCACTAATCCCGGCACCTGGCATATGTGGGCTTCCCTTCCTCCATTTTCTCCTGCCCTCCCTCTTCCTCCATCCCTTTCTCTCCCTCACTTTTCCTCCTAACCACTCTTTCTCTCTCACTCCCTCTCTCGCTGACCAGTTTGTAGAAGAAACGCTCATCAGCACAGGGAAAGTGGCTTAACTGATGGCGCGGCAGTGACAGGCCGGATGTATAGTGCGCTTTACAGTTTGAGAAAGTTTTCAGCTTTCGGCCAACGTGTCCCCATTTTCTGCAACAAGCAGCAAAATGTTCAGGGCCGAATCAACTCTAATAAAGTGCATTATATCCCTCCTGGAGACATATAAACTACTGAGGTAGTTGAAGCTGATTTTCCACAGAAAATTGTGCTCTGTAAGTACTTAGAAGTATCAAACGCTGGCATCGAGATGTTTTGTCTTTGTACCCTTACTTTGAACTTTTGAACTTTTTTTCCCCAAAACATGTTGTAATGCATATATTAGCGCTAGAGCTACCTGCTGAGCTTGTCAGTGCTACTAGTTGTGCCAGACAGGCTTTTTTGGAGTGATGAATTGCCCTCCTCGGCCATACACCTAGCATTAGCGTAAGAGCTCTTGGGGAGAGAGGCTGAATGGGGCTCGTGGGGTGCTCTCCTGTTCAGTCAGAGGGTCGTTCAGCTTAAGCTCTCCATCCGTGGGGTGGGGGGGGGGACATCCTGCGCCAGACCCCTGTCAGGTATACGGGACTGCACGACCCCTGCTGTGGATGGGGAGGGTTAAATCAGCACTGGATGGTGAAGTCAATCAACTACGCAACTGTTCCCCCTTCACACAGCCATACTCAATTGCTCTCACACACACACACACTGACACACTCTCACTAATACACACATGCTCTCATAAACACCCACACAAACACACTCGCAATACAATGCTCGCAGTCTCTCACTGTCTCACACACACACACATGCACGCACTTGCAAACGCTCACACACAATAACAAACACACACATATGCACACTCACAAACATGCACACTTTCTCTCTCTCTCTCTCTCACACACACACACACACACACTTGCGAACACTCGTACACTTGTATTCGCAAACTTACACTTCATTGAGTCACAAAACAGTAGTACCTCACTGGTGCTGCCATTACACCATAATCAATAGAGGAGTAAAAGCTCTCTATTGCAGAGGGTCTGTGAAGCCTGGTGTGGTCTGTGAAGGCCCTCACGTGCACTTGAGGGCCACGTACATGATTTATAAGACGCCACAGCGAATTTAGCGCAAACACTTAGAGCGCAGCAATTAGCCCTGCTTTCCTGCGGGACGCTTTCAGTCATGAACATCGGCTGGACTGAAAGCAGCGGACTGAGCGCCTTTTTAAAACGGCCAGATCAATGACCTCCGCCTTCCATTTGCTCGGAGTATCCAGGATCCACTTTGTGTGCACCGCGTGCTTCTTTAGGAAAACATCTGAGCGTATCTGTCAATTCCTCTCGTGTCCGTCTACGTCAAGTACAGCCCTATCCTGGGAAACACGAGGAACTAAAGGTAGTGCGATGCCGACTTAATATTTATATGGAGCTGGACAGACCGATTATACTGACCATAGCTCCTCGGAGAAAAAGGAAAGCCGTAGAGCTGTGACTAGCAATTAGCAAAGGACTGCTGACTCGATAAGATTTGATCGAGACGGTTTGTCCTCCATTTAATTTTTTTCCCCTATTTAATTCAGCCCCTTAAATGCAAGGTCACTCGCCATAACTCTGGCACCACCGCTGCGGTTTAAAGCCGTGGAGGGCGTCGGAATGCGAGAGGAGTTCATGTAAAATGCAGCTGCAAGCGCCCGAGGGAGAGAAGGTGGGTGATTTCTTTTTTGTCAAACATCACAGCCGAATGAGCTGATGTGCCAGTGAGAACCTGAACGGATTCAGACGAAATCCTGGGCCAATAAGATGGAGGACAGAGAGTGATTTTGTCAGTAATATACCCCAGGAACTCAAAGCACTGCTGCTCGATTTCAGTGTATTAGGAGAGTACCGTTAATTTCTGTGGGGAAAGTTGCAGCCTACATCTTTGCTCTCGCATTTCTCGCGTATGACGGCCCTTTTGAACACACAGCTGGTTGCAGTGTTTAAGCTCTAAAAAGTGAGAGTTTTGAATATTAAGAGGCCTATCACTGCGCCTGACTACTGTCTGTGTTTGGGAGATTGTATCTTGCTGTTACAACCCTGGATATCTCTGCTGCCTCGAGTGGCAGGAGGATTTTTTTGCGTGTGTTTTGTGTTTGTTCAACTGCAGGATTGGGGACACCGGACAGGACTGTGCAAAAGGAGTTTGGTGATGTACAGAAACGACTCTACAGCAACCACTCAATGTCCCAGCCAGCTCCCGTTGTAGTATTAGGTCAGTTATTTATCTGTAATGCGCTTTTTGTAATTAAATCAGTTTTCTTTATTACAATGTTACCTCCTCATTTTATAATTTTTGATCAGTCACTAGACTGGTTGAAACACTCCTTGGATCGAAGGAATTCATATGAGTATTTGAAAGTCCCAATGAGCCCAATGTTCTGTATTCGATCCCTGTGGAACCGCTGAACAGCAGCATCGCTGAGTGTTGCTCCCTGATCAGTAACGGGTCTCCCTGGATCGAATCCAGTTGGGCTTTGTGGAGCGACTGTTGAGAGACCCGAACAGCTGCTTCCGCCAGCGGCCCGAGGAAATGGGGAGATTGCTGCCGCACAGCAGATTTCAGCTCAGAGTCGGTGTGGTTTGTTTGCACAGATGTGGCCACGCCTTGATGCTGAGACGGGAGACGGGGGACGGGGGGTGCCACATTACAGGCTACAAAATGGTGGCAACATCTGTGACAGCCTGGAGATTCTCAGTCATGCCACAAGTGCCCCTGTGTGCGACTGTCACTACCCAGAATTCCTCATTTCCTTTCCTCTCTTCCTCCTGTCACTAACCTACCCACACATACACCAACACACACACACATGCTCACACACACGCACGCACGCACTCACAGTCCCACACACACATACACCAACACACACACACACATGCTCACACACACGCACGCACGCACGCACTCACAGTCCCACACACACATACACCAACACACACACACACATGCTCACACACACGCACGCACGCACGCACTCACAGTCCCACACACACATACACCAACACACACACACACATGCTCACACACACGCACGCACGCACTCACAGTCCCACACACACATACACCAACACACACACACACATGCTCACACACACGCACGCACGCACGCACTCACAGTCCCACACACACATACACCAACACACACACACACATGCTCACACACACGCACGCATGCACGCACTCACAGTCCCACACACACATACACTAACTCACTCTCACATGCATACACACACTGACATGCACGCTGTTGTGTTGTCATGTTTTATGGGAGCATCTCCGAGTCTTACATTCATTCCCTTACCCCTAAATCTAACCTAACCATAAACTCTCCATGTCTGACCTAAACCTGAGCATAAACTTAACACTAGAAAAACTCCATTTCCCAAGACTAAAAAGTCTAGTTTTCACTACATGAGGGGATATTGGGGCCCCAAATTGGTAGGGATACCTACCCACACTAACACGTGCACACACACACACACATTTTCCCCTTGCAGGAAAAAACCGTGACGGGCAGTAAATCGGCGGAGGAGGCCAAGACAGGATGTGAACTGATGCAACGGGGTGTGTTTTATTTTTAGAAAATTCTCCATCTCCACCTCGGTGGGAATTCATCACCAAAGCTATTGAGATCCTACCTGTTTAATAATGAATTGAATCACTCCCCCTTGAGGTTCATTACACGGCACAGGAAAGAACACTCGCTTTTATTAACAGACAGAGGCTTCATTAAGAGCCAATTAAAAATGTTGAATCAACCATTTCGGAACGCTGGCTCATTTCGCAGAAGGGAGACGCCGCCCTCGCTACACAACTGGGTCATGAGAGGAACCAGCTCATTTCAGCGGCGAGGACAAACATCGTGTGTGCCTTTCTAAAGAACGCTGCGCATCTCCTCTGTCGTAAAAATCAAAATTGCTTTCATTGCTTGAACGGAGAGATCTGGTAGTTCATTTCATTTCATCCACAGAATTAAAATACAGAATTAAGGTGTGAATCCCAGAAAATTTTCAGAAAACAAAGGTGTAAAATTAGCTATGTGGGGAGATCCAATGCTTTGATTCAGGAGGGGAGAATGATCCTATGACCCACTGTTTATGCAAATAAAATGTCCTGTACTGTACTGCACATATGCACCTCACATCGACACTGTCAGTGTTGATATGTTGTTGAATATGTAATGTGCAGTAAATTGGGTTCTCTTGTAGAAAGAGGCAGAATTGGGAAACCAAACCCATGTAGGATGAAGAGAATGCCTCTCTGTTGTTGCTCGAATGCGTCAGCGCAGAGCTAATGCACATGTGGTACAGGGTCGAGAGGAACATGACCTCCCCGCGAGTCAGAAGTGTACCCCTCAACTCTTATCACCCCTCCCATTAACACCCCATTCCTACTCTGGAGCTTCAGGGAGAGACGAGCTTAGACTTACAGAAGTACAGAGAGAGTGAGTGTGAGTCAGTGAGGGAGGGAGAGAGAGAGAGGGATAAAGAGAGAGAGAGAGGGAGAGAGAGTGTGTGTGAGTTGGAGAGTGGGAGAAAGAGAGAGAGAGAGAGAAGCCTGAACCTTAATTATTTCTTTCATAAGGCTCCATGAAAAGGGGCGACACAAATCTTCAAATCTGCCCGCTCTGACAGTCCTCTGAGCTCCCGACAAATCATTGCAATAAAAAAGGCGACAGAAAAAACAGAAGCCAAAAAAAAAGAAGTGAAAAACATTTTTCCTTTCCAGGAGAAGAGGGAAAAAAAAGAATGAGCTGTGGCGTTTGTTGCGGCGGGCCGCGGCGGAATGGTGTTTCTGCAGAGGTGAGGCTCTGCATGATAATGGGGCTCCTGTGCGCCACCTTATTTCTGTAATCAAACTGCAGTCATCACCTGCAATTCACACTCCCCTACCGCAGCACCCACACCGGCTGCTGTTACACTCACCGCGCTGGGCTGCGCGCCAAAGACACACACACACACACACACGCACGCACCCCGGCAGTGTTCATTATACAAACACACACATGCGTGCAGGCAGTGTTCATAACAATCACAATCACACTGGCAGTGTTCATTACACACACACACGCGCACACACACACACACAAAGCCTAATCTTGCAGCCAATCCTGATGCCATCAGCATCTATATCCACACCCTCCACAGGCGAGCAGCACTCACATCTCTACAGCACCACCGACAAACAGTCTGATCTTGCATCATGGCACCCATTAAAAGCCTCATCATGTATCCTTTTTGACCCCCCTGATCTCAGTAAGGACAGATATAATCCCAAAACATATAGCGCAGATTATCAACAGTCCTGACATAAAAAAAAAAAAAAAAATTAATGTAAAGCAGGAATGGGAGAAGCTAAAAGCCTTCAGGTAAAGGTTAATATTAATCAAAATAATATTAATTGAAACAGTCGATCAACTCACGCCACATAAAGCTCTCCAGGAGATGGCAGGGACTTCGGTCCTTAATAACAGAAAATGGTCACTGCCCCAGGACGCACACATTTCTCCTGACTTTCGAAAGCATTAAATTCGGACAGGAGATTCCTCAGTGCGAATGGCGCGCCACCCTCGCTGAACAGGGCGGGTTTCGACGAGTAATGCGCGATACTCGACCAGTTTCGTGTGGATTTCTATCTCACAATGCTCATAAGGCACCGTGTGCGCTTAAGCTATCGTTCTGCTCGAGCGAGATCGAACAAAATCATAAAAACAAACAGATGACTCTCTCAGGCACAGCTGGACTTTAGGAGGATAAAAATCCTGGGACGTGTAGGAGTAGAAGTGCATAATGTGAGATGATAAAGACTGAACTCTCTGTGCTGTGCTGATCACACAATCTGATATCGCCATGTGTAAGTGCTCCAGGATCAACAATATAATGCTCATCCAGGAATAACATTAAAGTCCACCGAAGAATCTCGGCTCTGATATCACTATGGTGCGGTCACAAATGTTATGTGCTCGAGTCGTCTAAAGTTGGCTAGCTAATGTCAGCAAGCTTGTCTTGCTGATGAGCCGACATTTGCACAGATACACGTTATCAACAAAACCCAAAATAGTTTTTGCCTTATGAATTTTACATTATTTTCACACACTTTCACCTTCAGCAATTTGGCTGGTTTGAACTGCTAGCTGAATGGTCTCGCTAGCTGTGTGCGATGCTTGGTCGTAACATCTTCATGATTTCAAGACTAAATCATAGCAGAGCTGCCATTCATTGATGTACTGTAATCTTACTCGTGGGCGAGTATTTTTTTTTGTTTATTCTGGAACAGCAATTATTCTATAATAACAGATTCTGCTGATGTGATCGCTCAGGGTGGATGAGCGGCATGAATGTGAAGGGCTTTGTGTCATCTGAGAATAACGCTAAATAAATGCAGTCCATTTACCATTCTGTTCTACTACAGCATTATATGGTCAAAGATCACTATATACTTAAATATTCAACATCCAGAGTAATATGATCGTCAGACAGGAAAATTATGCTTTAAGTTGTGCTAAAAAAGGAGATGAGTGTTTGAGTGTTTCCAAAATAGAAAATTAATTATGTTAGAATTCACATTCCACTTGCTGCTGAAATAACTGCAGTGTTTTTACATGTCTGTAGATGCACTGAGGCTGGTTTTCCGCAGGTCTGCTCGATATGGGAGAAGATTCTGGTTTCCGGAGAGCTTCAGGCATGAGATTAATCGCTGCAGCTGAGATCCATGAAAACTTGAGCAGTATGGAGTCATCTCTTCACACACGTAATGGCGTTTAGTCTGCTGCTAAAAGACCGCAATGTGCATCTCCATTCCGGCAAGTTCCATTTAAATGCCCATTTAATGGACTCACTGACATGGCTTTTTGAACCCATGACATTAATTTCTAATGGACAAATGGGAGAAAATGCTGGGAAATTAAATTTCAAGGGCCACCGTCTAAAGATTGGGAGAGAGAACAATATTTCATAAGAAAGGATGTAAGACAGCTTTAGAGAGATGGTTAGGCTGAGAAATGCTCCATTTCTCTTTTTGCAGTTTTAAAACGCTAATGTTCCCCTTCATTGAATTAAGCCTCACTTCCTGGGAGTGCTCCTATGGAGTCTGATTGCACATTTGTTAACATGTAGAGCAATTAAAAAAAAAAAATGGAAATGACAAGTGCATTTCTTCATCGACGTATATTAAAGGGATAAACATGATGTGGTAACACTTTGCAACAAGGGTGCATTAATTAACATTAGTTAATGCAATAATAAATATTAACTATCAGTTAACTAGCACTTAACAACACATCAGAGTGCTTAATATGCATCATGTAACCACAGATATTATTGCTCTTTGTCGCTCTTTTCGCGAATTAAAAACATCCCTTATATGTCCCTTAAGTAACACTTCAAATTATTCATTAATGTGTAAATTGATACATTGATTAACAGGTACACTGTTAGTAAATGATTATTATGCACATTATTAACTGTTTATTAACCATTAATTAATTCTTATAGCGGTATTACCTAATGTGAATGTACTCTAATTGCAGTCTTTCCCCAGATGTTTAGATTCAAGAAATGAAACCAAGAACCAAAGAAAAATAGTCTCAGCTGTTTGTTACAGTCCAACCAATACCTGCATCATGGTGGTCTGATTAATGACTCTAATTACATTACAATCAAGACCAGCTGACAGCTCACAATAAAGTTGTTTTGTGGCCAAATCTGCAGCCTGGTAAATGTGCTCAGTGTTTCAGCACATGTGGTTCGATATTTTACGTTTAATGTGCATTCCTCCAGTGTGAACGGCGCAGCTGTGATTAACTAACATCCAGCCAGCTTTTTCAGAGCGTAAATTTTAAAGTAAAACACTCGGTGCCGATCCCCACGGGACGGTGCGCAGGTAAATTGTGTTGTTTTGTGTGGGTTCGAGCTGCGGTTTTGCCTGGGGGCCCGAATCACACAGAAAGCTGTGAAAAGAGTCTCTCAGATGTTTTCAGGGGAACAGAGAGAGACGAACACAATACGAGCCGCGTCAGAAGCACGATGGCACCTTGTAAAATGGCCTTTTTAAGGAAAGAAAAAGATGGTGTTAAAACTAACGACATCGATTCAGGTGGGACAGGGTTCTGCCCAGAGATGAAGAGAAACAAACACAAGATCATCGAGCGACTTAATTCTGGAATAATGGACTGGGATTGAGAACATAAAAGTTCGCCATATTTTCAGAGAGCAGTTAACTGCGAGTTGAAAATGCTGAATCTTTTATTTTCGCAGCAGCGCAGTCTGGTGAGTTCATTTCCATGGTCACTGATGAGCGGCATTAACAAACACATTTAATTCAGAGCCGCACAGGGGACAAACGCTAACTAAAGCCCGACAACTGCTGCGAGTGGAGGAGAGTGCAAAGTCTATTTAAAATGTTTCGCCCTGTGCTTTTCTCCAAATGGGCCATTTCACAGTGTAATTTCATCATATTCAAATACATAAAAACGCTCTGGTGACCTCAAGGCCATGCATTCAAACATAACTTCAGTTACAGAAATTCAGTCGCAGAATAAATTGGGCAGAAATGCTTCCAGGTTGGTTAAGGTTCGGAGATTTAAAAGGCCATTAGTGGAAGAAGAGGTGAGTTTGAATTTTTGGTCCAGGATTTTCACATTAACTGAAATTACATGGACTGTCCCACATTAATACAGAGACGAGAGAGAAAATCTGGCCGAGTCCATCCTTCACTCTAACCTGCTCATTGCTGGTCGCGGCTGTGGGGGGGTGCGGGTACAGAACAAACCCTAAACGGTTCACTAATCCGCCCCAAAGATCACACACCAGTCACTGACGGACCCATGTCTGTGGGCGCTTTTGTGACGCCTATTAGCCTTGTCAACTCAAACGACAGAAATATTAATTTTGATAATATTAATATTCATCAGTGCACCATGTTCAGTGTGGGTTCCTTGAGAAGAGACCTTAGGGCAAAGTACCAATCCTTCTATCATGCAGGTGATTGTAAAACAACTGTACAGGGCCTGAATCATGTGATTGAGCTGACCACTAAATATTGTCTCATGCTTTTTCTTGAAGTTAGATAGATAGATCATATTTACTGTCTGTCCCATCAGTGTCAGAAATGCTTCTTTGAGGATTTAAGTGTTTTGAATGTTTTGCTTTGAGATTTTTCCTTGTAATCTACAAAATAATCACGAGTGACTCCTGATGTTTGGGAGATAGTGCCTCTTGTGCCATCAGTTAAACTGTTTAGTTCCGCAGGACGCAAACATTCCAAAGTAACGTTCAGCACGATGCAGCAGGAGCAGTTTTGCTGTATCATGAAAACACTCAGGTACATTCAGCTCTCGAACTTCAGCTGCTGTTTGTGTGGTTTCTGATCTTTATTGAGATGTTATAAACATCCTCGCCATGCCATTAGAATATAAGATGCAGCACTAAATTTGATGCATGTTTGTGAAAAAATGGAAGCGCAATAAGGAGCCCTGTTGCCACAATGTTGTTAGAGAGTTGTGTGTTAGAATCTGACTACAGTCTTTCGCTGTGGAGTTCGCATTTTCTCCCCGTGTTCAAGGCTGGATTATCCATATTATGACTGGTGCGCATACACAGGGGCATCATGCTGGGAGGGGCATCACATGATTCAAAAATCCTCAGTTTTTTATTTTTTTTATGTTAATTGAAAGAGATGTGTATACATATTATTAGCAACTTCAAACTTAACCGTTGATATGGAAAGAGAATATTTAAAAAAAAAAAGAATACAAATAAAAAACTGCGATTTGAAACTGCCCTGCCAAAGTCACAGAGAGGTCAAACTGGTCCAAGATCAGTGTTGCAAGCTGAGCAAGAATCCCGCCTTTTAGAAACTGAATGGGCACTGATCCCTAATCAGCTGTTGATCACAGCGATGTGCTTTCGTTCTAACATCATGTGCTACAACACACTGAGCGGCGGGGGAAGCGACCGAGGGGTTGTGCTAATCGGAAAATAGAAGAAAACAAGTCGACATGGACAACAACATTCCCCGCCAATCGTGCACTTCTTATCTTCAAACTCGATCAAGGCCTTTATGGTCTGAAGCAACACACCAAATTTGGTTGCTGTATCTCTGAGTAAAGCAGTCCCCTTTATCTCCGATGGACGGACGGAAGGATGGACGGATGGACAGAGGTCAAACCTGTATCCCCCTCCCACTTTGTGTTAAAAAGTACGAAAGAGATCCGCGCTACCGAATGTACTAGAAATATCTTGCTTTTTAAACATTACTCGCAGCAGAGAAGCTGTCGGAAGAGAGGCAACCGTTCCGCCCTTCAATGCCGTTCCTCCAGTGCTAGCAGCAAGTTATGCTTACGTTATAAAAGTTACCAATATACGTTAGAGGCTAACGTTAATGAGGCAGATGCAGCAGTGCATAACATTAGCTGACGTTAACGGGAGCCTGTCGCAGGTGGGATGACAGCAACAGCTGAACTCGGAGACGGAGAACGTTAGCATGATCGCAGAAGCAGATAATAGTGAGTTCACTGCACAAAGCTTTTCCCCTTTTAAAACCCTCTGCCAGAGAATTTTAGTTCTTAGTATTTAGTAAATGTAAATGTGTGGCCTTTGTTGCCAAAAATTTCAATAGCCAAGTTAAGTGCCATTTTAGCGACTGGATGGAAAGTACTCATAATTAAGATTTTGGGCGCTGTCCCTGAAGGCAGCAGGGTTGTCACACTGTCCTTGAAAGCACCGTTATTATTATCACCATTGGCAATCTACTTTTGAAGGCATGTTCAGCTGGTGCTTTAGCTGTCATTATTGCTGTATGCCAGCTAAGTTGTTAATATATGAAACTCTAGTATTATTCAAGAGAAGAGTGCTCCCTTGCTGCGTTCGATAAGCCATGTTAAGTAACTTTTTTGCAGGGGGGGGGGCATTTTGTGATTGGTTGAACTGGGGCATACCACTGTGTTAATACGGCCCTGCCTGTGTTCATGACTAAATTGCTGCGTGTGTGTGTGTGTGTGTGTGCGTGCGTGCGTGTGTGTGCTTGTACCGCACAGCTATGCTTGTGAGTTGCTACACCCAGCTTTACAGGAACCACATATCTTGCGACGGCATTTGGTTTGTGAGGACAGTTTGGGCAGTTCTCACAGTGGATTATGGAGGATTATGGCTGTCCGGTTAAAGTTGAGGTTACAGTAACAGCATAATTGAGTAATTTTTAGGGTTTGGAAAAGGCTGTACAGAATGAATGTGAGTCAATACAATGTTCTCATAAGTATAGCTATACAAACGATTGTGTGTGAATGGATATGCCCTGTGATTAATGGACTGCATTTTTGTAGCTCTCTCCTCCAGTCGTCTGACCGCTCGAAGCGACTAACGAAACAGGCCTCATATTCTCCCTTTCTCACTCACACTCATTCCCGCACTGATGGTGGAGGCTGCCATGCAATCACCAACCTGCTCATCAGGAGCAGCTAGAAGATCAGTGTCTCATTCAAGGACTCCACACACCTCCTGTGATACTGACCAAGAATTACTGAATGGTTGGAGAGATATTAAAATTTCTGCGTTTGAAAAAAAATTTGTTTGCTCTTGATATTTGTGCTGTACTGTATTCACTGAATACAAGCCAGACCTGCCCTTTGGGTGGCCGTCTTAATTAGCCTGAGAGACATCTGTCCTCGATCTGTGATTGGCTGCAGGTAAGAACGCCAGAAATAAACAAGGTTTGGAACTCAATCGCTCTCAAATTGTCACGTTAATTTCACGTAATTAGCCGAGAGCCTGGTGTTAATTACCTGACTGAGTTTTTTTATTCGGACTGGAGCATCTCCAAGGTGCGAAATGTTGGCTAATTAAGGTAATCGTTACCATTAAATTACAAGGAGACGCTACGCGCATTGCTCATCAACACACAATCTGATCATTAGATTAGCGGGATAATAATACGGGCAGACGTAGGGGTCGTCCGTCACGCGTTGTGGCTGATTTTTAACGGCATTTTAAGAAAACTCCAGCCCAGCGCAACATGACCATGCTCTCCATAGATTTCCAGTCTGCCAGCTTTCTAACCTCCTGGGTTCTGAATAACATTCAGCTAATTTTGTTGGTTTAGCTCCTTTTCTCGAGAACCATCGTTCCAAAAGCTCTGGGAAATGAAGTTGGAATGTAGCCTCCTGGGTTTTTGCGTGGACCTACCCCGAAGCAGTCTGAGCCGGGAAAATCGAGCAACTCGCCGGGGAATATGCCAACATTTTATTATTTACAGTGCACAGAAACAACCTTGTTTGATTTAATGAGATGTCTTCATTTCCCCTTATTTATCATACACAAATGCTGGGGGAAGCAGATTTGATTGAACAGGTTTGAAATGGCAGTCACCCCAGGGCCCATCGTACACACGTTTTAATCTTCCTTAGGACAGCGTGAATAGCCTCGGTGAAATTAAATCTGTATGCCTAAATCATTCATCTTCAGATGTGCAATTTCTTTGCAAAGGTTGGGTGTGTATACATTACATTACTCTGGTTACCAGCATGATCTCTGCAATGATTTGCACTTCACGGTTTATTTACTCTGATTTTACTTTTTTATTTATTTATTTGTGGCTGGGTTACCTTAACCCTTAGTGCACCCGAATATTTTTGAAAAATATATAAGTTTAATTATCTTGCACTGCAGAAGACCCCCTCCGGGAGCTCTTTTAAACAAGTAGCCACATGATTGGTTTTCAACAGCTTTGATTTTATATCTTGCATCACTGAGCAACAGTAGTTGCATTTAGTGCTCTCAGGGTTAATACAACAATACATGTCAAAAAAATATTCATCATAGGAAGATACAGTTGTATGCAAAAGTTTGGGAACCCCAGAAAAAAATTTCTGTTACTGATAATAGCCAAGGGAGTAAAAGATGACTGCTCTCCAAATGGCATAAATTTACAGAGGACACATTTCCTTTATATTCTAAGCCAGATTACTTTTTAATTTCCATCCTTTTACAGTTTCAAAATAACACAAAAGGAAAATGGTCTGAAGCAACAGTTTGGGCACCCTGCATGGTCAGTTCAAAGTAACACTCCCCTTTGGCGAGCACCACAGCTTGTAAACACTTTTTGGTGGCAGGAAAGAGTTTTTAAATTCTTGTTTTGGGGATTTGTCCATTATCCTTTGCCAAAGGCTTCTAGTTCTGTGAGATTCTTTGGCTGCCCTGCATGCGCTGCTCTTTTGAGGTCCATCCACAGATTTTCAATGACGTTGAGGTAGGGGACCTTGAGGGCGATGGTGAAACCTTCAGCTCGCTCCTCTTGAGGTCGTCAGTTGTGGATTTTGAGGTGTGATCATTATCCTGTTGTGGAAGCCGTCCTCTTTTAATCTTCAGTTTTTTGCAGATGGTGTGATGTTTGCTTCCAGAATTTTTTTGAGTTTCATTGAATCCATTCTTCTTTCTACCAGTGACATGTTCCCTGTGCCATTGGCTGCGACACAAGCCCAAAGCAGGATCGATCCAACCATGTGCTTGACAGAGGTGCTCTTTTCATGAGATTCTGCACCCTTTTTACTCCCAACATACTTCTGCTCATTGCAACCAAGGACATCTATTTTCACTTCATCAGTCCACAGGACTTGTTTCCTTACTGCATCAGTCTTGTTCAGATGTTCCTTAACAACCTTCTGATGCTGAATTTCATGGTGAGGATGCAGGAAAGGTTTCCCTCTCATGACTCTTCCATGTAGGTCATATTTGTGCAGGTGTCACTGAACCGTAGGGCAGTGCACCAGGACTCCATGCTGAGCTAAATCTTGCTGAAGGTCTTTTGTTGTCAAACAGTGTTTTTTACCTTTATAGCAATCCGGTGAGCAGCTTACTTAGGACGTTTTCTTGGTCTTCCAGACCTCAACTTGATTTCCACGGTTTCTGTTGACTGCCATTTCTTAATTATACTATGCACTGAGGAAATTGTATTTATGAAATACTATACGATCCTCTTATAGCCTTCTCCTGCTTTGTGGGAATCAATTATTTAATTTTCAGTGAGCTAGACAGCAGAGGACCCGATGGCTTCTGATTGTTGGGCCAAGGTTAGAGGAGTCTGGGTATTATAAACTTCGAAATTTGCATCACATGGCCTTTCCTAACGATGACTGTCAACAAGCCATAGCCCTAATAAGCTAACTACTGTCTGAGACCAAATTCAAACTTACCTGATATCTCAAATCTTTTGGGGTGTCCAAACTTTTGTGCGGTGCTCATTTCCTTTTTTTCACTCAAGAATTGTAAAAAACAAAACGAATACAGTAATACTGCTTAAAAAGTCAAAAAGAGTGTTTTATCTTTAAGTTTATGCCATTCAGAGATCAGTTCATCTTCTACTTCTTAAATTATTCTCAGTAATAGAAATTTTGATTAGGGGTCCCAAACTTTTTCATACCACTGTACATTAACATGGACGACTGCTGTCGCTATCAAAGCAATTATAGGGCTACAGTACCGGGACAGAATGACAAGAGGCCTGTTTCCACACCAAAGCAGTGAGAGGTCTGTTTCTTTAAAATACAGCACTATGTAATTCAGGGAAGAGGAAAATAGAATTAAATTTGGGTAATTGTTAGTTGCTGTCGCAGTCCACTATTTCTATAATTGCAGTGGATTATTGGTGGTGTTGAGTGGTCAGGTCTGTGGCAGCGGTTAGCCGCTAAAGCAATGTGAATTCTACAGCAGCGATGGCATATTTAGAAATGGAATATTTCATTATGTCAGCCTAACAAGCTCCCTTGTTAATTAGGCAGTAGCTGCGCCTACAGCAGCTGGTTTCACTCAGTGCATGGAATGACATGTAAAGCCTTTCCTTCTTTATCTATTATAAAGAAAAAAAAATATTCTTGACTGACAGCTGAAGAATTTCCAAGAGATTCGTTCACCCCTGAGGTTCGCTCACCTCGGAGAGCAGGGAGTCATCAGACTTCATCCGCAGAAATGAAACTTGTCAGAGAGCGGGATTTAATGTTTTGTGTGTTAAAAAACTTCCAGCTGTGGCTATTTCAGAGTAAAATTAAATCACAAATTTTGAAAGCACTCACTTTTAATTACTGTCCTTTATCTGGTTCTCATAAATAATGCATCGTGACTTTTTTTTTTTTTGTTTGTTTAATAAATGCGTGTTTCTTAATTTATTTTGATTTTCATGCACTTCAAGAACAGCATATGCTCAGTGAAATAATGAACAATTCCACGATTTTCATTCAAATTTGCAACTCCTGACCTTGCAGTCTGGTTCTAAAAAAGATTGATTCTCAGAAGCTGGGATATGACAACAAAGTGGATGGTAAAGAGTTTAATTATTTTTTAATTTCCGAAACTGTCATTCCTGACTCCACAGACAACAATGGAGCAGCATTTTCTGATTCAGGCACCTCAGGAATGCATCATTTTTTACTTTTTCATTCATTGCTTTGGGAGCATATTATTCCATTCAAGGAAAGAACTGTCTCCCCTGATTTGCAGCCCGGTCATTTTTGGTAGTATGTGCTGGTTGGTCTCTGCGAACCCCTGGACTGGTTTCACTGGGATTGACACTAAATTCCACGTCTGCCGTCGTAATGATCAAACCCAGAGAGCTGCCAACTGAGAGACAGAAACCTTCGTATCGGATGCCGCATCTCGTTTAACGAAATTTGGCGCAGACAGAAAGATGATCGATCACGATTTCAGCCAGCGAAATCCAACCCCTTCAGGCGGGATCACAGCTCGCCGAAGGATGCAGTTGTGACAGAACAAATTCAAGGCTGTGTTTCTCAAAGCCTCTCCTGCTCCTGTGCGGATTTCAGCTCCGCCATTGTCAAAAGTTTATAAACCACATTATAGAAGTACGGTAACTGGGAAGGGGAGGAGGTAAAATGTAGGATTCATCAACTGAGTCGACAAAAAAAAAAAAACTGCATTTCTGGCCCATAGGTTGTTCTTGACATGGTCATTGGAGAAAGGATGTACGGACAGTATATACACATAACAGACTGATCTCCTGTGTTTAAACCCCTTAGACTCACACTATTCACTTACGTTTTTCCTCAAGACGGTTCAAAGTGAGGAAAAGTAGTTTCTTCATATTGTAGGACAGTGTCACACACAAATTCTGTATCTGCAGAGCTTCACTGAAGCAGCATCACACTTATACTGAGAGAAATATTCAAACCCAGGACGCCATGTTTTTATGTCCACAGCATTACATCAAATGGAAAATATCCAGATCTTGTACATAATTTTACACGCATTTCCCTGTAATTCAGCAGGACACATTTCAGATCATAGAAAACCTTGGGATCTCCACTATAGAATTTAAAATTGGCCAGAGGTTCCGCAGGTATGAATGCAGCTGCTGTGTTTGACAGACCCATATTAGGGTCTGAAGGATATATGGGGTTACAGACAGTGTAAGATGGTGGATGTAACGATGGTTCAACTGATGAAGAGGATGTGGACACAAGCGTATAACTGAGTAAAATGTACGCGAGCAGAGTAATGCCTGTCCGTGCTTCAAGCGCATGCAGAAGAATACCTACCAATAGCTGATAAAGTACGGCTGCAGAGTTTGTGCACAGTTCATGATTCAGTGATTCTTTATCTTAAAAGTTTGTGATATTTATGCCTATTATGAATTCAGGCGTAATCGGTCTTTGGTGGTGCATAAAGCTCATAATACATTCTACAGGTTCACTCAGCATACAACTTGTAACTAATTTCATGGATTTATTTTCTCACAAAAAAAGACTGTAATAAGATTCAGTTTTCTTGGAAAATCAGAACTCAAACAATAATATTAAAGTTAAGCAAAGTCATTGAAACAAAAACACGCCCCAGTGACAGGCAGATGTGCCACCATGTAAACAATACAAGCCCTGGAGATTTTGTTTTCATTAATCATGAATATTAATAAACCTATCACTGAAGACACACATCTGGGTGATTTAGCTGCCTTTTCCTGAATATATTGCGAACCAGGCAGGCAGAAACACTGCAAGAGTGCTTTCAGGAGGAGGTCTGGGCACTGAAGAAATAATGCTTCTTCGGGCCTTGAAACAGATAAATCAGTTCCAGAACCCAGCAGCAGCCCAGCAGACATTACAGATTCCTGAGAAATAGAGTCTCCTTTCTGCCTCCTGCCGTCATCATTCAGGCTGGAATATTTTTACACCCCAAAATCGAACCTACAGCCTGTCCACATAGCTATGACCGTAAACATGTTGTTTGTGGGCCTGACTACAGACATTACAGGGCACCAGAAGGCTGCACTTTAATGCGAACGAGAAACCGCAATAATCATGCCGAGGCGTCGCTTTCTTCCCACAGTCTGAAGTCAAACATGACTGGGTGACTGGAGACTCTATTATCCACCGTTGTACCTCTGCCTGGAGGTTATGTTTCACTGGTGATCATTTGTTTGTTAGTTTGTTAGTTCGTTTGATTGCTTTGATATTTGTTTAACAGTTAACAATATATCTCAAAAAGTAATGGATGGATGTCAAGGAAATTGTGTCTGTTGATAGAGACTGTGCCAGGAAGAAAGTGATGACATTTTAGTGAAGATTCTACGCACATTCTTGATCCAGGATTCGAAAGAATTTCTACGCACGTTAAGACAGCACTGCTGTTTAACAATCTCGTTCAATGATAATTCCTCCGCCAACGAATTTCAAAATGTCGGCGGTGGTGCGCTGTCCGAGTGCCTTCCAGTCATGAGTGTGTTAGTGTACAGTTCGTGAGCGTCCAGGGACGGATTGACAAACTGCCCTGAGTGCTTTCCTGCATTCTGTATATTTTGTGCTGGCATACGCCCCAAAGCTGACAAGAGCTGATGGATGGATGGATGGATGGATGGATGGATGAGTCTTGATGAAGAGGAAAGGAAGTTAAATATCATTGCTCTTTTCTCTCTCAGCAGGAAGTCTTTCAGAGTGGACTTCCTGTGAAAGTTGTCCACTGTATCCCTCCCACCTCTCCACCTCCGACCAGCAGATCAGGCCGGAATCATTAACGCTGCCTGACTCACTCCAGCCTGCCACTGGTCCTCCTGATTGGCTGACTGCTCATATAAGAGAGCCACCCATGGGGGAATTATCCAATAGTGCTGTTGGATGGCAGCAGGGGACCGTTCGGACATGGAGATGGATAACAGATAGTAAATAAATAAATGAAAGGGCAGCGCCCAGCCTAATCCCCACCACAGCAAACGGGCCAAAAAACTCCCAGTAGGGAGAAAAATCCTCAAACCGTGGTGAGAAAAAACTCCCCAGTGGGAAGAAATCTCAGGAGGAACCCGGCTATAGTGGGGAAGCCCATCCTCCGTGGGCTAGATAATTAATTACAAAATAAAGTAATAAGAGAATAAATTGATAATTGAGTTCCATTAAAGTCCATTGAACAGTGGCGTCTGTAGCACCGGGAAGTGGCTACTGAGGAAGGAACAGAACTGGATCAGGACAGCAGGACAGCAGCAGCCAGGGACAGGGAACCAGGGCTCAGACGGTCCATTTTTTTCCCCAAAAGATGTTCCCACATTTCATTGTTGATGATGGTGGAGAGATTTGCAAAAATGTAACTTTTAAATGGCTCGTTAGTCGTCAATTTGACTGGCATCTGGTGACCCACAAAGTGACGGCCACGTACCCTCGTAGAAGGGGGTATCATCAAGGCAGCAGAGACTCCAATCTGGAGAGGAACCTTTCATTGAGGGATAAAGGTTATCCCTCAGAATAACTTCTTTACCTGCAAAGACCCAGCTCACCGAGAGAGCAAGTGAATCCACATTTTGTCAGAATCTCCTCTCATTTATTCTGCTCTTTCCTTTCATTTGTCTCCTGTCAGTATATGAGGGGACCAGAGAAACAGTAGTAATCTAATTAGATTGAACTCCACAAAGCTCAAGACACTAGCATGGCATAGTGCTAGTAATTAGCAGTATTGACAACATTGAGCTCCAAGGCTCAGGAATCTAATTTCGGATATCTTTTCATCTCAGCGTGGACATTTTACCCCTGGGACAACAGCACCTCATTGTCCTTCCAAAAGACATCCTCGTCACAAAGCAATTAAAGATCCAACAACTGAATTCCAATGGCAATAGAGACGGGAACATAACAACTGCTCAGATAATCGGAACTTTGGATCTTAGTAATACGTGTTAATGATGAAGACTACTCTTTTTCAAAGCAGTATTTCTAACAACTGGAGTAAATGTATAATTCCAGGGTCGATCATCGCCTGCCCTGAGGTTTAACAGAGTTCAAAACAAGATGAATGCTAGCAGTGAGGAATTTAAAAACAAAGCATCTTCATGATCTTTATCCATCAACCCTCATCTATTCAGGTGATTTTGCACCTTAATCTTATCGTGTGTCGGGTCCGATCGAACCCCAGGGTCATTTTTAATAACTAAGTGCAAATAAAGTAATACTTTGTCGACTGGACAATGTAACTATATTTATTGACCACCTGTGCAAATATAAGGGCAGGAAATAACAATTACATTTCTAAAAAGTGCTTCTATTTGTCTTCCAATTCACACAAACACAACACAAATGGGAGAATTTTGCTGTTTTCCTGTAAATCAATAATAAATTTTAATTTGATAATGATGCCTGAATGTATTTTTTAATAAAAAACAAATATTAAGAAGACGATATGTAAGATATCTTTCTGGCACGAACAGCCTGCTGCTTGCTGTGGGTGGGGCACACTGGCTGCTTGCAGGGGGCCCATTCATGTCTGACATTCTTGTCAATGTTTTGGATACAAAGCCTGCACTTGATTTTCATCAAGCTGAGGTGGTACAACCTCTGTACCACTGCAATCAGACTCTCGTAATCACTGATCTACTTCATCTCCAGCAATGCCCGAGTCCTCGAACTCTGCGTCAGTGCTGTCCTCTAAAGTAACCCGTCGAACTCTGCCTCAGTTCTGTCCTCTAAAGTAAGTCCTCAAACTCTGCATCAGTACTGTCCTTTAGAGTAATTCCACAAACTGTGCGTCCGTACTGTCCTCGAAAGTAAGTCCTCGAGCGTCTGAGTCGGTACTATTCTCTAAAGCAATTCCTCGAATTCTGCGTTGGTACTGTCCTCTAAAGCAATTCCTCGAACTCTGCATGATTAGTGTCCGCTAATGTAAGTCCTGAAAAACTGCGTAAGTACTGTCCTCTAACGTAATTCCTTGAACTCTGCGTCAGTCCTGTCCACTAAAGTAATTCCACGAACTCTGCATCAGTACAGTCATCTAAAGTAATTCCTTGAATTCTGCATCAGAACTGTCTTGTAAAGTAACTCCTCGAACTCTACATCGGTTCTGTCCTCGAAAGTAAGTCCTCGAGCTCTGAGTCGGAACTGCTCTCTAAAGCAATTCCTCGAATTCTGCGTTGGTACTGTTCTCTAAAGTAATTCCTCGATCTCTGCATCAGTACTGTCCTCTAAAGCAATTCCTCAAACTCTGCATGAGTAGTGTCCGCTAAAGTAAGTCTTTGAGCTCTGCATCATTACTGTCCTAAATGGGAAGTCCTCAAACTCTGCATCAGTACTGTCCGCTAAAGTAATTCCACAAACTCTGCATCAGTACAGTCCTCTAAAGCAATTCCTCGAACTCTGCATCAGTACTGTCCTCTAAAATAACTCCTCTAACTCTCCAGCAGTAATGTCACTTAGAGTAAGTCCTTGAACTCTGCGTCAGTACTGTCTTCTAAAGTAAGTCCTTGAACTCTGCATCAGAACCGTCCTCTAAAGTAAGTCCTCGAACTCGGCATCAGTACTCCCCTCAAAAGTTAGTCCTCGAACTCTGCGTCAGTACTGTCCTCTAAAGTAATTCCTCGATCTCTGCATCAGTACTGTCCTCTAAAGTAAGTCCTCGAATTTTGCATCTGTACTATCCGTTAAAGTAATTCCTCAAACTCTGTATCAGCACTGTCCTCTAAAGTAAGTCCTCGAACTGCGTGTCTGTAATGTCCTCGAAAGTAAATCCTCGAGCTCTGAGTCGGTAGTGTTCTCTAAAGCAAGTCCTCGAACTCTGCATCAGAACTGTCCTCTAAAGTAAGTCCTCGAACTCTGCATCAGTACTGTCCTCTAAAATAATTCCTCGAACTCTGCGTCCATACTGTCCCCAAAAATAATTCCTCAAACTCTGCGTCAGTACTGTTCTCAAAAGTAACTCCTCGAACTCTGCATCAGTACTGTCCTCAAAAGTAAGTCCTCGAGCTCTGCATCATTACTGTCCTCTATAGTAAGTCCTAATACTCTGTGTTAGTACTGTGCTTTAAAGTAATTCCTCGAACTTTGCATCAGAACTGTCCTCTAAACTAAGTCCTCAAACTCTGCGTCAGTGCTGTCCTCCAAAGTAATTCCTCAAACTCTGCATCAGTACTGTCCACAAAAGTAATTCCTCGCACTCTGCATCAGTACTGTCCTCTAAAGTAATTCCTCGATCTGTTGTGAATCTGCATTTCGGTCATGCCTTTCCCTAGTTCCATGTTTAAGTTTTGTGCCTGGCCATGCCACGTATGCCGTTTGTGTTTAAGTGACCACTGCCCGCCTCTGACCATCCCCATGATTATGTATTGTGTTTTGTTGTTTGATTTCATGTTTTATTATTTTTCATGTTTTGTTATTATTTATGTCTTTGCCATGTTTTATACTCTTGCCATGTTTCACAGCCTTGCCATGTTTTCATAGCCTTGCCACGCTTTCACAGTCTTGTTTTTAGTTCTAGTCCTGCACTTCGTTTACCCTGTCTTGTCTTGTGTAGGTCTTTGCCCACGGTCCCTTGTCTGACGTGCCACTCATTCGGGTGATTTTTCATGAACGCCGCTTTTGATCTCCTGCAAGGAGCCAAGATCTTTACTAAGCTCGACCTCCGGAATGCATACCACTTAGTGCAAATCAGAGAGGGGGACGAATGGAAGACCGCTTTTAACACTCCCACGGGGCACTGGGAATATTTGGTTCTTCCTTTCGGGCTTACCAACGCTCCAGCAGTGTTTCAAAACCTCGTCAATGATGTCTTAAGAGACATGATAAACAAGTTTGTTTTCGTTTATCTTGACGATATTCTGATTTTTTCTGAATCCCAGGAGGACCATGTTAAGCATGTTCGCCAAGTGCTCTGTCGCCTCTTGGAGAACCGCCTTTTCGTGAAGGCCGAAAAGTGTGAGTTTTTTGTTGAAACAACCACTTTTTTGGGTTACATTATTTCTCCGGGCACCATTCGCATGGACCCAGTAAAAGTGGAGGCAGTTACCAAGTGGCCCCGACCAGAGGACCGTAAGTCACTCCAACGTTTCCTAGGATTTGCCAACTTCTACCGGCGGTTCATCAGGAACTATAGTTCTGTTGCGGCTCCTCTTACTGCTCTCACCTCCAAGTTCAAGTTTCGTTGGTCGGAGAAAGCAGAGGACGCCTTTAAAGAATTAAAAACCAGATTCACATCTGCACCCATCCTCACTATTCCCAACCCAGAGCTCCAGTTCATCGTCGAGGTGGACGCCTCCAATATTGGAGCTGGAGCCATCCTGTCTCAGAGGTCCACGGAGGATGGGAAGATCCATCCATGTGCCTTCTTCTCTCGCCGCCTCAGCTCAGCGGAAAGAAATTACGACATCGGCAACCGGGAGCTGTTGGCGGTGAAGTTGGCCTTGGAAGAATGGAGGCAATGGCTGGAAGGATCCAAAGTTCCCTTTATTGTCTGGACTGACCATAAGAATTTGGAGTACCTTCAGACGGCCAAGAGACTCAACCCACGACAAGCCAGGTGGGCATTATTTTTTTCCCATTTCAATTTCCACATCGCCTTCAGACCAGGAAGTAGAAATGTTAAACCTGACGCCCTCTCACGCTGTTTTGAGATTAGGGAAGAAAAACCTTGCAATGATACTGTACTCCCTAAGGAAGCTTTTATTAACGCCCTATGTTTTAATAGTGAAAGAGAGGTCAAGGATGCCCAAGCAAATGCTGCTACCCCTAGTGCTTGCCCCACTAATTGCCTATACGTTCCAGCTGCTTTGCGTCCCAAGGTCCTGGAGTGGGGGCACTCCTCCATGCTGTCCTGCCACCCTGGGGTACGCCGCACCAAGGACTTTATTCTCCAGAGATTTTGGTGGCCAGAAATAACTCAGGATGTTCAGGGATTTGTAGCTGCTTGCTCGGTCTGTGCCCAGGCTAAGACATCACACCAGCCCCCTCAAGGTTTGCTTCAGCCCCTTCCTACACCACATCGCCCCTGGTCCCACATTGCACTAGATTTTGTCACTGGCCTTCCCCCTTCCAATCACCACACCACCATTCTCACGATAGTTGATAGATTCTCCAAAGCCGTTCATTTAGTCCCCCTCACCAAGCTCCCTTCCGCTCAAGAAACCGCTAATCTCATCATTCAACACGTTATTAGACTTCACGGAATCCCCACCGACATCACTTCTGATCGTGGTCCCCAATTCACTGCTCTGTTTTGGAAAGCATTTTGTAAGTCACTTGGCACTTCAGTTAGTTTGTCATCAGGTTTTCACCCCCAAACTAATGGCCAGACCTAGCGAGCTAACCAGTCTGTGGAGAATGTTCTTAGGTGTTTGTGTCAGGAACCACTCCTCCTGGAGCCATCAATTGCCGTGGGTGGAATACGCTCTGAACAGCCACACCTCGGCTGCCTCCGGCGTTTCCCCCTTCAGGGCCTGCCTAGGCTTCCAACCCCCGTTGTTCCCGTCTCAGGAGGAAGAAGTAGCCGTTCCTTCAGCTCGTGAATTCGTGCGCAGATGTAGACGCACCTGGATTACCACCCGCCAGGCCCTGCTCAGGTCGGTCTCCAGGATGAAGGAGCAGGCCGACAGGAGACGCACATCTGCTCCCACGTACCGACCTGGGCAGCGGGTTTGGCTTTCTTCAAGGGACATTCCCCTCAGAGGTAATGGGGGTAAACTTTTCCCTAAGTACCTGGGCCCATTCACCATTGAAAAGGTCCTCAGTCCCACTGCTATTCGCCTCCGTCTCCCCCTGTCCATGCGACGAATACACCCTACCTTTCATGTATCCCAACTCAAACCTGCTGTAACCCACCACCTGTCCTCTGGACCTGATCCCCCTCCACCCGCCCGGATCATCGACGGAGGCGAAGTCTACACGGTCCGTGCCCTCCTGGACTCTCGTCGACGAGGCAGAGGTCTAGAGTACCTCGTCGACTGGGAGGGTTACGGACCGAAACACCGCAGTTGGGTCCCTGCCCGACACATTCTGGATAAGACTTTAATAAGAGACTTTCATCCTGCATCAAGATCTTCGAATTGAACGCCAGGAGGCGTTCGTTGGGGGGGGGGGGGTTCTGTTGTGAATCTGCATTTCGGTCATGCCTTTCCCTAGTTCCATGTTTAAGTTTTGTGCCTGGCCATGCCACGTATGCCGTTTGTGTTTAAGTGACCACTGCCCGCCTCTGACCATCCCCATGATTATGCCACTAATGACGTGCCACTCATTCGGGTGATTTCCTGGTTTCTGGGATTTCAATCTTTCTTCATATCTCGTTTTTCTTCCTTCCTCTCTCTGTTACTTTCCACTAACCATACTAACAGTTTATTGTTTTCGATTAATTACTAACCAAGATTAACATTGTATATTTTTACTAACGGACTAACTTGCACTCGGGATTGTATAGCTGCACATACTAATAGACTAACGATCTCTCAGCATTCGCCCAATCTGTATCTCCGCCCTCCTTGCCTATCACTAATTATCTCTGCTGCAGTTTCCACTTATATCTCAGGCTTTCCCTTTTCTTTAGACTGTACACTTTAGTACTCCTTAACCGGAGCCATTTATTCGTTCATAGGAATGTCTCGTTATCCCTGTCTGCGTTTCGGCATTCGCCAGATTCATGTAATTAGATAAACCCTCATGTGTCAATCCTGATTATCGTTTCATTGATCGCACTTGTGCTCCCTTGTCATGTGTTCACCCCGGATGTGTATATAAGGTGTCTGCACTTTTAGTTCCTTGTCAGATCGTCTTTACTCCTTTGTCTTGTGCTACGTTCCTCGCCTTGCTCATTGTGATATTTTCTTTCTGACTGGATTGCTCGACACTTGTTTTTGGTTTGCCCTTTTGGATCTGATTGCCTTTGTGAGTTTTGACCCATTTTTGCCCGACCACGTCTATTGTCTTTTGCTGCCCTGGTATTTGGATTCGGACTGTTTACGGCTAATGAGTTTGCCTCTCCACCAAACCCACGCCTGTGTACCGAACCATTTTTGCCTGACCTTGAGTTTTGTTATTGGTGCCCTGGTTACAGTTTTGGATTTTGCCCTTTGGATTCTGCTTGTGGATTGTGGACATTGTACTGTTGCCAGCTCTGTTGGGGGGTTTCCCCCTTCAGAAATAAAGCCTCCATTTTGCATTTACTTGGTTCTCGCTCTTGGCTCATTTCGTAAAACCTCACACGAACTGTGCGTCAATACTGTCCTTTAACGTAATTCCTCGAACTGTGCATCAGTACTGTCCTTGAAAGTAAGTCCTCGAGCTCTGAGTCGGTACTGTTCTCTAAAGCAATTCCTCGAATTCTGCGTTGGTACTGTCCTCTAAAGCAATTCCTCGCACTCTGCATCAGTACTGTCCTCTAAAGTAATTCCTCGAACTCTGCATCAGTACTGTCCTCTAAAGTAATTCCTCGCACTCTGCATCAGTACTGTCCACTAAAGTAATTCCTCGAACTGTGCGTCAATACTGTCCTTTAACGTAATTCCTCGAACTCTGCATCAGTACTGTCCTCAAAAGTAAGTCCTCGAACTCTGCATCAGTAGTGTCCTCTAAAGTAATTTCTCAAACTCTGCGTCAGTACTGTCCTCTAAAGTAATGCCCCAAACTCTGCATCAGTAGTGTCCTCTAAAGTAATTTCTCAAACTCTGCGTCAGTACTGTCCTCTAAAGTAATGCCCCAAACTCTGCATCAGTACTGTCCTCTAAAGTAATTCCTCGAACTCTGCGTCAGTACTGTCCTCTAAAGTAATGCCCCAAACTCTGCATCAGTACTGTCCTCTAAAGTAATTCCTCGAACTCTGCGTCAGTACTGTCCTCTAAAGTAATGCCCCAAACTCTGCGTCAGTACTGTCCTCTAAAGTAATGCCCCAAACTCTGCGTCAGTACTGTCCTCTAAAGTAATGCCCCAAACTCTGCATCAGTACTGTCCTCTTAATTAAATCCTCGAACTCTGCGTCGCTACTGTCCTCTAAGGTTATTCCTCGAACTCTGCATCAGTACTGTCCTCTCAGGCAATTTCTTGAACTCTGCATCAGTAGTGTCCTCTAAAGTGATTTCTCAAACTCTGAGTCAGTACAGTCCTCTAAAGTAATTCCTCGGGCTCTGATTCGGTACTGTCTTCTAAAGTTATTCTTTGAAGTCTGCATCAGTACTGTCCTCTAAAATTATTCCTCGACCACTGAGTCGGTAAAGTCCTCTAACGTCATTCCTCGAGCTCTACGTCAGTACTGTCCTCTAAAGTAAGTCCTCAAACTCTTAGTCGGTACTGTCCTCTAAAGTAATTTCTCGAGCTCTGAGTCGTCACTGTCCTTTAAAGTAATTCTCAGGGTTTCTCCTGCTGTGGGCCTTGCCGCTGTGCCTCTCCCAGCGATGTTTATCTAAAAGAGGTACATATCATTACTTTTCACATGTATGTCTGATAAAAGCTGCTGAGCATAATAAAAGTAGTCAAGAGGGGTGTCAATTTGTCTGGGGTCCTGGAAGAAAAGTTTCAGTGACTTTCAAGTAATTTCACGAACAAAACCTTTTTTGCATGTTATATGCGGTAGAAGGATAGACTAACAAATTTGTAAAATATTAGCCTGGCATAGCATATGGTACTTGAGTTGCACACAAAAGAAAATGTTGTCTGATTGGACCCTACTCAGTAGGATGAGGGTTAATGATGGCAAGTATTGCTCCCATGGTTATTTTAATCATTGTAATGTCACAAGCTTTTTATCGACCCAGAGGACCATATTTTGCGTTTCCACTTTTAAAGGGCCCAGTCACTGAGAAGTAAACACAACAAACACAAGGAATGCGTAGCCAAGGCCAAGAGAAGCAAGCGCAATATATCATCAGCCTGCAGTGCATTGCGTGCCATTCAAGATGGCGGCCACCACAATCTTGAGCTGGCAGAAAAGCACATCTTTATAAGAGGATAAAAAAAATTATTTCGCTAGATAGGGCATTATCTTCATTACTGATCTTCTAGTAAGTACAACTGGAACATTTTAGGTGACATTTATAAGAAGTGTGGAGGTTCTCTCTCTGAGGATAACACTACATTTCTGGCCAGGGCAAATATTTCTCATTTTTCAGTTGAGTTGCAGAAATTCCTCTCGTCGGACTCACCGCCAGCACTGCTCTCATTCAGATCTGAGACTGTTCAACTGTGCAGCTCACACATGAAATTAAATAAAAACTGTGTAGCTAAATATACTCAAATATCAAAGCCAGTACCTCTGCCTGTTGAACTTTAGCAAAGCAAACAGTGCATTGTAGAAACTCGGCTAACGCAACACGACAGGCCTTGTAATCATGTACACACTCCTGCTTTTTTCAACAACTTCATAAACACTCTGCCTTGATCGCACAGCTCATACATGAACATAAATAGAAACCGAAATGTTAAACTGAACACTGAGAGACCGAGGTGTTTGCGCCACCGAATATGGCTGTGTCTCCAGCATCAGTCTAAATCAAGTGCTGCTCATACGTAATGAGCTGTGGAATATTTCTCATGACTGATTTGGAATCTTCAACTTGACCTAAAAACAACACATGCATTTTATATTAAAAATGTTTTTGTTTCCCTAGTTGCTGTGAAAACAGGCATCATTTTCATCTATTCGTTAGTTGATCCTTTCCTGTGACAAACAAATCATGAGACTAACATGTTTCTGTCGACCCCTCTCACCGCAGCTTGACAGATTCCTCATTAATGTCTACCTGACACCATTAGCTAAGTTTCTCACGACGATGTTTGTGAGTGGAACTCCATGGAGTGTGACGCGTGTGCCAAGCATTTCACAGCGAGCGTAGGACCACAGGAAAAAAAAACATGAAAACTATCAATTCATATTAGCACAGAAATGGAATTTACTCGCGGACACCTCAGAAATTCATCTCTCTGCGACAGTCATTAGGTTAGATGTGCGTATGAGGGCACATTTCGACTGCAAATGACTACCAGCAAAGACAAATAAACTGGGCGAATACAAATAACCGGGGCGCCTTATTCGCATGCATTTTTACGCCTGAGTGAAATGGGCGGGGGCTCGGGGAGGGGGTTATTCATTCCGGGGCGCATTCTCGTCTCTCCCACAATGATGTCGCTCCACAAAAATAAATACATCGGGGAACGACCTGAGGTGGGCACAAAGATGCTCCCTTCCACCTCAGTTTTTATCAGGTGATTGATTATTGGAGGTACGGGAAGTAAGCGCAGTGATAGTGATCTGTCAGACGCACGCTCCGTCACCACACTGATGCTCTGGAACTAGGGCAGAACAGTTGTGGCTAAAATTGATGCGGGATTTGATTGAGGTTTAATTAGGAGGATGCGCAGACGACACGAACGTCTCGCTGAGCTCTGGGAGCCTCTGCATAGCAGGCTAGCTGGCAGCGTGCTGACACGCCACAGAAAACACGATTAAAGCCAGAGCGCCACAGCTCCCTTCTGTCTGTTTGGAGAAGGTAAAAATAGCTCGGCTTTTGCATCGAGCCACTTCAACAGAAAACTAAACCAGGAGGATTAGACGAGCGCTGTTGTCATGGGAGAAACAAACGTGGGTGACAGACAATCCCAGTGGAACTAAAAGCACAAAAACTGTCAATTTACGCCACCCAACAGGTGAAGAGTTGTGCTCAGATGGACAGGAGTCAGCAGCTGTCATCTTCAACGTCTGAAGTCTGAGGTTAATTAACTTTTGTTCATCAAATACTAATAATGAAGAAATTAGTCTTTGAAGAATAGAAAATAGCTTGTTTAATACCAGTCGTGAAACTGAATCTTGAAAGCCCCTTAAAGTCTCACTGACTGAAAAAGATTTTCATCATCCCCTGCCACAAAGTGCGACGAGGCCGGATATTGGATTGGCTTCATCCGCCCGTCTGTCCGGGCCAAAGTGGCGACAAACTATTATAGGCTACCTAGATGCGTGAAATTTTGCATGCTTACTTAGCAACTCATGGTCTACTTTGCTAATGGATTTTGCAGCATGTTTTTTGTACTGAGTTATGGCCTTTGATCTTGGCAGGGGATAGTGATGACATGGTTGTCTTGTTGTTATTTATTTTGGATTACTATTTATTGTGGAATTACAAAGTACCAGCTGTGTTTATACAAGGATTAATTGAATTACTTGTCAAACAAAAAATAAAGATAAAAATTCCATTGTAAATGAGTCCAATATACAGTATACCCCTTAAATACAAAATTATGAGTATGCAAATGACTGTGGATGCAGAGTGAATAAGATGGTGAGTATAGGGTAGAGCGGGCTAAGATGCCCCCCTTAATCAGGAATTTTCATCACTGAAGGTAAAGATGAATTTTTATTTTTTTCTTGAATGGACAGTGTGTAAAGTTGGCTACCACATCTCAAATGATGTAAGACATAGTCACTATAGAAATACGTTTAATTACTTTTTTGTGAGGATTTACGAAATGGACCACAAGCGAGAACCAGTAAAATGCAAAAAGGAGGCTTTATTTCTGAGGGGGGAAACCCCCCAACAGAGCAGGTGACAGTACAAAGTCCGCAATCTAAAATCAGAATCCAATGGGCGAAATCCAGAATCGCAAACAGGGCACCAATCACAAAAATCAAAGTCAGACAATAAAGGTTCAAAACACAAGAAGGCGGCAAAGTACAGAGAGTAGGCAAAAATCGAATGTCAAGGACGGTCCAGTCAGAAAGATAATCACAATGGGTACGAGGCGAAATGAACGTGGCACAAGTTAGCATGAGAGAACGATCTGACAAAGCAGTGCTGTGCAGAGACACCTAATATACACTTCAGGGAGGTCACATGATAACAGAACACAGGTGGAAGCAGTGAGGCTGATTACAAGGGAGCAACACATTAGGGAGAACCTGATCACCTGAAATTGGCAGAAGCCAAAACGCGGACAGGGATCACGGGACAAACCTATAGACAATGAAACAGCTCCGGTCAGGGAGTTCTACCGTGCACAGATACTAAGAGAAAGGAAAGCATAAGGTGTGGAGATTCCACTGAAATGCAGCAGCGAAGATTAGGGAGAGACAAGAGGCGGAGACTAGAACAGGGCGAGTGCAGAGAGCTTGTTAATCACTTAGTAAGGTGCAGCTATACAATCCTGAGTGCTTGTTAGTAAGTTAGTCTTATATACAATGTTAGTCTTGGTTAGTAAATTAGCAAAAACAGCAAACTGTTGTATGTGTTAGTAATATAGAAAAAGCAAGGGGAAGGATGTAAACGAGATGGGGAAGGAAGATTGAAACCAGAAACCATTAAATCACCCGAAGGAGTGGCGCGCATTACTGGGGCTGTGAGCAAAGACAAGACCAAGGACCAGACAGGGGGAGACAAAGTGCAATGCATGGAAAAATCAAAACATGGACTGGAATAAGACTATGGTGATGAGTAAAACATGGAAAACTAAGACAATACATGAACAAATAAGCAACCAGATCACAGTACAAATTTCTAAAAGAATGGTCAGACATGCAAGGAATCAAAATACACGTGTGGCAGTCAGAACACATGGCAAGACAAGGCAGAATCACAACATATTTTTAAAAAAGGTCATCTCACCTTCGCCCTTCTGGATGGGGTAAGATGCCCCCCATGGGCATCTGTTTTATGTTTCGTAGAATAACTTGTAAAGCCCAATACATACTGATTTTCCTGCATTTCACATGAATAATTATCATATTGTTGCCGTCTTAATTGGCAGGTACACATCATACAAATTATCAATAGCTTTTTTAGAAATTTCCTTGTTAAAGGAAAGAAAGAGGTACATTCTCCTAAACTTAACTTTTATTAACTGACTAAACACCAGTGCATAAGTGATGGCAGGGTACTGTTGGCATTAAATGCATTAAGGAAAAGTGTATATGGTAATATCTTGTGGAATACTAAAAAATATGAGGCACCACATGTAATGGTATAGAACGTATATGAGTATCCGTGAAAAGTCTTTAAAACTAAGAGTGACCATAATGCATTTCACCCAGTATATTTCTTTTTAGGCCCTCATTGATGCATATATGATTCATTATTGTGTAACTCCATATGACCCAACTTTTAACATGTATGGATACACTTAACTTTCCATTCCCACGTTCTTTATAAAAATCATCATGTCTGATATATATTTCCTATAAATGGAACAAATTTTTTAGAAAAAACTCCTAAAACAGAATGAATACGACTCAAAATGGGGTAAGAGGCCTTCCTTCCCTAGGGGCATCTTACCCCAAACCAAAAAGGGCATCTTACCCCCAGCACCACCATATCAGTTTTGGCTCATTAACGCCGATTTCTCCTATTATCACCACACAGGACCCCTGTTATACATAGAGGAGGCATCAGAGAGTTACACTGACATGTCCTGCAGACTCCTGGCACATTCAAATACTGTGGCAGAATGATTCATTGGTCGTTTTTTATAAGAAAGACAGTAGAAACACAAATACTTTGAGTTCTCATATGTCACTTACACTGTTGACTCATCTGTTGCTCAGGATTTCCCTCCAGGTGACGGTACGTTTGTCTAAGTCAAGGGACACATACTGGGCACAGCTGAAATTAAATTATAAGCAAAGGGTGTCTTACCCTCAGGGGCGTCTCACCCCGCTCTACCCTACTGTATATCAGTCCTTGCGGTTTTTCTGTTGTGTTTTGGTGGTCAGCATTTGATGTGCCTTAAAATACGGTGCCTTTCCCATGCTGACAGTTGCCAAAATCCTGTGTGTTTCACGACTGCTTTTAACGGTATCCTTCTGCTAGTGCGTTTGCGGCATGCAACTTACTTATCAAACACTTCCTATTAAAGATTATAATCTCAGCAGAAACTCACTCCAGATCACTGACTGATGACTTTACACTGATGTCAACAAACCCCTCATCAGAGTGAAGCGGGACTGACACAGACAGGAAAAATATGTTTGAAATATGAAAATATGACATTTGCATTTGTCCATTGCTCGTATATTGTTGTTTTTGTTTTGGCTGTTTTTTGGACTGTTTATAATGGATGAGCAGACATGTTTGTATATGTTTCACAGGGTGGCTTGTAAAAGAGGAAATAAACTATCGGCGCGGCGCGGCTGCATTCATCAAAGCCTGAAGGGCCATTTCCTGAACCGGATTCGGAGGTCTCATAATTCCCATCTAACCACATTCCTCAGGATTCATTTTCAAACATTTAATGACTTCATATACTTCCTGACTGAAAATACACTTCAGGTCCACATTATGTGTGCAATAAATTCCCTTTAATTTACAGAGATCAGACAATTTGCGTAGAAACTTTCACCAGCAAAATATTATCCTGGGGAAGGTCTGTATATACCTGTCCAGGTTTACTAAAGCGTTGCAGTGTAACGTCTCTCCTGTAGATGGCAGGGAGGAGAAATGAGACGTCTTCAGGTGATCAGTAGCTGCAGCCTTTAAAAGTCGTACCCTCCAAGCCTGCTCATCCCTGTGGCGTCATCGCTCTGACTGGTTTTGACTGGTTTCATCTGGCGCATGGCCAAGAGCCAAAAAAGATCACATGACGCGCGCAAAAATCTTGGTGTGCTTATTGAATGTGCAGCATGACATCAGAAAAAAACCTCTCACTACTCTTTTTGATGTCACAACTCATTTTAATGAGCAGAGTAACGTAATTAAGAACATCAAAAGTGCAGAGTGACCTCACAAAGAACTTTGTGCGGAGTGACATCATAAAGAACATTGATTGTGCTGTGACATCACAAAGAACACTTTTGTACAAAGTGAAATCACGCAGAACAGTGATGCAGGTGCGGTGTTATGAAAGGGTTAGATGAAAAATGGAGACCTTGCACTTAAATGAGGAAGTGTTCTCGAACCCAGTGGAGTGTGACGGGGGAAAACAATCTGGAGGTGACCGTGCAGAAAAGCCCATAGAATGTGAGCAGGGTGTCCAACTGTGAAATCAGAGTCAAACAATATCACACCCTGAAAAAAACGTCCATCCACCATGTCAACAAAGTTACTCTTAAAAGAAGGCATGGATTGGTCCTCAAATTGATCATAAATCCAATATAACAGGTTAATTTAACAATGACACAATTTCACATGATATTTGTTCCATTTGCCAAAAGCCCAAAAGCTGTTAACTGATTTAAAAAGCAACAAATCAAACACTTCATTCTCAATGAATTTGTCCATTTTTTTTTTTCACTTTGAAAAATGTGTAATGCTTTTCGCCAAACTGTGCCAAAATTGCCATTTGGCACGGCAGAGGTGATTGAAGTCCACACACAGGATGGCTTGTGGTACAGCAAAATTACAGAGGTTTAAACTTAGAGCTACAACATCTGCATTCTGTATGACGGAAAAAATGTGTAGAATAAGTGTGCTGCTCGAAGGCAGGAACTCAGACTCCAACACGGAGAGAAATGGAGCAAAAAGAGACAGGAGCGTTCATAATTCTGCTGTAAATATTCACAATGAGCCATCCTCACACAGACCACGAGTATTAATCAAAATATAAGTGTATCCTCATACGTATTTAGATTGCATTTCTCATCATAATTTAATTTAGTGGCGTAACGGAGGAAAAAGATTTACTTGACAGTTTTACTCGTGGCATTTGTTGATGCTCGAAATAAAATAACCTTCATGACACGCAGTTGCGAGGAAATGAGGATAATTGTACCCTGAAGAGAAGATTCTGTACCCAGCCCTGCCTCAGCGGGAGATTCTGAAACCTGTAATTGTGTGAGTAAAGACAGGTAAGACGTAAAATGACAAATAAGTGCCGTTCGTCCAAACGCTCACATAATACGCAGGTCAGTGTGGGGCAGGTGGGAGTGACAGTGAAATCGTTCATTTACACGCTCCGCCACTCAGCGAAGATGAAGCCGAAAACTATCGCGTGTTGAAATGATCCCGTAATATCCCCACGCCTACTCTCTAACTATTATAAGCTCTGTTAATAGGGCTTAATAATTCTTTTTGCCAGCAGTGACCTAATTTTCTCTGGGAAGAAGATGGACGTGTTTCACATGCAAAGGTTGGGATGATTCAAAGGCCTGCAATATCTCTCCCCTGCGTCTCAGGACCAGAATAACCTGTAACTGAAGACTGAACATGAAGTCTTAAAATGAAGACATTGTTTAATAGAATTAATTAACACTGAATAACATGGTATAAAGTGTCACTAAATGCTTGCTGGACCCGAAGTTGGACCCGGTTATCATACATAACCTTGACCAGCTGTGCTCACTGGCTCTGTGACCTGTGAGGGGCTGATGTAATTGGGCTGGCTCAGCCAGCACACTTGCTGATTGGCTCTCGAGAGGACCCCTCGTAATTGGGTCAGCCATCACACGCTTTGATAGGTTGGGAGTCAAAACTAATCATCCGCTCAATTAGGTGGAACGAGGCCTGGCGACCCCAGGAAAGGAAGGGGGCGGGATTAACGTTACCGGACTCCCATTTTATGGATGGTTGCTCGTTTCTCTGGACATTTTCTGCACCAGTCCGAGGTCGTGGCCTTGAGGCCTGGGGATCTGGCCGTTTGAGGAAAAACGCACACGGAGAAAAGTCTTTTTACTCTCCCAGTAAAGTGAGTTAAGCGGTGAAGAATGAGAAGCAGGAAGTGCAGAGAGTCGCTTGCGCCCATAATTGCTCTAAATGACGTTAAGCATGGGAGAATGAGAGCCTCGTTCACGGCCATAAAGTTTCATAAATGGGAGTTCTGCGAGTAAAAAGCGATTTCGTGCGGCACTCTGATTTCCATAAACTGGTTTTTTTTTAAGCGGCTGCTCCCCCCCCTCGCGAGAGAAAGAGAAGAGAGTATTTCCACTTCTGTTTTCACTTTATGTTAATGGAAATTCAATTTTATACAAATGACCTTTGGAGTTTCACAGCAGTCGCTTACCCTGGTGCTTTCGCTTCGTCTGGGGCTCCCCTCTCTCTCTCCTTCTCTCCCTCCCTCCATCCCTCTCTCTCCCTCCATCCCTCTCTCCCTCTTTCTCTCTCTCCATCCTCTCTCCCTCCCTCATCCTCTCTCTCTCTGCACCTGTAAGAATGCACTTCATAGCAGTGATTAAAACTCCACCATTTCTTTCCCTTGAGGTTTCAGCCAATTTGCACTGGAATCATGATCATTGACTGCAGTGCAGTGAAAACACATCCATAATGTATCGCACTGGATAAGATATGCATGTGTGCATTTTACAGTCCTGTTCACTGTAAATAAAAATAATAGGTCTTCACACAAACTCACAACTGCAAGAATTTACAGTATTAGCGGCGCTTTAGCTTTTGCAAGCAGATTTCATATGGTAAGGTTTTTGCACTATGTAAATGGCTAAGTCATTTTTATTTGGAAAAAAAAAGTTGGACAAATATCCATTCTGAATAATGTGATATTTTTTTATCGCTAAGAAAGAATAAAGAATAATGGTAATGGAAAGGAAAGGAAAGTAGAATTACCTGCACCTCCCAGGAGCGCTTTATTAACAGAACAAAGACAGAATGATTTGCACTGAATTCTGTGTCATCAGAGTTAAGTGCTACTCAGTGTGGGCATAATGACATAACAGGCACGCAGAAGTATGCAGACAGATTAAATTACTGATTTTAATTATTAAATGGCAAGTTATTGAACTATGGAAAAAACGAAAAGAGAAAAGGATCCCGTGTCCAACACTCGGTGACAACGAGTGATTAAACTGCTCTTCGCTTCCTCATTGCATGATGCATAAAGTCTCTCAGAGCGACAGGTGATAAGCCAGGCCCCCAGGAAATGGTACAAACTCAACCCAAAACATAAAATCAACAGTCGCCTCTCAGTCATCACACAACAAGGCTTATTACTGACGACGCCCCATAAATCTGTGATTTTCTCATTTTCAATTTCCTGCTCCAGCGAATGCCCTACTGTAAGCTGCGGGGGTCGGTGCTGTTCCCGCTATTACCAGCCTCTAGCCAGTCTCATTACCCACAATGCACTGTGGCCAGCGTAGCCCCCGGGGAGGGATGCAGTGTGGCATTAGGGAGCTAAAAACAGGAACGAAAACTGTGTGCTTCTGTTAGGCCCTTGAGCAACGGCTCTGTTTATTTGAAGAATCAGTGCACTGATTTACTCTCCTTTCTCTCAGAACACCTGGGATGTATACGGTATATTGAGCTCAGGACCTGCCAGATAATCTGACCCATTCACACATGGTTCTGTTCACACAAGCCCCAGATCACTTAGAGTCTGCGCACGTCACGGCTGAACTGGATTTAAGGGCATCATTCTCGCATCATTCATGAAGGGCCTTCATTTTTTCCCCTTTTTTAACAGGAGTAAGGACCAGAGCTGAATTTGTTTTAAATTAGCAAACAAAATTAAAGTTTGTGACTGCATCAATTATTAGTTAGTTGGCAGCAAATTTCAAGAAATGCTTTTAGTAGCGTATCAAAAATAAATGATGCACTCGCGCTCAAACTCCAATTTACTTGCACGACTTGGACAGATTCTGGACAGAGGCGTCACTGATGGGCATCGATTAAGGGTGGATACAAGAAAAATGAACAGTATTTGACACTATTTATTTATTTATATATATTTTTTACAGAATTCCTTTGCTTATTAATGTGGTTATTGGGCTGAAACCTTAGTTTGAGAACTGAAATCCGACTCCAGTCCTGAGTCCCAACAGGGTAACAGACATTGTGCAATTAAACCTGAACTCATTCTTCACAAGCAGGTCTGATCACTGAAATTAATTGATTATAGTCCTCGGACTGGTATAATAACAACTTGCAAATGGAGATGAATATTTGTGCAGCCAACAGGTCAGGAAGAATTGGTTCATAACTTTACCGATCTGCCTGAAATCCAAATTTTCAGTGGGTGAGCAGTCATTCCGTTAAAGTCGCAATGTGTCTTCACTCAATAAACAATGAACATGTTATGATTCTGTCATGTTCTGCTCATGGTTTGTCTCAGTCCAGTTCCATGCCATGTTTTTGTTATCACCGTGTTTTGTATCTCTGCCAGTATCCACATTTCTGTTATCTCTCCGGTCCATGTTTTAGCTCTTGCCCTGCACTGCACTTTGTCTCCCCCGTCTGGTCTTGTGTTGAGCTGCAGCTCTTTCCCCAAGTACTGCGTGTCACATGTTTAGGTGATTTCATGGTTTCTGGGTTTCCAACCATTCCTTCTATGTCGTTTGCTTCCTTCCCCTTGCTTTTCTATATTAATAACCAATATTAACAGTTTGTTGTTTTTGCTAAAGTTACTAACCTAGACTAACATTGTACATAATACTAACATACTAACGAGCACTAGGGATTGTATAGCTAACTAATTGATTAACAAGCTCTCAGCACTCGCTCTGCTCTAGTCTCCGCCTCTTGTCTCTCCCTAATCTTCTTTGCTGCGTTTCAGCGGATCCTCCGCACCTGCTCACTCTGTTCTTCCTCTCATTATCTGAGCACGTATGAAATCCCTAACCAGAGCTGCGTGTTTTGTCAATAGGCTGTGTCGTGATCCCTGTCCGCTTTTTGGCTTTTGCCCGTTTCATGTGATTAGGTTCTTCCTCATGTTTGCTCCTTTGTAATTAGTCTGATTCTCTACACCTGATTCCTGTATAGCATGTGACTTCCCATGTGTGTATTTTAGCAGTCTTCTCACAGCAGTTTCTTGTCAGAATGTTTCTCTTGGTTTGCCTGTGCCACGCTTATCTTCGCCTCGTATTCTTTGAGATTCTTTTCTGACCTGATTTTCGATTTTTGCCTCTGTTTTGGAATTCTGTCTGCATCTGTTCATCGAACCCTTTCTCTACCCGACTACGATCCCTGGTTTACGATCCTGCCCAACTGGATTGTGATTTCTGGATTGTGGACTTTGTACCGTTGCCTGCTGCCCAGCGGGGGTTTCCCCCCTCGCTTAATAAAATCCCATCGACTGCATTGCTTGGTTTTCGCGACTGGTTCCTGAGCGTTACATCACAGAACAAGCCATAAAAATAATATTGGTTATCTGCTTGTGACAAATATTTTATAGATACCACATATAACAGACACATAACATGTAAACTGTCTATCTCTATCATCATATTTCTCGACAGAAAACATCTCAAATTATTAACAGATTGCAGGACTCAGACCCGGGGCAACAAAACCCGGGTCAACCATTTCATGTGAAACAAACCACCATGGGAATTTTCAGGGTCATGTGCAGGGTGGTGGACGCGAGTTGAATGTCTCCAGTCGACTGTTTCCCATTGTCTGTTGACTCGGGGGTTTCATGGTTTACTGTTGCTGTATGAAAGGTATATTTCTCACATAATAAGTCTCTTCCTTATTTGGTTTTCCCTGCAATCCACGTGTCCGCATCAGCTTCTGGTCTGTTTCATTTAATAATTCTTATTATTCAATGATTATATTCCCCTCCTCCTGTTCCAAATTCCAGCATCTGACTCCCCTTCGCAATCTGTTATTGGCTGTCTTGTGTATTTAAGTTCCTGGTCTCTGTCCTTCCCCAGCTGGATTGTTGCATTATCTTCTCAAGTGTTTCATGTTTACCATATAGAACTGAAAACTTATTATCCTTTAAGGATCTCCCTGTCAGAACCCCCGTCCTGGCTGTTCACAGCTTCCTGTCTGGCGTTCTGTGATGTGCAAAGGAGAAATCCCCTGCGGTCATCTGCATGGCCTCCCTGCTGACCTCCTCCAAGCCTAATTCCTCAACCTTCAGTGTCACCAGCTTGACAGTGATCATCAGCTTGTTTAAGCCCCTTTTTGATTTTTAGTCTGTTTTGTCTTTAAAGGCTAATTGAGGCGCTATTTTGTGATTTTGCCTGTGGCTCCTCTCTGCTCTGGAATTAGTAATAGGCACTGAGGGGTAAACGGCAGGGTGACTGGATGGTTATGGGTTAGATATTTGACTGTGGTGTGAACTGGGGTTCAAACATTCAAACCCCCGAGACAAACGCACCACCAGTCACCTATACGCAAAGCTAACAGGAAACTGGAGCCATTGTGCTGTTTTGAATTTGAAGGTTATGGTGCTGGATAATGGTTTCTTTTATGAAGCTGCATCCTGTGGCGTTTCAGTAGTGACCAGGCCGAGCTCTTCACAGCACATCAGAGTACACTATAGCTCACCCCAGAAAATAGCAGAGCCACGTAATTAAATAATGTAATGTAATCTACAACAAGCATTCCACAATTACGCCTCCGACTTTAGCCCCGGAAAGATCAAAGGCAGCTTATCGAAAGACGAATGCGCTTCTGTGGGCGTTTTTGTTTTCCTTTGAAGCGGGGAATGACCTCATTTCGTGGGGCTGGCTGGAATGCAGAGTTTGGGCTGAATTAAACTGTGATACGCTCAAGAGAGGGAAATTTTTCGTGGTGTTGACGGTAAAAAAGGGTTGCGACGCGGCAGCAATATGCGTGGCAGGCGAAGGTGGGGGCTTGTGCACACGTGAGAGGGTTTCTTTCGTGATAATGACTCCTCGGCTCCTGAAATCTGGGCAGGCTGGTAATTGTACAGATTTCAGAACCATTTCTCATTACACGCCAGTATTGAATGTTGCGGCCTACCGTACGCGTCTGTACCTCTCAGTAGCCTGGAGACCGAATGAAACGCGATGCATGGAATATGAATTATTGTAGAGATTTTACACCGCATACAGAGTTGAAGAATCTGAACCATTGCTGCAAGGATTTTGATAGGCCTCTGCATGATGAAGCTGCTTTTAAGAGTAATGACACATAAAAATGGGTGATTTGCAATTCTCTTTCATAACCCCACCATTCGATAAAGGCATATTATACTTTTTTTGCACCTAAATTATCATCCTGAAACCTCTAATATTGTTTGAAGAATCAAGAGCAAGAAAAAAACTGGGAAAAAAGAAAACGAGACACTATTGATGTACTGTGAGAAGTTCATGAAGTATGACCCAGCTTTTATTTGGTAATTTTAAAACGAACAGTTTTTTTTAAATGTGAGACACAGTGACAATAAAAATGATTTTAAAAAGTGCGAGACATTCTGCAACCCTCAAACTTTAGAAAAGAAAGACTCCTCGCATTGATTTCTTACACCAAACCTGCCATCAACCTCTCAACTCCGCGCCGACAAAGTTCTTCTTGTTTTACTGTTGTACTGAGATTGTGACACAAAAAACCCCATCAGTCCTGATGTTCTGTCCTTGTGCATCACCCCACGAAATCACGTGGCCCAGGCCCCCGTTCGTTTAATCACTTCAAATCAAACACCGTCCTGTGCTTCTTAAAGAAGATTTACCAGAGTACCAGAGGTGGGAATTCCAGGGGTCAGAGAGTAAAAGTCCAGCCATGTTTTCCATCCACCCATGATTTCATCCAGCTGACATCTCTGATTATTTCCTCCTCCTGGTGCAGGAATCCTGCTAAATGACAAATCCAGGTGACTGGAGCTAAATTCTGGGGTGGACTTTTACTCTCTGAGTCGGGATTTTCCCCCTTTGATGAGTACAGACCCATTCACTTTAACATGCTTATCCTGACACACATACTTGGCCACCCTGTGTGGCCGTGTCGATGACAGTGTCCAGTCCTGTCACCCAGAGATGGTAGCACGGCACCAGGAGAGCGAGGGAATGAGGACCGCGTGCAGGAACTGGGTTTTTATTAAATAAAGAATGTGTACAAACAAAATAAAAATACAACATTTCAGGAGAACAAACAGGAAGTGCAGTAAACAAAAGAATGGAACCGATGAAGGATTCCTGCCCTTGGAGGGGAAAATTAAGGTTCAAATAGAGAGGGGAATCATGATTAACTAGAGGAACAGGTGAGATGATTACCTGAGGGTGCAGAGTGCAAGATTAAATAATTGAATAATTGCAGGATCTGGAATGCCGGGGGGGGGCATTACTCATTGACATGATACTCACTTGATGTCCCGTGGCATAGAATTGAAAACAATCGGGAGTTCCCTATCCGCAGTGGAAAATGCTCTGTCGCCCTCGAGGACATTTCCGACACGCTGGTGACGACACAGCAGCGTAACTTATAGCCTTACGACAGAAATGTCTTTGCGCCCACAAAACCGCAAAAAACAAAAGAATGATGCGTCATGTAAACAATCCTCAGGGGTGGAGGGAGAATTGCAGAGATAGATTCAACCGCGCCTGATTTGGCCGTGCAATATATATAAATAAAACTAAAGGTGCTTTGCTCCCTGGGGACATGCAGAATATGCTCAGATTGAGCGCCTAGCTGCCACAGACGCGTACGATGCCACAAGCGCCGAGCGGCTGACATCGCAATCTCCCTGACGGTTTCCTGCCGAGATGCTCTCCTGCACTAAACAGTAAATATTATCCGGCCACTCGCTAACCTAATTCATTATTCCCGCGTGTGCTGAAAACACGAGATGATACATTGGATCAACAGCCTGACGTGGCAGCTGCTAAGATGTGAAACACAGATGCCTGCGGTAAACAATCTGGACCAGTTTATCCCCCACTTCGCTTAGATATTCAGGCTGGTATGAATACGAGAACTGCCCACAGCCAGAGCTGCTCTGTCCATTTCCCATTGCGCCTTCAAAATACTGGCTATTTAAGAGCTTTTAAGAAACAAAAAATGCGATGATTACTGAAGCCTCCTAATTTGATCGTAGTGTATTAATTCAACGATGTCAAAGTAAGTTTTAACCTAGTAATAGCCTGCATGTAGCAGCGTAAACTTCACAAACTTAGACACTAATTGCTCTCTTATGGGGATGTTTCCACTTAGGTACTGTTTGTCGGGTAGAAAGTACATAATTAAACAGTCCTAGTATGCAGGTAGGCATTTGAGGTCCTCATTAGCATTTAGTTTCTTACATACTTCAGCTGTAGTAATTACCTAATTGGCCTGGCTGGAGCTGAGCGGGCTCGGATCTGCGAAAGGCAGGACTGTGGGCCTCTTAGCATTAGCACGCCTGCTGCTAGCCAGTGTGGGATGACATAAGCACCACTCGATGATGTATCCCTGTGTTATCCCAGGTGATCATCCGTGTGGCCGTGTTGGGGGCTGCCGGAGGGAATAGGGGATTGTGGGTATTGGCACGCGGAGGACGGAGGTGTGAGCCGGGTCGACAGGTGGCGGCAGAGGAAGACGAGGCTGTGGTGGGGGGGCAGACAGGAAGGTGAGATGTGGTCGAGAGGCGGCAGATGTTAAGGCATAACAAGGCCCCGCGAGGCGTCCAAGCGCCGAATCACGAGCAGATTCCAGCTGTCACACGCGGGGGGGGGGGCACACCGGGCGGGTTATAATGCAGCTTACGTGCGCAGTGACTGAAAACCATGGCATGGTATCCTCTCCCTTATTTATATAATTTGATTTGTTTGGTTTCCAGCTGGTATCTAGCCGGTTTGGACCTGATATCCAGGCTGTAGTCTTCTGGGTCCATTCTCAACCTCTGAAGCATGATATCAGGGGCTTGTTTCACTGAGCTGGGTCTCTGAGTTTCCCTGATAGCTGTACCGAGTAAGACTCCAGTCCGTTTTCCAGATTCAGCAAGAATCCATGTTTTAATTGTTGCAGTTATCTGGCTGACTGAGCAGTCCAGCTGTGTGGAATAGGCTGCTGAAGTTCCTCAGAATGGTGCATAACGGCTTCCCACAGTTTTAAAGACACCAGAACGTTTGCCCACAATGGACATGATTCTTAAACTGCATCATCCCACTTGTCTGTTTCCGAAAACCTCCAATTCTGGCCACTGTAATAATGCGGAATGATCTCAGTGTGATATAATCACGAAATCCTGAAAAAAATAACGATCGATGTTTACAATAATGACTGCGGTGAGAGAATGCATTAATGACACCTGCTGCAAGGCTAGTGTTCGTGACACATCGCCTTTCTGAGTAAAATGTGCAAAAACTACACATCTGTAACGGTGCGATGACCTCAAATTTCAACCACGTTGGCTGAAATGTGTTTTGTTTGTGCGGCGGTAATGCGAGAGAGACCGTGAAATTTAATGCGACGAGGTTTCGGCTGTAATTAAAACTTTGCTCAGCCCTGAAGAGCGAAGTTTGGGGATCAAATCCCTGGGCCTTGGATCTGAGGGTGTTGAAGACGGTGGAGTTAAGAGGGACAGAGGTGAGGGGCCCAGTGAACGGCGCGCCGAAACCGCATTTACAGACGTAATTACAGCCCGACACTTGGCTGTGACAGCCGTCGCGTCGACATCAGGGAGATTCATTAATGAAAGCAATTTGTTTTGGAATAATGAACTCATCTCCCCTGCCAAGCGCACGGAGAAATCGGCACGAACCGAGTTCAACTTTACTTCTAAAGTGCTCTCAATTCGGAGAGCTCTAAGCATTTTTTTCCCCCGAAACTAAAATAAAATGGAAATGAAACAAGAAAAAAAAAGCCTGTGCCATATGCATGGATAATGCAAGCGCTAACACATAAATTCGAGTGGAATGAATAATAAGATTATATAAGCATGGGAAAAAAGTTATTCTGATTACTACAGAAATAGAACGTTTGTTATGGATAATTTTTAGCTGGGAGCTTATAGCCGAAGCAGCAGTCAGTCAGTCAGTTTTGAGGCTATAAAGAGTGCAGGAAACGGAGTGGATGTAGAATCCTCAAACATCACATCACGGCTTCGCAAGTGTGGCATCTGCTGATGCCGAATCGTCAAACATGACAACCTATTTATGTCAACATCGCCACAGTGAGTCTGCAGGGTGAGCGCAGCAAGCAAATATAAAAATTGCATTTGAAAAAAAAAAAACATCCCCATGTATTTATGACTTTATTGAGGGATGTGGGTCAGGTGAAGGAAGGGGGAGGTCTCTGTGAGGTAAGACTTTTTTTCAGGGGATTTGATTTTTCCGAAGAACAGTTTGTACCGTAATATGAACACCAGATACTCCTGACTGTTGAAGTGTTGCCTGTCCTCTAAGGAACCTACAGTTCACTGCTGTTACCTGTAGGGGGCAGGAGTCTCTGGTCTTAATCAGAAAATTTAGTGCAATGTGAGGTGAGAGCACGTGCACGGTGTTTTGTATATTTGGGAGGGGTGAAAGAACGAGGAACATGTGCTGGGAAGAAATGCTTACAGACCACCATTACCGTACCCTGCTGAGACATTTATTATTACCTGACAAAGACCAAACTAGTGGGAACATTCTCAAGCTCGCTTAGATTTATGTATATTACTGATGATATATTACTGCGTAGGTGTTAGATCCCAGATAGCAAGCTGCTCTGCTCCGGATCTGCCCAGGCTCTGAGCCGGATCAGCCGGAGCCAGGGCAGATCCGGAGCGGAGGTGCCTGCTATCTGGGATACGATCAGAGACACAGCACCATTTTCCACCGGTCAATAACACTTTTCTTATTTTGGTTCTTTGCTCTAGCACTCAGTTTGAAAGGATACAGTGACAGCGAGGTTGAAATGCAGATTGTCGGCTTTGATTTCAGATGGTTTCCATCCTTATTGCATGAACCATTGAGGAGTGGCAGAACGTTTTGCACAGAGACACCCACCCCCAGGCCTGTACTGCAGCCATCTTCAGTCCCTGCTCATTTCGGGGACGTTTCGCCATTAGTCTCCACTTCAGCATGTAACATGCACGTTCAACTGGGTTCAAGTTGGCCAACAGAAAATATGTCACTGTCCAATGAATTATGGTGTTCACTGCATATTACTGTGAGCATATTACTTCATCGCAATACATTATTATGCTCAGCAAGCACACACAGAATTCTGCTATCCTCAATCCAACGCTGCTATAGAGTAATTCACTCAAACTGCAACAAGACAAAATTGCACAAAAAGAATTGCAGAGATATGCAATGTAGTTTTGTCACGGCATTTCAGTCCATAACAGTGACAAAAAAAAAAAAAGCGGCAGCATCATATCCCTTCCTGAGGCGGTGACCAGAAAGCGCGGACGGCCTCATTTGTAAAACACGTTAACAGATTTGAATTGTTTTCTGTCAAACAGAATCAAATACGCCTAAAGGTCTTCCTGTTCTTATTGGATTTTTTTCCCCTCCAAATGAAATTGTGTGCGGACGTGTCCAGAAAGGCATAACGTTACCGACGGCGGTGAGCGGCGTAGACGCACGTTTACCCTCCTTACAACACATTATCATGTGATCAATTCTGCTCACGGTCGTTTGGGAGTGACTGTGTTTTACTGGTACTACATGACTGAATGTCCCCAAGGCAAAATTCCTGTATATTTTCAACGTGTAAGCTCAGTCAAGCGAACTTAACACATCTTTTCGTTGAGCAAAGTAAATAAATACATTGTTCCATTCCACCTCTTTCTGCGGCTGTCTGTTTATTTTAAAAAATGAGAGCTTGATTTTTATTCTATTTTATGTCGCTCCCTATTTCCCCCGCATAGATATTGTTGCTGAATGTCTATCAGAGCGCAGGAAATGTAAAGCATGCTTTTGAACTGAAGTGACGATAGGTGTGGTATGACACGAAGGCAGCGAACATAAAGTGGTCTAAAGGATTTGTGATTTGTGGTCCTTGCTCCAGGAGTTAAAAATTAATTGAAAAACGCTGCCCCCTGCTGGCCTTTCACCGTAATTCCTTTCCTTTATCAATCGCCGTCTGTCATCAAGGTCACATTCATTAAATGGTAAATAAGCCGGGAACACGACTTGATGACAACAGGTAATGCATAAATTATACCATACACGTTTTAAGTAAATTATGCCACGAAGGCAGTGCACCAGAGTGTAAATTCTGAGCAGGTAGAATCTGAATTTATGGTGGGGTTTGCAGCAGCAGGAAGGTGGGTTATCCTTGGAAAAATAATGGAGGTCTATTCCCCTCCCCCCACCTGCGCCAGGTGAGTGCGAATGAGCACTCCCCCCCCCCCCCCACATTTATTTCTCGGAACTGCAATTTTTTTACATTTTCCTTTTTTTTTGGACAATGGCATCTCACACAGAATTGACTTGCGGAAGGTTTGCATTCATGGATACTGGGTGCGTTTGCTGGTCTTCAAACCTGTCATTATACCCTGACTCTAGTGAGATTGACTGAACCAGCCCCTGCGTTTCGTGAATACAAAGCACCTGCCCTGCAGTACCCTCTGCTGTATTGGCATTAACAGGCACTTTAATTGTGCTGTCGAAGATTCCTCTCCAAGGTCAATGCGAGAGTAGTGCTGCATTCGCGGCACTGTCTGACGAAAAACATTCAGACCCGTCTCAAATGAAGACGTGGCTGGAAACTGGGAGACAATCTTGGAGTGATAATGACCTCTGAACAACAAATTACTACGAATAAACACTCGAATGTAGTGGTGACATTGATGGATGATGCACAGCATTGACATAAAGTGCTTGTGAAAACCTGACCCAGATTCAGCCCGTACAAGGATGCATGGGGCGACTGGATTAAATTTAGCCACAGCTTGGTGCACATGACTGGCTAGATGCCTCTTTGAATTCATTTAGCCTGAATTTCAGCAACCTCTTTGTGACATTACAACTACGCAATTTTTATATAACTGCCCAGTATTACCGCAGGGCTGGTGGCAGCTACAGTAAGCCCATCCACATCTAATGGAGTCAAAACCTACACTGAGAACACAGGTGATGGGTCACAGTGGAGCACAAAAGTCATTTGGCCCAGCCCTGTAACTGTTCCCCTCCAGAATTTGACAGCCATAAAGCCTGTTTGCTGTTTTTCAACTGATTGAGTGATATGCTGTGTGGTTACTATGCGCACAGTATTATCCCCTGGGATCCTGAGCCACAAATGTGGTCATCTAGCTAATCTTAGTACATTTATGTGAGCATTTAAAAGGGAAAATGCATTAATTTGAAGTTCCTTATCGCATTCAAGAATGCACCCAATCACCTTTCAAAAGCCACGGCGAGGTGTGGCTACAGACCTTCTTTGAGGGGGATGCAAGCTGGGCAACTGAGCAGCCCGATCCTGAGATGGGTGTCGCTCTGGTCCAGCAACAGTACATGTTTCCACTGTACATCTGTGCAGAGGGTCTCGAGCCCAGAGAAGACGGCAGCGTTTATGTTTTTTACCCAGGGCTTCAACGGTGCATAGTGCAGTCTTTACTTGCCTTTGTAAATGCAATGATGAATGGCGATTATTGTCAAAGGTTTTCCAAAGCAGTCTCAGCCCACGTGGGTACATCGATCACAAAAGCCTCTCAGTTTTTTGAAGAGTAAAGCACTCAGAAACCCTCACAATAGAGATGTTTTAAGATTCCTTGAATCTTTTAACAATATTATGCATTGTGGAGGGTAAAATATCTACAACAGCACATTGTTTTGAAACAGTTGGATTATACAATCATGCAGTTTTTTTTTGCAAAGTGGCGAACCGACTTTGTGACAACCTGTGTGAATGCTCCCATGGGCATTTCTAGCTTTTTGGGAGCCCTGTGCACAATATTGTGTGCAGTTAATCTACCTCAGGAAGATCTGAAAAACTTGCTGGCTTTACCAGATGCATGAGAGCAGCTCCCAAATGTAGAAAAATGAGACCAACAGCTAGATTTTACTCAAAATCTTTATTTTAAAGCTTGGAACAGTTTCTATTACGAGAGAGAGAAAGAGAGAGAGAGAGAGAGAGAGAGAGAGGCCCTTGTGCTGCTGTAACAGAGATGCTTCTCTTCATTAGTGATTTTGTGCAAATGCGGAGTCTTTATTGAGGGAGGCGCTGAGCTCAGTGAGGGAGGGGCACCTGCTGGGCCGCTGGATATTCCTTTAGCCTGCCTGTGCACTGAAGCCCCTACAGTTTCAGACACGTGCGGGGAGCCGCCCCGCCGCACGAGGAGGGAGGGAGGGAGAGAGAGAGAGAGAGAGAGAGAGAGAGAGAGAGAAGGCCATCAGAATGAATTAGCCCGAGGTCAGGATTCCTTCGCTCCCTTCCTCTCTCTCGCATTCGCTTGGCCGTTCGAGCAGGAGGAGATTACTGTTGCTCGCGGCATGAAAGTGATGCGGCGTAAGATGCCCGGGGTCAGTCCAACACCGACAGAGTGCATGAGAGTGCTGTGGAGATCGGAGGAGATGCAACTATGCAAATCCGGAATGAGTCATCAGCTGGAAACTGGGAATCTGTGTTTCATATTATATTGGAAATCAGCTTTATCACTCTCTCTCTCCCTCCCTCCTTCTCTGCCCATCTTCTTCTCTCTTTCCCTAACTCTCACTCTCCCTCCTTCTCCCCCCATCTCTTTCAAATTTAAATTCAAAATGGACTTTATTGGCGTGTCGAAATTGTACATTTCATGTCGCCAAAACAGGAGCATTTCCCTCTCCCTCTCTCGCCCATCCACCAGTCCTCTCTCTCTCTCCCTCTCTCTCTGTCTTCCTCTCTCTCTCTCTCTCTCTCGGTCTATATCAGTTCTGCCCAGGACCTTTTAGCGATAACAAGCATGCAAGTCCAGCTTCTCAGCGTGCAGAGAGTTTGCGTACAGTATGCAAACCAAGAGAGGATGCAGTTTGTGGGACTGAAAACACATCCGCACAACTGAACAGCTGCATTGATTCACGCGTCTGCACTCTGTGTATTTCCCTTTGTCTTAAAATGTCACTTGGCAGGATTCACTTAGAATGCAGGTTGGGTGCAGCGCGGGCGGCTGTGTTTACAGTTTAATGGATCACCCGGGGGTATTAGACTGATTCGCCGGGAGGGACAGCTATGCCAAAGTGCCGAGGGAAACTAGCATTTTTAAAAAGCTGCGCAGTGGCTTCCTCTCTATGCTAATACACGTCATTTACTATGCAGGACTGAAAATGATTTTACGGGGGAAAAAAACAGCAGCAACGTTAGCAACATGGAGGATTAAACTCTCTTTTTTTTGTTTTTTTTTTTCTTGCTGTGGCTTGATGGGAAATCTTAGGCAGCTAGCGGCGTGGTGGGGATTAGCATTACCTCCTGTAAGAATTTGTGCATCCTCGTGCATATTGTGCAGCATTTCTGGAGAGATGTACTGACTTAATCCATTTGACTGCCCCCCGTTGTATCTTAAACGTGCACCAGTTGGATATGGATGACTGTATGCGATGGATTATTTTTTTTACCTCCATCAGTGCTGTGATGAGACGAACAGCAGTTTGGGTGGAGCGACTGTCCGTGTGGGTGTCAGTGCCGCACAAACCACCCACCCATGTTTTTTACAAGACTCTCTACGTTTTTCAGAGAGGTGTGTGAACCCGAGGGAGTTACCTGATGATGTTGATGGGTTACAGCACTGATGTAAGCCTCCCTAACCCCCCCGTACATTCTGATTACACAGGAGGTGTTAAAACCAGTCTTCGAATGTTCTCGCCGAAGATTAAAGGGAGGTAAAGCTCTGGAGATCAGGCTCACTGTAGAAATCCAATCCTGAGATGCATTAACCTCTTCCAAACCTCAGTGAGAAGAGGGTAGAGTAATACTGTGTCTTAACCAGGAATGAAATTCCAGACTCTTATTAGTAAGTTACCAGGACATTCATGGAGATAATAAAAATAAACTAGCATGGAAATTAAACTGGCATGTATCTTCGGTGATTTAGCTTGTTGCAAAGATGCTCTTTGTTACCCATGAAGACATTTTATATTCGCCCTCTTGTGCTCAACCATAGAGGTTTTTTTCAGTATTTTGAAGTCTACTGTAGCTTCTCCTTTCTAATCCCAGTGGGCTCTCAACGTAATTTCAACTTTGAATTAAGTTGATTTTTGGTCTCGACGTCGCAAGGTTACCCCATTCAACCTCTGACGTTGTTAAAACCCTACAGTTGAATCAACGTTGATGAAACATTGGCTCCTTCAACATTATTTACTGGTTGATAACACAATGATGTGTCGACGTCGAGTAATAGTTGTACATTTGGGCACCAATGTTGATGCAACGTCTACTCAACTTTCAAATCCAACCTTATTTCAACGTTGTTCCAACTTTTGACGTAACGTCATTTCAATGTTGTCTCAGCGTTGTTGTACACATGGGAATTTGTTTAACTAAACGGCGCCATCAAAGATTGAAACGTGTGATATTTCACTGCAGACAGATCGTTCATCCGGTGTTCTGACAATCTAACTAATTTAGCGAGTAAATATAAAAACAAGGATCATGATAGTTTTAGTCGTACAGCCAGAGCAAAAGCTACTAAGACTCAAAATGGCTGCGTACCCATGATATCACTGACAATCCTTAAATATGAACCTGTAAAAACTGAGAACCTGACATTTACTGCCTTCCATTGGCACCAGCAGTGACATTAGGTTCATCACAGCATCCTGTTTCTTGTCATTATGGTAAAGTGCTTAATAAATGGAATTTGTGGCGAATTAACATGCATATCACTGACAAAAATTCTGGCAGTCAAACCATGTCTGCTGTATTCGTTCACAGTGAGGGAGAAAAACTAAACTTCCAGTACAGGTGACAGCGCATACTTATTTTCGAGCACTTACCCTTCCGGAGAAATAACAGGGGCGCACGGACCAGCGCTGGCCAGAGAGGAGTAAATGGATCGGCAGTGCTCGTGGCAGCAGATTACTCTCATTGAAATTGCAAAAGCTTGCCTTCCTCCACTCCATTAGTCTTTCCCTTCCAAGGGTTGCGCCATTTGAATAGTTTGATGGCGCGAGGCTTAATCAGTACCTGTGTGTAGTGTGAGTCAGAGTCCTCCCACAGGTGCGCTCACCTTCACGCCTCGTCCGCCCTCGCGAAGGTCGCCGTTCAAGGGAACAACCCCTTCGCCACCCACCCGACCGACCGACCGACCGACCATCAGCTTGGCTCCTCCACTGTCGTCACCCTTACACCTTCTCCGGCACTAAGAAAAGGAGAATGCTGCATTCTGGGTACAGCTGGACCTGTGGTCATCACGCTTTGTAAATGGTGAACTAATTCAGCTGACATGCGGCAGACACATTTCAGATCTTATTCATGGCGCAGTGTCCAGTGAATCGATCATAAAGTTTCCAAGAGGTGAAAACGAACTGAACTCCAGTTAAACAAACCAGTCCACAAATGCTGTAGAAGAGACTTAGGGATGAATCTTAACTAAAACTTAACCAAAAGAGGTTTACATAGGGAGCAATATCCTCACATATCTTGTGTTTTGCTGTGCTGGACAACACTCTGATAGGTTCCTAAGCCTGTGTCTGTTATGTGGGAGTTCTTTAGTATTATATCCCCAAAATATAAGTTTCGGGGATATCAAGGTTTTGCCCCACCTGCCTCCGCCGCATCCGCTGATTTTAGCTGTTAGTGTGATAACTCACAAAATACTTTACACTGGCTTCTCATTTGTAGCATGTGGGTAGATGCGGTAGAGAGGATGAACTGATTAGATTTTGGGCAAGTATGCACGCCTAAGTTTGCCACCAGGTGGCGCTATATATTGAAGAAAATCAGGTTTTTAACCACATTTGCTCATATTGTAAGTCTAGTGAAGGGGAATCTAATAAAGTGGGCTTCGAGGATTGGGGAATTTCGGGGATATACCCCTTGCTGTCGGCCGCAGGCCTAGTTTGTATGTTAGCTTTTGTGTATTTGGATGCTGCTACATTTTTTATTGTGCAGGAGCGGCAGGGGGTGATGTCACAGCCCAGGTAGGATAAACAGACACAAGCTTCAAAGATGTAGGCCTCACCACAGCCAGGCGACGGACTCAGGAGGGGTGTCATTTCCACAGATGCAGCGGGAGATCGCCGAACCAACACTTTAAATAAATACATGTTTGGATGCCCAGATTATCACTGAGCAGCACATTTTAAAATATGCAGAACGACAGAAAGATTTGCACATTTTTCAATAGAGAAATCCACCTTTGCGTCACTCTGTCAACTGCTATCAAAATCCTACTTACTCCTCAGTGAGACCTGCTACTCATGCTAAATGTAAACACGCTTAGCTTATCTGTTAGATCCTAAGCATTGCTTTAACTCCCTGCTGCGCCGTAAATAATATACTATAATTTTACACATCACTTCTGGCTCAACTGAGTCTGTTTTCAAGTCTGTGTTTATTGCCATGGTGGCTTTCTGTTACAACCATTACAGTACACTGGACACCGGTGGATTTCAAGTCATAACAGCATCCTGAAGATAAGCTATATTACAGACTTTGTACAGACTGCAGACTGAACTATTGCCAAAAAAACAGGTGAAAATTGTGCTGTATCCACTTTTTAATATACCCACTCCAGCGGATGGGTTTATACCGCAATCGCCCCTGTTCTTCTGCTGGTCCATCCACGATTTAATGTTCTAACACTGCAGACTACATTTTTTTATTCTTTTTATGAATGCTTTTGGGGTCAATGGTGGTATGAGGACAGTCCGTATTGATTTGTTGATGATTAGATCATTTTAAGTCCAATAACGTCATCGACAACACAGCCACGTAGGCGTATTACCAGGCTTTGTGTAACTATCTGAGAATACGTCATTCATGAGCCTGTGTTGTTTCCCAGCTGAGAATCATGGGAAAGAGAGAAATATGAATGAGCTGATGTAGATTGCTGATAAGGTCAGAAGTGCATTCTGGGAAAGCAGCAGAGATCTGATTGCACAGAGGAGGTCAGGAGGAGGGAGCTGCAGGTGAAAACTGATTAAGGTTTTCAGATTAACTGCTGGGATGTGTTTGGGATTTGTGTGCGGATATATCAAATCCAATATACAGCCATCATTTTCCTGGAGAGTTTCCCTCCAGAATTTTGTACCAGAGATCGAGATGGAGTGTGAGAGAGAGAGAGACGTTGAGCCGTCCATCCTGAGTGAATATTTGAGTAGGGAAGATGGTTCAGCTGGAATTGTAGCTCAGAAAAGTTGGGATTTCGGTGATGGTTTTCAGTCTAGTTTCAAAGGATTTGTGTGAGCTGAGAACAAGAGCGGAAAACAAACAGTGAGGTCTGTGGGTGTGTCAGGCTCTGTAAAACAAATTCTTATGCGATCAGATTGGCTTTGTGTACCATCAGACTGAATTTGAAATAAATCAATCAAGATGAGCTAGAAGTGCAGGCTTTCAGCTGTAACGCAGGGGTTTAGCCTAACATATTGTTAGAGCTATTTATAGAGCTATTTATATACATACACCCCACCGTCATTAAACACCACCAAACCGGTTCTACTAGCAGCGACACATGCCCACACGTGAGCACTCTTCACTGATGTGGGATTTCGCTTCAGATCACGAGCAGTTCCCTTCCTTCTCCGTATTGCGCTCTTCATATCATTCTCATACAGGTTTGATTTTTGCTTTAAGCAGTATGTCCATATGTTGTTGCACAGAACTGTGCACGTGCTTCATCTCCCTATTTTTAGGCTCGTTAATGGCTTAGATCTTGTGGTAACCTCCTGGAGAGAGTCCTTGATTTGTACAACTGTTTAAAAGGAGGTTTTCAGACTTCACAGTTGGTTTCCATGGTTTCTGCGCTGTTTGGTGTTCCTGGGCTCATCAGCGTGCCCTTTCTTTGTTAATAACATCCTAAAACATTGATTTGGCTGCACCTAATATTTTTGATATGTCTCTGATGGTTACTTTCGATTCTTTCAGCCATCAATGACATGCTTCACTGGCAGAGACTGCTCTGTGGACTTCAAATTGAGAGCTAACAGAGTTGGAACAGAAATGGCAGACTTTAGATCAACTCTAGGTCTTTTACCTGTTTCCTTGTAAATGAAATAATGTGAAAATAACTTACATCTGGCCGTACATCCCTGCGATATGCAACCAGGAGACCATACATGGCTATCAAGTGTAATGGCTGGTAAAATTGAGAGGCTAAGTGCAGCGGCCAGAGAGAAATGAGCAGCACGAACACAATACAAACACAGGGAATTATACAGACCAGCAGAAAGTACTCGCAATTCCAAAAGGACGTACAATAGTGCGAAACACAGAAGCAACGCGAGAGAGATAAAAGGGAGAAGAATCTCGGCAGTCGAGAGAAACAAAGCACCTAAATAGTGCGACAAAAAGATCAGAGAGAAAAAATTAGAAAAGGGAAAATCCCTAAAGAGGAAGGAGCTCCAATAATAACGTGAAGACAGAAAGTCACACAAATCCTGACTAGAGATTTCTTCGGCTATAGTGCTTAGCTACCAACAAACACTCTAGCTAAGGAGGCGTGGCGGATTTCGGGCTTATATAGAGTCCGGGGAAGCGCCGCCCCAGTTCAATCAGCCTGCTGGGTAAAGAATCCAATTGAAAAGGAATTTGAAATCGTCCCGGGACGAGAGCCACAAAGAAAAGTCCAACACACACGCACGCCTCACAAACCATGACATCAAGAGCTTTGCCATAGATGAACCAGGTGATCAGGAAAAATTATGGAGGGAGCTACTTGGCTGTGAGGTAATGTTGTCGGAATCCACAGTAAGAACCATTAAAGGACATTACATGGAATTCAACAGACACTCTATCCAAAGCAACTTTCACTAAATGCACCCTGAATCCTACGGGAGCCACTGACAGCCTCAGTGATCTCCTTAAAATGGAGACGTTTATGAACTGTGGAGACAATTGCAGCCACATACTGTACATAATCATTGTTCAAGTTTTATTCAAATTCGTTTATCCCCACAGTATCAATAATAAGACTTATTTCCACGACGTCAGCAGTACACAAGTTGAATAAAGTACAGTGTTTTTTGCGAGAAACGTTTAGGCTGGTTTTTAATCTCCCGTGAACCGTGAAGATAGATCGGTGCTATTAATTCTCTAATCTTCTGCCGCAGGAAGATGTCGAGGACGTGACAAATATAGCGCCATGTGATGGACCTGTCAGTCCATCCAGTCAGATGAGTGATCCTTTAAAGGGGCCGGGCCACACTATCAAATCGAAATTACGCTGATGGATGGACGGGATTCCCAACCCATCATGGGACATGAGTTCATATATAAGCCTTGCGCTTTGGGTGCAGAGATGGATTGAGCTGCTTTCACACCGGACGCGAAGTGAATTTTTCGCACAAGAGATTATCTTCAAAGCCAATGCAAAGACCCAAATACACGCATGTATTTGCGTCTTTGCATTGGCTTTGAATGTAATCTGTCGTGCAAATAATTCGTTTTGCGCCCGGTGTAAAAGCAGCTTCTATGTGGTCAGGTGGGGGCCATAATATCTGATGTATATACTAATAATCACATCTGTCCTGACACTCATTCTCTGAACTTTTATACTGGTGGGCACTGAGACTCTGAACCTTAGACATTTGACAGCTTTTTGGTTTGAGAACTGAACCCCAGTCACTCAAATGCCATTTGTGCTGTTATAGTAATGATTGTCTTCCTTAAGAAATGCTGGGATAAACCATCCTGATTGTTCATGATTTCAAAAGAGATTTTCATTGGGCAAACATTGGAAAACTATGTGACTATACTGCCATAATTAAAGCATTACAAATAATGTTATCTTTGGTTGGACACATGGACATCCTGCTCTAGCCCTGAAATAGATGTGGAATATAATTGGTCTCATAATAAAATCATATGACGCTAATGTATGATGCCTACTGCAACTCATCACAATATATGGGTGAGTATGCTACATATGTTACTGCAGCTGTGTCAGATTGTACGAAGTAAATTCTACAAAAATATTACTTTATTTCCCAAAAGGTCTACATATAGTATCTGCAGTAAAATCAGTGTACTCTCTCTCTCTTGGTAGAAGGGGAAAGGACATTTTATCTTTCTTCTGTGTTGCCCCCAGTTTTTAAATCAAACTGCAGGATCTGGTCTGCTGGCAAACTCCCAATCCGACACCGCGGCCCCTGAGGGTCTTGTGCAAGAGAATCAGCTTCAGGGGGGATTCAGGAGCCACAGACCTCACCTGGAGTCATGCAGCATTAAGCCTCCTGCAGAAAACATTTTTATTAGAAGTTTTTTAATGCGGCAGTGAGGTTGTGCAAGGTTAGGCCGAACAACAACATCGTAGCGCGGTTTTACAAGGTCCCATCCCTTATTACTCACTGCCCACTCATTTCCTGTCACCTCGTAAACAGGTCCAGCTCGCACCTTTGCTTTCTTTCCGCGGAAAAACATTTTGAGAGTGTTAGCGTGCCCTCATAAAATCACAGGAACACAGCATTTGCACAATGTAAAAAAAAAAAAAAACATAAGCCTTTAAAATACTATGAGGCCACAATCTGGCAGAGTGGTTTCTGTGGGCTGGGAGTAATTTCAATGTAGATGAGGAAACCGACTTCTGCGGTGCAGTTAAAGGGATGTTTGGCTTTACAGACAGAAACTGCGACATCAACACTGCGACACTGTTTCTCTCGCTCCTACAAGAGGGAGAATCAGCCTGGCATGGCAAAAAAAAAAAAAATTTCAGAAATGCGCACTATAATCTTCCACGACAGGTTCCGTAATGAGATGAAGTCACTTAGTAAAGATACAGAAGTACACAATGAGCGCACATGATCGTAAATGCTGAATTAAGATTAGACTGCAGGTTATAAACTCGACGTTAGTGACACCTCTGATGCTCTCCCATAGGCTAGTTTCAAACGCCTCTAAGGGCCAAGGGCCGATCAGGACGTGGCCCCAGTGTCCAGCGATGCACAGCCAGTTGATATTTTCTGCTAAACAGGGTCCGCCTATTGTCCATGTTTATCATGAGGCATCAATTATACTGAAGGAAAACAGACAAGGAAATTCGATTTGTACTGATAAGAAAGTCAATCAGAACAATCATTTAATGATTTTTTTTTTCATGAAAAATAATTTTTATTTCTAGTTTGCTGGATAAGATGAAAAGATGAGAGGAGCCAATGAGAGGACAATTTTGCTCAGTTGTGGGGTTTAATAATTCCAGTTGCTTGAGGGAATAAAAAAGCAACTTAAAGCAGGCTAATATTTTCTGTTCAAGAGAGTAAGCACTCATTCATGGGCTGACAACTTATATCCCTCATTCTAAAATTGGTCATATAATTCCAGGAAATAAATTACTGAATTTCTATTATGCTTATTTGAAAATAGAACTACACCTACAATCGCTCTGGGGTGCGTTTCCCGAAGTCACAGATGCTAACTTACAAGGTTCGACCCATTGAATGTGAATGGACGAACTATGTAAGTTGCTAACTTTGTTAGCAACTACGCTTTTGGGAAACGCGCCCCTGGATATTCTCAGACAGGTTTTCTTCAGAGATGCTCAGTGCAATACACAGGCTGGGCGGAGGGGAGGGGCGGAAGCACTTTGAGAATTCACTGGTTGTCATTCAGATGCAGAACAACACAAATCTATCACAATCAATTTGGACTGCAGCTCTATTGGAGATTTTTACAGCTCCTCAACTTCAGGGGGTCACAAAATTTGGTTCATTTTCAGACTGTCTGGGCACAGTGGGAGGCCTGAGTTTATACTTTTGTCTTTTTTTTTTTTACATAAACATGATCTTTTTCAATAACAAATGCTCTTGTGGTGGCCCTTGTCCAGAGGTGGCCAACCTTGATCCTGGACAGCATATTTATGCCAGTTTGTGTTCTGTCCAGCCACTACAGACCTAAAAACCAGGTAACTTCAGTTACCCGAGTGATCACACATTTTAATTGGTCAGTAAAGTGCACAGCAGCGGTGAAAACCATCAGACACTGTGACTCTCAGACCAGCGCTGGCCTCCCCGTTGCAGTAAACGAATTAGACTGAGGCTCGTGTTTATCATCAGCTCACTGGGTCGCTGCATGGTTTAAAGCACAGGATTATAAAACAGATAATTAAAGATGGGGTCCTTAATTAGCACCGGTTGGCAGGGCGAAGTTTAAATGCTATCATTGAAGTCCAGCGTGTTCGGTTTGCGACGCAACGCACAGAAGCAAGATAGGACCGTGAACTTAGTTCAACTGATGTGGAAAAAGGAGGTCAAACTAAATCGCGCGGCAGCTTAATTAGACATCGAACAAATCCCTTTAGGCAGCTGTATTGACCCATAACTAACGTACGACGGTATGATGTTAGCAAGTGCGAGAAGCGGGCGAACAGATAAAGATTTTCTGTCACCGACTCGCTTCCGTCTCACTGCCAACACCCTCTTTTCATGCGGCCTCTGTTCTTCATTTAAAATCGCGCAGTTCCGACCTAGAGCTTCCACTTCGATGTCAACAAACCCCCGCAAGAATGTTATTACAGACGATGGAAAATGTGAGAGAAAAATGCAAGGAGGTAAGTATTTCAACCGTGACTTCCCCTCTCTCTCTCTCTCTCTCTCTCTCTCTCTCCAGGTATCAAAAAGAATCTGTGATGTAAATGCAGACTGATAAGCCAAAAAAAACACCCATCAATGTGAAAATTCCAGAGTGACGTGTGGTGGAGGCTGATTTTAAAGATGACGACAGGAATGAAAAATCGAGGCTCGGGAGAAGAGTCTGAGCAACCGGGGGATTTGAGTTTCCCTGTCAGTCAAACAACCTAAATCCAAGCTGTGATGTTTGAGTGTTATGAACACGAGAAAAAAACGGACGTCGCTGGTGGCGTTTATTCAAGCGATGCGAAATGCGCCCAGGCAAATGGAAAATTTGTGCCTGACGCAGGCCAAGAGGAATCAACTGAGCTGAACTGCTCGACTGGATCGTGGGTGACATGCTGGCGTATGGGGTAGCGTGCAGAAATGTTCTGGCCCATTAGTATGTCAGAGAGTAGTTGCGATTGTTGTGAAGCACGCTAGAGAGTACACAGACATATTCTGATATAACACAGAGGAATTTTAAACAGGAGATTTTTTTTCACAAGAATAAACCAGGACGCACAGGGTCACTGAAGCACGGCACCATACTCACGGAGCTTTTCTTATTTCAGCTACTCCTGCGCTAACAGCTTTTATTAGTGGAAAGCTGTCAAAGCACTTAATATGAGTGAGTGAGTGTGTCTGAGAGTGTGTGTGAGTGGGTGAGAGTGTGTGTGTGTGTGTGTGAGAGAGTGTGTGTGGGTGTGCATGTGTGTGTGCGTGTGTGTGTGTGAGAGTGTGTGTGCGTGAGTGTGTGTGTGTGTGTGTGTGTGTGTGGGTGTGTGTGTGTGTGTGTGGGTGAGAGAGAGTGTGTGAGAGTTTCTCACCAGGTCAAAGTGCTGATTTACCCAAAAAAATGTGAATTCCTCCAGCGTTTTTTTGCTTGGATTGACTTGGGCATGAAAGTTATTTGCATGAGATGAATGCCTCCTTCTCAGTGCCAAGCAGTAGTGCATGGAGCATTAGGGAGTTCCCTAATGATGGCCCGGGGGGGGCCGCGAGGGGCCAGAGGCAGGTGGGGGTGGCTGGGTGATGCCTGGTGTGAGGTTACTAGTGTGTAAGGGGGGGGGGGGGAGCTCTGGAGGCCTCTGCCTGCCAGAGCTGCTCTGTGTCAGCTGGGGGGGCCCCCCCCCCACCCCCACCCCCACCCCAAACCACAGCAGCACATCAGAGGCCCTGGCCTGACGAGAGCTCCAGCTGGTGCTCTGTGCTGGGTAAAGATGGCGTCGGCTGCGTTATCCGCGCTTCCCTCCGCGCACAGCTGGGCTGCGGCTGGTGACAGAAGGTCTGCTGCAGAACAAAGCTGGACGAAGCTAACTGAGTGAGCAGAGTTAACTAGTGTCAACCGTGGAGCTGGTGAGCGAAGGAAACTGTTGGAATCGCAGCTTAGATCCGCTTGACTGACTCGTGCCGACTCAAGATGGGATTTTTAGGGGGGGGGGGGCATCACTCTCTCCCTGTTCCTCCAGCCCCCCCCCAGCCCCAACCCTAACCGCCGGGATATGTCAGAAATACCCCCCTCAAGAGGCTGTTATTAATATTACCCTCACCCCTCCACCCCCGTGCCCCCACACCTCAGTCTGTCATCCGCTGATGCCCATCTGCTGGGGGAGCACCGCCGCGCCAGGGCCTGAGCCCGCGGGGGGGCAGTCTGGCTGAACCCCAAATCTTCTCTTTGAGGGTGCTGCCAGCCCCGGAGGAGAGCGCCGTGCTAACAGTGCTGTGCTAGCAGCACCATGCTAATGCTCTCGGGTTCCAGATTACAGCGAGATGTGTCAGTATTTGGATGGCGAAGCGGTTTCAGAGACCAGAAACGCTTAAGCTTTTCCTGCCATGTGGAGGAAAGTTGTCTGCACTTGAATTTTCATTCTTATGTATGTCAAGTGAACTGCGCATTTTCTGCCCTTTAACATTGACGCGCTGCAGCGGCAGAGCTAGTGGGGGGGCAGAGACACGTCCCTTTTAGTCCTGGCTAGTTCTCAATCATTTTCCTTTATTGACCCTTTTCCAGTTATCGTAATTGGCAGCTGAAGACATGATTTCTCTCCATATGCGATCTAACAGTGATGAAATCATGGGCTAAATTTGGTGCAGAAAAATAATTTATTTATTAATTGGCCAGTGCTTCATGTTGATTGAACTGGTCCGTGTTCTAATGAAACGCGGACTTTCACTCTCGGTATTTCGCGGGTTGATTAAAAAAAAAAGTGGCACTTGGCAGTTAAATAGGTTATAAGAAGCGTGCGGCTCAAGCCATTCGCGTGAGAGTCGACAGGTATGCAAATTTAAATAACGTAGATTTAAATACAGCAAATACGCGTCCAGATGAATGATCGTCGTCTTACCTAGTCGGGGTGGACAAGCAGCACCTGTTAAGTGTGGAGCCTCTCGGAGCGAACCTTCTGTTACTCATGAAGATGACTGAGGACAGGTCAGGATTTATAATTGTTTTAAACGGATGTTTTGTGCAACCCAATTCTCTGTTCCGCCACTGTAGTGAATTTAACCCACGATTTAATTACTGCTAGGTCGCATATGGAGAGAAACCATGTCTTCAGTTGCCAATTACGATAATCGGAAAGTGCGTCAATAAAGGAAAATGATTGAGAACCAGCCAGGACTCACTGTTGTCAAAAAGGGACGTGTCTTTGCCCCCCCCCCGCATTATCTCCGCCACTGCCTGGCTGTCAAAGTTTTTACAGAGCTCGATATACATCACTAGAAGGTTCTTCGCTTAACATCTTCATGCAGATGTCATAACCACTGGTCACTGAAAGCAAAGTTCTTGAACAATGGCCGGGAATCTTAAAAAATAACGTTTTGGAAAAATCTACACACAGCAGTTTTGTCGCCCCCGTTCTCACCTGATTATCCAGAACTGAAAGCCCTTAATCCTCAGCAAAGGCCCGCGATGGGGGATTCGGTTCTTTATTTTTCCCACGCGTCCTCACATCGGGGCGGATTTGTTTGGGATCATCCCCCGTCCTGCTCATCCAGGGGGAATTAGTCATTGAAGAGGCTGTGGTAAGCTTCAGTACCTGTGTTCTGAGCTTATACGTGTAAAACATTACGCCCCTCTCAGGGTATTACTGCGGCTGAGGTTTAGGAGTCGGCGATATGAGGGGTCTGAAGGGATCGTTCACTCCTGATACGGAGGGACACAGGGGCTACTGTTGAGCGGTCATGTCACCGCAGTCACGCGATAATGCACCAGACTGTGTCAGCATAAGCATTTTATTTGTTTTCATCAAATCTCGCCATTACAGTGATAAATAATGTGCTCCAAAATATTGTGTAGGGTTCTGTAAAGAACAGGATTTAACATGAAAAGCTAAATGCCCCTTCAAGTCTACAGTTTTTGGCCTGCTGGGATAGTGATGTCACATCATGAATTAATTGGAAGGCTGATATTTTGAAGATGAAAAAAGTCAGATCTATTTTACATTTGTTGGCCACATTGATGAGGCTTTGCCTTAATTTTGTTGTACTTTTACCTGCTAACATTTAACAACTGTAATTTGTTTCGATCGTTGCATTTTTCAACCTGACACTGCTGTTAGCGATCAATAATGTTGCCTTTAAGGCCTGATACCGCGTTTACATTGAATGTTGCTCACTCAAGTATTTTGGCGCTTTATACTGACTCAGTGTTATTTTCAAATAACAATCATTTCTTCTCAGAGCAAACTGAGGTTGGTACCTGTTAAATATCTGCAGCCCCTGTTTTTTTTTGTGCACTCCCAGAATGCCTAGCAATGTAGGTGAATACTTACTAATGAACATCCATAATTTTAATATAATGCTGATAATACCCATTCCTCTAGAAAGCCTGGGATTAGCGCTGGATAATAAACACAGGTTTGACCTTTTCTTGGCCAGGTCACAACAGGGTATCGTCCGGGGAAAGACCAGGGTTATTGCAGCTTGGGTCTGCGGGCGTAATTCCGTAAATGGCACATTACAGCAGAACAGGGTGAAAGGTTGCCATCATGACTCTTCTCTGCGGTGACCCACATGAATCAAGCGAATCCTTTATATCCATTTTTGCTTGGTGTCTGGATCAATACTGAGCTCGTCTGAAACAGCTAATTGCGACATATTTTCAGAGGATGAGAAGTCGTTACCAACAGAATTGAGTTGTCCCTTTCAATTAAAAACAAGTCAGACAGAACAAGCTGGACAAACTTGATATCAAACTAGAATGTGTTTCTACTCAGAAAAACGTATGTCTTCCCCCCGGTTCCCTTCCCTGACTAACCTACCAGACAGACAGACAGACATACACACAGGCACAAGCCAAAAGGTGCCACTGCAGGACCTGAGAAGTAAGTGTGCAAAGTTTTGTAAAGATCATGGAAACGGTTTAGGAGTTATGCTCCGGACAAAAATTGACCACATCCGGAAGGACAGGCAGGCACATACCAAAAGGCACCACTGCAGGACCTTAGTAGTAAGAATGCAAAGTTTTGTTGACATCAACTATTTTGGAGTTTCGCTCTTGAAACACCGATGCAAACGTGAATGGGTGTGACAGCTGGTGTTTCAAGACGCCAAACGCAGCGGCCGGAACGAAAGGAATCACAGGAATGCAAGAGAGACTAACACAGACAAAGCAGGAGAGAGAGACTCGCGCTTCCAAAGGACATGAATCCAGTCCAAGTGAAACAAGGAAGCAGCGCGAGCTGGACTGTTCCAAACAAAGGAAAAATCTCGGGGACCGAGGTAAAAAGACAAAGCACCAGACGGTGCACAGACAGAGGGAAGGGCAGAGAAAGACCCCCTTCACTAACTAACACTTCCCTTTTCGCAACTAATTCCTCAACTCTTCTCAAGCTAGAGATCTTGCGGGCTTGCAATGCAATGTTAACACTGACACACTAGCAAAGGCGGTGAGGTGGAACTTAAGGGACATTTAATGTAAATGTGCCAGTGTTGGCCAGAGAGCTGAGTTTCAGCTGCAGGCCTTTGGTAAGATGCTTTACAGCGAGCATCTCTGACCACAGCCAGCTCCTTGGTTCAAATCTTGGTTGAATCTAATCATATACTGACTACCGCCTACCATACTTCCAAATTTCTCGCCAATCCGTCCATAACTTTTTGAGGGATCTTGTAAACAGCCAGACAAACACTGGTGAAAACATACATAATAAACGAATGAAAATCTGACCTTAATGGCAGAGGTAATTGAGGCGTGTAAATTTACCTAGTGAAGAGCAGGTCGGTGACCTTGTTCAGATAACCCGGCATTACCCTTTCACTCCGACAGCAAACAAGAAATGTTTGCAGGGTGTTCTTAGAAGAGAGAGCAATACTGGTTATTTTGACAGCACTCATCAGTAACTATTTTGGCGCGTCATTTTTTTCTGAGCAAAAGTGGAGACACTAGAGTCGCAAGTCACTGATTAATACAGCAGGAATGACAAAGGAACCTTTCGGTTCGCACACATAAATAATCAGGTTCTCGCTTAGTGCCAGCATCAGATTATAAAGAGCCCTCTACCATATTTCAACATTATAATTTTACTGTATATTTTATGTTTTCCCCTTCTAGCTTTCATTTTTTTTCCCCCTCTGGAATATACGGTATGTCCATATGGAAAAAAGATAATACATGCTTTTTAATTATTACAGTCAGCTCAAATAGGCCCACATGAAAGCAATCTGCTGTTAGCAAAGGCTTAATCTGCAGTTATAGTTGAGGGGCTAAAATGTCCTCATTAAGTGCTGTTGCCAGGAGGAGCGATCCACACTGTGTACCCATCGGGGACCCGGTTCTGCTCAGCTGTGATCTGAATAGTTTTCCCAGGCTTCCGGGCCCTTGGCTGATAAATTACTCTGCACACTTGCCCAGAAACACAGAAATACATGAGCCATTTGGCAGGGCTTTATTACAGAGGTGGATCTCCCTCCATTTTCAAAGGCAAATTGATGAATGAGCCCAGGCTCTCACCGTGTCCGTTCTCCCTTCATGTAATTACGCAGACCGATCTCCCTTGGTAACAACTCAATCGCAGGAATGGGTGGCTGCAGGGAACGACCGCAACGCGTCGGCAGTGCACCGCTATATGAAAAATAAAACTACAAAACCCCGCTCCATTAAGACATCCCTCTTATCGAACAACACGGGCACCCTCAGTGTTACATCACAACAGCGAAAGGTAAATGAAGTGGTTTAATATTTCTCACTAGCATGGATGTGATTGTGATGATTGATAAGTGTTGCACAGAGCAAAATCCGCAAGTGCTCCGCCTGGCCAACTTTACCGAGTTCCGTTTGAGGTGTAAATTGTGGTTGTCAAGTGACAAACAAACAACAGCCAAAGATCTTTGTTTTCCCGCTATTCCGTTAGATAAGATATAGTATCGCCTGTGATATATCACCAACTGGCTCATGCTGAAAAAAAAAAACAACATAAAAAGTTGTAGAAGTTAGTAGTGCGGATATAAATGTTGTACAATGCCAAAGCAAAGTACATAAATTCCAGTACAAGGTGGTTAAGGCAAAAATGTCATTTTGAATTGGTTCTGAAAGTTTTCCCTCTTTTTTAGATTCAAAATAGCTTTTTGAAAGAGCAAAAGCTGCTATTACATATTAGAGCTGCTGGTGGCCAGACCAATACGTTTGGCTGTACTGTATAGTTCACATTGAGCTATCAAATGCAGTCCGATCCACTATAAACTGTGCGCCGCTGATAATGAGGCCTGGTCATGGTGTCACCCTCGGGTGGGGGCGGTGTTTCGGTTTCTTGGCCTTGGATTTCAGTGTGGGCGGGAAGTCTTTCCATCGATTTATTTGTTTTAATTGTCCAAGTGTTTTTATCAAATACATCTTGATCAAATTGTGATACAGTAATTCATAGTTAATACACAATTCAATATTTATGCTATTCAAATGGAGTAATTGAATATTTAACTGCGTTCTGAGGCTAATCCTATTGCATAATGTATGAGGGATGTTTGCTCAGCTGATGGTCTACATGCATCATAACTTTACGTTGCTAAGCCATCGTGTCTCATGCTCACCAGGAGACAAACACCAGTGACCATGGAATTAAAATGGTTTTCCAAAACTGAAGAAATATTGTAGCCTGTTTGTATTCTAGTCAGATTAAGATAATTCGTTAACACAGGAAACCCATCCATCCCTCTGTTATTTACTCATTTTCCTGGTTCGGCAGGGGGATTAGGCTATACCAGCATGAGATTGGATAGAGACAGAAACAAAAAGCTGGGGTTTGTTTCCCAAAAGCACAGGTGCACATTGCTGGAACCCTTAGTCGAAGTTGCTGACATAGCAGTATACTTTTGGGGAACATACCCCTGACCCCTCTAATTCAGGAAATAGGCCTTTTGCAGTAAGCGGGTCACGTGACCATTCTCCCATAGCAACAAGTCTCTGGTGGGCAAGCAAACCAGACCTTCCTTGACAACGCTAAGTGCTTGACTGACCAGGAGTGGAATACCTACAATATAGAGGCTGTTTATGTAATTATTCTTTAAGTTCGCGAATTCTCCTTCCAGATATAGGTAGAAGAAGCATTGATTATTAGTTGTAGCTAATTTTTGAGACGAAAGAACGAGTGAGGGCGAGTTATCGAGGCCAATTGCTTTGCATTTGGTGGACGTGACACGCCAAGATTGCGGCGTTCTCAGGTATGTTTTCTACCATTTAAACACTCGTGTTTATACCGCTAATCGTCCCGCATTTTGTAGAGCTTCATGATTTTTTTTTGTAGTTTCTAGTTTCAGCTATAAAAGCGAATATTTTTGCAATCAGATCGTTTCGCGACCAAAGATACTGTGTTAGTTTACATGTGCAAAGTGCGCCATAAAGATGTCATTAGTCTTATTTTCACTATTACAAAGCAGAAAGAGATTAAAAGATAAAAAGAGATTAAAGATAAAACGAAATAATAAATAACTAGGTTCGAGTGCATAGTTTTGTCAAGTTAATCACTGTTATGGTGCACTTCGCACATGTCAACTAATATTGGTCGCGAAACGATCTGATCGCAAAAATATTTGCTTTTATGGCTGAAACTAGAGAGTCTAGTGACTCTACAAATAAAATCCTGAAGCTCTACAAAATGCGGGACGATTAGCGGTATAAACACAAGTGTTTAAATGGTAGTAAACATACCTGAGAACGCCGCAATCTAGGCGTGTCGCGTCCACCGAATGCAAAGCAATCGGCCTCGATAACTCGCCTTCACTCGTTCTTTCGTCTAAAAAATTAGCTACAACTAATAATCAATGCGTCTTCTACCTACATTTGGAAGAAGAAGTCGCGAACTTAAAGAATAATTACATAAACAGCCTCTATATTGTAGGTATTACACTCTTGGTCAGTCAAGCATTTAGCGTTGTCAAGGAAGGTCTGGTTTGCTTGCCCACCAGAGACTTGTTGCTATGGGAGAATGGTCACGTGACCTGCTTACTGCAAAAGGCCTATCGTTCACAAAAATGTCCTGTATCCGAGAGACATTCCCACAGGCTGTACTCGATAATGATGTCAGAGTTCCCCATGACTAGGACGACATGCACAGCCAGACTCTAGAGACTGAATTGCATGAACGGTCAAGCAATCTTGACTGGCAATGAAACAATGATGGGACTCAAAGAACATCCCAGTTAAAGGGGTTAAGCTCGTCAACTCGGCGTTTCACCGCAAGCGTCACATCACATCTGAGCTGTTTACTGGCCAGCGAATTGTATGAAAGGCGAGAACCAGAGTGGTCTAAATCCAAAAACATAAATTAGAGTTTGGATCATACCGTGATAGATTTTGATAAGATTCATAATGCAAAATTGGTGTTATGATGTGTATTATGCGAACAACATTGTAATTTCTTTCATTTATTTTTTATATTTTCAATGCTTTGACAGATTCTTATCTCAGAAAAATGTTCTGAAGGTTAGACCGCGCTGGTTCTAAGCCCTTCATGTAATTCCATCTAAAATCACTGGAATTCACATGGGCAGGTGGAGACAATAGGCCTCGTATCTGTGAAGACAATGTAATGCTGCTTATGTGACTATATAGTCCAGCAGATGAATACATTTGAATATTGATTAATGCGAAACTTTAATGTGGCGACTTTATGTTTGGAATTGTTTTCTTGCTATTTGCAACTGATTGGTGAACCGTCCGGATGTGTTCCAGGGTGAGTTGCATGCTGGGATTGGCCTGGGATAGTTCTCTGAATGAAACTGACAGGAATGAGCAGGTTAGAAAATGAATAGATGGGATGACTCTTTATCTGAAAATATGTAAAAAAAACAAATCATAAAAAATGGGACGGAAAATACGTGTTATGTACTATATGGCGAATTTTAGCATGTATAGTGGATGCTCATTGGTTCATTGGCAACTGTTTGACTGTTGTCATCAATGACCACACATAGCAGTACAAAAACAAATGTATCATAGTAAGCAGAACAGATTTAAAAAATGAACTAAATATTCTATGAGCCCTGCCACAAAAAAATTATTTAATTTCCAAAGGGAGAGCTATGATTAACAGCTATGATTTGCCATGATATGACGTAAAAGTAGGCATTTCCATCTGTGATGATGGGGAGAAAGTCTTAGGAGCAGGGAAAGGCAGCACTAAACTGCCAGGACAGTCCAGGTAAAGATGCGGCTGACACTACAGACCGCGGGAGCAAACACTTACCTTATAAGACCCCTCTCACCAGAGACAAAGCAGCACCCTTTCTTATGTGTAATACAGAGAGCCAGCTCCATAAAGCTGGAGTCACAGCGAGTCGGCGAAGATAATGAGCGCGGCGCATTAAAACAGCTCAGCATGCGAGCCAGCAAACCTGCCCACAGCCAGAGAACCTGCCGAAGCTATAAAGGCCGTGGAAGTCTGAGAGGCGAGAAAATAATAAATGTCGGCTTTTCCCCGGTTATGCATTTACTGTTGCTCCGTGAGTATTGAGCTGCGTTAGAGCACAGCTGGGACCGCAACACTGTTTTTCCAAGACTCATATTAATCAGCTGCGGTTGTTTCTCCACTTGTTATTGGCATGGTTATAATGCTCCGACGCTGAACGCACACCTGCCTAATCCTCTGGCGTCAGCCGATGTCTTCGGCTTGGAACGTACGCGAGAAGACAACTTCGGTTTATATTGACATTGCTGCTGTTGCGTATAGATTACAGCCCTCGCAATTGTTCGCTCCTACGTGCTACTCTGTTTAATGGTACTTGAAGATGCGTTCGTGTGAAGTGACACTTCAATAATAGGCTACCTACGCTTAACGACACATAATGCCTCTAAGAGTGCGCTACCAGTGGTTCGCAAAGTAGTTTTTGAAGTAAATGTTTTGAGTTTGTGATTCATTCATGTATCTGAGGGGTGAAGACTTCAGTATTTCGGAGAACTTAACCCCAGTGACTTTTCAGCAAGTGAGCAAAGAGTTATGGTCATGTAAGTTAGTCCTATTCACCTGACTTCAGTAACAGAACAAATAACCATCTTTTCTATGACTGATTCATTTGCAAGCATTTTTTTCAGCCAGGGACATTATTCTAGAGTAAATACATTTACTTTAATTAGCTTCATTCGTAAATCTTACTCATCAAATACACTAATATGGCACCAAAACTAATATCCTTTCAGAACCAGACCATTCCGTGTCAGCTGACAAGATGTAAAATGCTTGTAAAATAAACTGAAACAAGCGCACGACAAATGACTTCATCACTCTTTTGTCCAACACAGAGTGCATTTAATGAAGATTTCCCAGGGTCGTTTGATACAGGACAAGAGCAGTTTGATCAGGTGGAAAGGTCAGTCAGCAGATTTAAACCGACTTTTCTGCCTCATTATTTTGAATGTCACACAAAATCAGTCTGCCTCTCCGCCAGTGCAGAGCCCGGGCTTATTAACCGGATTCTGTCGAGCCTCACATTATAATGTCTGGAGGAAAAATACATCCATAAGAGGAATATAATTTTTAATCTTCCTTGACAGTGATGAAATTAATCATACCTGCCACTCTGTCAGTTCTGACTTTAACGAGTGCTATTCGCGCAGCTTAATTAATTTAAACGTAATCAATTTGCGGCATAACAATAATAAATGAGTTTTAAAGGAAGCGAGGAGTCGAACGGCAGGAGCGAAATTAATGAGTTTCTGAAAACATAATTTGTGTTGTCCTGCTGATCACGCTTGGCTCTTGATCCGGAATTTGCCGGATGGTGGGATTATTTCCTCTTATTGTCTGAGAATGTTTGTCATGTCCTGCGCCGGATCTGAAACGGTTCACTAGTTTCCTCCATCTTGGATTGTTTGTGATTTTGGCCATGAGCGAAGTTGGCTGATGCTCTAGTTAATGCACTTGTTAGGGTATAGTGAGCTATTTTGGATACCACCTAGGGTTTTTCTTTTAGTCAAGGGAAAATGATACTGCGTAAGCCAGCCCAAACATTTTATAACTCTGCAGCCACAGTTCCCAAACACGTAAGAAACCAGTTTTGATTGATTAAAACTTCTGATTAGAGACAGATTGCAGGGAAAAATTGCGAAAATGCAACAAATTAGCACGTTAACTGAATGAATTCGACAAGCGCAGGCATGCGCAAAATTTTGGGGTGTGTGTGATTAGATGCAGACATGGCGGAGATTATGATTTATGGCCGACATCACTGCGTAAAGCAATTACAGCACTTCCTGCTCTGCTGGGTTAAGCACTTCTGTTTTGTCAATTTATGTCAGTAGATTACAAAGGAAAGTTAGCTTCGGCCATTCTTTTGAATTGGGGGCGTCACTGTATAACACAGACATCAATAGCGACAGGTTAAAGCTTAATGCACCGTAGATAGGCGAGTCAGACATTAAAGCTGCTGTTCAAAATAATGTATCAGTACTTTTAAATCTCGAATATGCCATTTCATATCATAAGCCTAAGAAGTAGAACCAAATTTATAGACTGTGTGCAACCTAATGTCTATTCCGTACCCCTGTTGAATAATAATCCTGCCATAAATATAATCTATGATAATTTGTAAAAATGCATCATATCACAAATCATCCTGTGTTACAGGTAAACATCGCTATGAGCTCTCATGAATAGACAGAATATGCTCTCCAATGGACTGGGAGCAGGGGCGCCATGATTAGCAGGGATGACTCATAAAATGCTTTGGTATGACTGTTAAAGATGATCAGCAGTAATGACTTCTGTCTTCAGGTGAGATGATTTCAAGCAATTTGTCATTCGGCTCTTTGGCTGAACGGGTGTTTATCCTGAATTATATCAGCTCTAAGCCTGGAGAATGTCCAGGAAGCCCGTGGCTGGGTCACTCCTGGTTAAGGACGGTTGTCTTGCCCCAGGTTAGCAGTGTCCTTGAGCACATGGCGAAAACAGAGGTCTGTGCCAATGAATTGGTTTTCTTTGTACCTGTTTGTTTCGCTATATTTTCAGCCTTCACTCTTACAAAAGGTAATTCAGTTAATGACATTTCAAAGTAAAAAAACTGCTCAGCGCCTGAGCTCATGATGAAGCTGTATCACCCTCTTGCTGATGGAGGACTGAACTACATCCCTGGCCAAACAGATAGGGTCCATTTCTGATTTGCAAGTGGTCTCCACTTCCCCAATAATGAGAAGTTTAGCCCCCAACACTCCAAACAATTCTGTAAGTGGACCATTCTCCAAATATTGTCAAGACTGAGGTGTCAGTCCCTCGGTTCACCCCATACGCCTGCATGAATATCGAGGAGCAGAAGTATACTCAGCGTACGTAACTGAAGTCATTCTGTGCCCATTAGAGGAGGCCACGCCATTATCATCTCAAGGCTGCAGCCGGCCCGCTTCACGTATTTCTTTCGAACAGTAATGATTTAGTCAATATCATTTAAGGAATCAATTTTATAATTGCAGTCAACGCGTAATTGCCGTCATTTATCACGAGAAAAATGTAGAAGCATCACATCTGATGCGAGAGCGAGCATTTTCTGGCCTATAAAAGGCAAGTTATCGATGTTTTCACTGGGGTCAGGACCTCAAAGAGCTGCTTCACACCTCGATTCATATGCAAAGCAGCGCCGTGCGGTTCAGAGAAATCAATGATGTGGAGCACTTTCATATCACCTGACGACAAAGCCAGTGATTTACGGGACGTCATCTGAATGGCCGAGTCACGCGTCGATTGCGCACATTTGCTCAGAAATGACGTTTCCTCCGATTCTTAACCTCTCCTGCCTCAATAAACATCTCTGGCTCAGTCACAACACGCGTCATTTCAAAAGCGTGTATATGAGCGAGTTCTACAGTCGTAATTCGCGCGGAGCACCAATCGGATGATGAGCACAGAAGATGATTAATAGTCATGTCTCACTAACGAGCGATTTTTCTGCTCAATGTGATGCTAGAGAATCGTGTGAAAATACGGTTGGCTATTAATCAGGGAGAGTCAGGAACGTCTTCGATGACTTCGGCAGCCATGCCGTCCCGTACTGCCACCCGCCACGGTTTTGCCCGGCTAATTGCTCACACCGAGAGCTCCGCTCCTCAGCGGCGCGACCGCACACAAATGCGACTGACAGATCACATTAAAGTCTTTGGCCTTTGGAGTAGATTGCGTTTAACCATGGTGCTTCATGACAGGCTCCCTGATGGCTGCACATTCAGTGCGGTTACATACATACATGCAAAAAACAACTGATCCAGATTTGAACCGTCATCGCATCAATCAAGCGGCAAGTCAACGGAAACATTTCCAGTTAAAAATCTGATTAGAGCTGCCAATTGACTTTGAGAAATCAGATGAGGACACCAGGATTTTTGCCTCGGTGAATGTACATCCTTATTCTTTGCATTTCAACTTCATCTCCTGCGCACGCCCATAATCCAATGTTTATTCGCGAATGAGAAGATGGAAAAACAAACGATTCCGCTGAAATAGAATCAAAATAAATGTGGGAATTCAAATGTTTTGTGCGTATTCTTGCGTGTGATTATTATTTTTCATGTTTCTTAAGTTTATTTTTGCGGTACTGTGTATTAGTGTATTAGTGTAGTCATTCCATGCATCTGTCACTGTCCATGTGGTCCTGTTCTCAGTCCCCCACTTGCACTGTGCCTCGCTCTATGTTTAATTGATAGATTGTCTCCACGTTTGTGGCCACACCTCCCTGCATGATTCTCTCAGTCACACACCTGTTCTCCATCTAGTGTGGCTCCCTGCCTCCCTTCATGCTCCCCTTCCTGCCTGGTTTGTGAATTTGTGACTTTGTCAAGCCTTCGAAGTGCCGTCCTCACGGGCAGTTTCCGATTCCTGAGCGCCCTGTGGTTACGGCTTGTCTTGTCCCCATTTATGATTTCAGTCTTGTTCCTTGAGTCTTCTGATCACCGGTGTTTGATTTCTTGTTCGGCCTTTTGGTTTCAAAGCATTCTTTGTGATTGACTGTGGCGTAACGACTTCCTGGATTTTGACCATTGGAGTGAACTCTGTTACGATTCTGGACTTGCCACGAAGTTCTGGATTCCGCCAGTGTGATAATGAACCAGATTTTCAGACCATTTCTATAGCACCTCAACTGGATTCTCGTCTGTGCGCGAGATCTGATTCCTCCCTGAATTAAGAACAGTACCGGAGTGACAACAGTGGAGTGAACTAAACCCCTGTGACAGAAAATGCTGACAAATGATGAAACTTAAGGTCAGGCTGACGGGGGTTATGAGCCCTGAGACTATAGGCCTGATGGTATGAGCGGGAGACAGGTGGAGAGAGAGAGAAAGTCAGGCTGATTGTTAAAGAGAGAGAGAGAGAGTGGGTGTGGATGGCGAGATCTGTTTTCGATGCTTATAGGTTTCAACTGCTTTTATTGGAGATGTAAATCAATCACACAGAGCAAGTAATCAATCAGTCAAGCGCTCAATCGATTGGGGAAAATAATATTTAAATGCAGTCTGTCATGAACATCTCTATGATGGCTAATTTCCACAGTATCCTTAAATGACAAAATCCTTTTTAAGGCAGTTTTGGGGGGTGGGGTGTTACTGGCTACAAAACAATCTCCTCGACCCGATGGAGTTGAGTAATTAAGCACATTCATCCATCTGTACAGCTAGTGCTCGCTACTGCTAAACTCTTAACGCCTTCCACCTTATTAAAATACCTTGATTCCCATTTAATTGTATGTCATTATATATTACGTTCTTGTGATTGAGATTATAGTCTATTGGTACAGCTGTAAAAAAAGTTTACTTGAATATCTGAATGAAATTTATTCCCTCTAGTTGTTTTAGCATAGCGAAACGCTTTCGGCTAAAACTGATTGCAGTGAAGAGTAAGACTTAGTATCTCAAACTGTTCTGAAGAGATAATCCGCTCAGTCAACAAACATTCAAAAATACCGACTAAAACTCATTTTCAGAGATGTCTGTGGCTTAACGGAAATTCCCTTAAATCAAAATATTCCTCATTACAATTGTTTATCATTAATCTCCAATTACCCAGCAAGGCTGGTTAAACTTTGGTCTAATTTGTATTCCATTTCCTTCTCTCTGGCTGAAGACCAAGATCATTAGAGACAGAGGAAATATGTCATCTGCTTCGCTCTAATACACAGCGCAGTATGCATGTGTGTGTTTGTGTACATGCGTGTGTGTGTGTGTGTGTGTGTCTGTGTTTATGTGCACGTCTGCTTGTTTGTGTGCATGCGTGCATGTGCATGTGTTTATGTGTACATCTGTTTGTGTGTGTGTGTGTGTGTGTGTGCACCGGTGCATGTGTTTATGTGCATGTCTGTTTGCGTGTGTCAGCGTGTGGGTGTTTTGTACATGTGTGTTAGTGCACCTGTGTTTATGTGCACGTCCGTTTGTTTGTGTGTGTGTGTGTGTGTCTATGTGTGTGTGTGTGTGTGTGTGCACCTGTGCATGTCTGTGTGTGTGTGTGTGTGATTTCACGTACAATACACAAATCAAGAAGAGATTGAGTATTGGAGAAAATTGGAAAGGGAACTTTGTGAAGTGGGCTGTATATCTCGTAAATGACTATCAAAGCCTCGACAAAATCGATTCGAAAAAATTACAGTGTGAACGTCCAGCCAGCCCAGCGTTAGCAGTGTCTTTACAGTCATTAAAATGTGCCAAATGGGCAGGGATTTCAGGGAGAGCCTGTGAGGCTGAATTAAGCAGATAGAATGGTCTGCACTGGATTACCCAAAGAGCGAGGATTGATGAAAGGACCTCAGCGGAGCTGGGCTTCCTCGTGGCCTTTTCCAGCTGCCTCAGCACAGCCGGCGAGCCCACATTCATTACCCTATACGCCCGTCTCATAAAGGCATCGAAGCCCCTGATTACAGACATTCTTCTCCTCGAATCCTCCTTTTGCGACTCCAGCATCACCTGCTGCCCCAGGGGTGACCAGCATAGAGGCGTAACCACTGAATAGGGCCGTATTTTACAGCGCATCTGACTCCACCAGGTCAAACTCACAGGACACTTACGAAACAAACATTGTGAGATCTCATTTTGACAAAAAATTGCATAAGCAGAGATGTGGAATCTTGAAATACCAAACTATAATGTTGCTGCTAATCTACTGTCTACCACAATGTGAAAATAAAGGGAAAAAAATCAAAAATAAAGTCTGAGTCTGAATTTCCCGTTGGTTCTCCACATTCTCCTTAGTGGATAATTGTTGATCCTCTGCAGATGAGGGGTGTCCAATTCAGCTGCCTGGAAGATCAAAGCCTGATGAAGCACTGTGGATACGGTCAAGGGAAAACAGACCAGACTGTATCACAGACCTGCCATATTACCTTTCTGCCAATTACAAGAAGTCCATGACCTATGAAACAACTGCAATCCTTTAGGAATAAAATTGCAGTTTTAGTCAGTCAATTCATGTGTTTCTAGTTACAAAATAGATACAAACAGATATAATTTAGCTTCTCGGTTACTTTTATGGCAGCAGGCCCCCCCCCCTGTGGAAATAGTCAGAGCTCCCTGGGGGACTCTGATGTGGAGGAGGGATGTTACCTCACAGTAGGCAAGAATGATGCAGCAGCAGGCAATGTTACCAGCTGCAGGAGAGAGTGATGCAGCGGCAGGCGATGTTACCAGCTGCAGGAGAGAGTGATGCAGCAGCTGGCGATGTTACCAGCTGCAGGAGAGAGTGATGCAGCAGCAGGCGATGTTACCAGCTGCAGGAGAGAGTGATGCAGCAGCATGCGATGTTACCAGCTGCAGGAGAGAGTGATGCAGCAGCAGGCGATGTTACCAGCTGCAGGAGAGAGTGATGCAGCAGCAGGCGATGTTACCAGCTGCAGGAGAGAGTGATGCAGCAGCAGGCGATGTTACCAGCTGCAGGAGAGAGTGATGCAGCAGCATGCGATGTTACCAGCTGCAGGAGAGAGTGATGCAGCAGCAGGCGATGTTACCAGCTGCAGGAGAGAGTGATGCAGCAGCAGGCGATGTTACCAGCTGCATCAGAGAGTGTTACAGCAGCAGGCGATGTTACCAGCTGCGTGAGAGAGTGATGCATCAGCAGGCGATGTTACCAGCTGCATCAGAGAGTGTTACAGCAGCAGGCGATGTTACCAGCTGCGTGAGAGAGTGATGCAGCAGCAGGCGATGTTACCAGCTGCATGAGAGAGTTAATGGCTGGTATGGGGGTTGATATTTATGCTGCAATGCTGGTAGGGAGGTCTGACCTTTTGCCTGCCATTTTCGGAGCCGGGAATCGCACTTGACTATTGCCTTTGCACGAGTGTTGCATGCACTTAACTAATGCACTTCACTCTGAACAAAATCAATGAGGTCATTATAAAACAAACACTGAACCCCTGCTGATGTTTTAAAGCCATCGACCCCCCACCGACCCGTTGCCCTCCCTCCGTCACTCATACCAACGCAAAGAAGGGCATTATGGGCCAGATTTTACATATTGTTCACTTTTCAGTGAGAATCTGTGACAACCGCACGCCAAACTTTAAAGTGCCTTTTCTCAAAGCCACTGGGCGCACATTATTTCAAAAGTCATTTATCCCTCATCCAAAAAGATACGGTCAATCCCAAAAGACAAAACATCATTTTTAGGCTGTGATTTTACAGACAGTGCTCACATCGAATGAAAATAGTCACAAATAATCAGCGATGCCCCCATCACCGTGCGCGGTCACATAGCACAATCCACAGCGCAACGCTAATTTCCTTGAGTGGTCCCCCTTCAGACAAAATAGCTGGCGAAGATGAAAAATCAAATCAATTATTTCCCTTCACAACCTTGGCATCAAATAATATTATGTTCAAAGACGGAAATGATAGCTTTCTTTTAACAAACAAAAACATGTTTATCAAAAACACGCATTCGACTCTCAAGCAAAAAAGCTGCAAAAATGCGCTTTCATAATTAACTTGTCGACTTTAAAATCGCCAGGCAGGACGAGTGGACAATCAAATATACACAGCAGCTCTTTCAGGCGCCGGTAGCATAATCTGACAGGGCACAGACCGGGGCTACTAAAGACCTGAAGTCCCTCATCGAGAGGCTCGCGCTGATGACCCAGAGCCGAAGCTGCTCGCCGTGATTAAGCACACGCATCTCGACTTTAATAAAGCGCCGATGTGAAACAGCACACGTCACACCTCTGTGCCTGATACAGGCACTTAATCCTGTCCAGCCACCCTTCCATCGTCTAATTTGCCCATCCTTGGTAGCAGAGGGCGAGGCGGGGGGAGGAGAGGGGGGTGGAGCCTGACCGAGCATCCAATGCGTAAGAAGTAGTAACACACCCTGTACGGTGTGCAATCCTTCATGAAGCCACATCCATTCCCACGATATTTACTCAGACACATAGACTCTCCAGTTAGCCTGACATGCATGTGTTCGGCCTGTGGGCGGACACCAGAGAACCCAAAATGAACCCTTTCTAATATGGAGAACATGCAAACTCCACACAGAACAGCCCCAGGCCAGATCTGAGTCCATGGACTTCTTGCTGTGAGGCAACAGGGCGATCTACTGCACCACTGCACCACCTCTCGGCATGTAATACTGAGATAAGAGATTGTATGATTGCACTGTGTGGTGATCTGGACTGTGATTAGCTACCTACCAGCTTTTGCTCAAATAAAACCCCTTTTCAAATAAATATGAACAGTAATTTAAATAAATGACTAAAGTGCTGACTGATACTGCAGTGGCCCTCGAAGTTGACCAACTCATTGCAAGTTAGCCTATATTGAAATATTTTTTGATAATGAAACCTCATTTGTTCATAGAAAACATGATTTTATTTTAAAAAAATTAGGACTATTCTCAGAGCAGGTGTGGCCATGAAGTAAACTGCAAGTAAATACTTTCAAACTAAGGTGTTTACGAACTCTTAAATCAGATAAGCCTATGCATAGTGCTTTAAATAAATTCTTCAGTTGTCTTAAGACTGATATTTAAAACGGCCGTGAATTTTGCTTTGTCGGAATAGTAGATCTGTCCTTATCAGACTATTCATCTGCACAGAAGTGCTCCATTTATCACTCTCAAATCAGAATAATAAGCCGTGTGCAGTTTTATATAAGGACAAGGAGATCTCGTCTGAACTTCAGAGACCATTACATAAGCACTTCATTAAAAGCTGGCTGCTAAAGGTCTCGCACACAGTAAAGTGTCAGAGCAGAAGCGAGAGAAGGGATTTCTGTCTCATTTGGGGCTGTATTCACTTAGAATCTTAAGCCTAAATGTGGCTCCTAACTGGCTGATTTAGCTGCCAATCAAAAAATGAGCTTGACACTAACGTATGGACTCCTATTATTTTCACCAGGGGTTATTTATTTGCAAATGCTTTAGAGCTAAAAGTTGCTCCTCAGTGAGAAAGTCGCCGATAGAAATCAAACAATCACTAGTAAATCGCTGAGAGGGATTCACAAAAACTGCCAACTGACAGTCGCCAAGAACCATCTTCGTCGTCAGGCGCACGTTTATTGAAAAAACAATGATATCAAACTCTTTCGGGGTATCGCCTCAATTGCAAAGGAACAATGATGGTGGTGGATTTGATTTGGGATGTGATCACGACACAAAAAAGTTCAGACCACTTTTCACCATTTTCTACAGACAGGACATGATCCCTCACTACAAGGTCAACCACCCCCCCGCACATTTGTGAATCCCATTTAAGTATTAACTCATCAGAACTTTCAGCACCATGTCGGATGCTCCTCCAGCGTGATTCAATTCTTGAGGAGCACAGCCCCAGATGTGTCCTTTTGTGGCCTGTAGAGGTATTATTTGTTTCCCCTAATTACCTCCTAAAGTTTTTGTTTTTCGGGTGGTGCAGTTTACATTTCACAAAATTATTTGTGGTCTCTTATATCCCAAGCCACAAACGTACCTATTTTCTTATTTGTTCACTGATTAACTGACTGACAAAAGAGACTGACTGAATTAATTACATATACTGCCTTTGTACGAGTGAAGATGTTACTTGTTAGCTCCCTGCTCGGAGTCAGGACTACACGCCCCGTTCCTTTCACCTGTGTGAAATGAAGTCCTCATTGGGATCAGTATTAAACAGATAGGCATGAGTACACATGCTGTGGCTTGAAATCCTCCAAGCAAGAGATCAGGATAAACAAAAACCTATTTAAAATTCTTCATCCTGCGCACAAACCACCGCAGCCTCATATTTAAGAAGACATTCGACATCTGTTGTTTTCAGCCCAAAGTTGCTGAAGAGCCTGACTTTCACTTCGATTATGCATACTCTGTGAGAATGGTGCGGTGCATTATTATTTTAACATATTGTGCCTCAGGCTCTCCAGAATGAAGGGCCTTTGTAATTACTGTAGTTACAACACATTGTGAGGGTACACAACTGACTCAGCTGTCTGCATGATCACTCTGCATTTAGACTCTTCACCTCACAGAATGAATCTTCTCTCTGCAGTAGGATTGGTCAATAGGACTCATGACTCTGTAATGGGCCTCACACAGCCGTAGACCTCAACGCTCTGTGGTAGATGACTTACCACTGAATTTGCACTCAAATCTCGGCATGATGAATCTTCTCACCAAGGTGTGACAGTGGAACTGACCAGGCAGCAGTAGGACTCATGGTTCCACAGTCAGACTCATGACTCTGCAGTGAGACTCAACTCTACAGTTGGATTCATCACTCTGCTATGAGACTCATAACCCTGTGGCTGGATTAATTACACTGTAGTAGGACTCATAACAATGCCGTGAGACCCATTACTCTCAGGTTGGATAAATCACTGTGCTATTAGACTCTGTAATAGTGTTCATCAGAGTGCTATCGGACTCATAACTCTGTGGTAGGATTCATCACTGTGCTATTGGACTCATAACTCTGCAGTAGGATTCATCACTGTGTTGTCGGACTCATAACTCTGTGGTATGACTCATCACTCTGCTATTGGACTCATAACTCTGTCGCAGGATTCATCTCACTGCTATCGGACTCATAACTCTGTGGCGGGTTTAATTACACTGCAGTTGGACTCATAGCTATGTGGCGGAACTCATCACTCTCAGGTGCGATTCACAGCTCTGGAGCAGCTGTGTGAAATGAAAATGGACTTATGGGGCAGGTTAGAGATTATTCCGTTCTTGAATCAGAACAGGCAACATGCCTCAGGGTACTGTCACCCACAGCAAACATGTTCATCAAAAATAGAGAAAAAAACATCTTAAGCTAAATATATAAGCACAAATGGGTGTAATCAATTTACCAAGGCTAGTAAATACTGCAAATACTGTCTTGACACTCTTCTCAAGCCACTAATGCCTGTGTAACATGAAGTGTCTTGAAATGTCCCTCATCTAGTCACACTGGCCATATTGTCATAAACATTGAGTGACAATTAAAAGTTAAACAAAGGAAAAGTAACTTGCCAAACTGTCTGAGAGGGGGAAATCATTTGCATTGATGTACAAGACAAAGTTTAAGACGAATGTTGATTGAATTTGAGCCTGTGATTGAACAAGCTTCTCAGCGTCAAATCTTGTCAACAGATGTTCTTAAATCAGCATTACTCTCTCAGCCGCAAGGACCCCAGGGCCTCGGCGGTAAAACTGACACTGATTAATAAAACCAGTTGGAGTTGAACTGAGCATCTCCATGCATTCGGAAACAGGAGAAGACCATTTAAAACTAAATATATGGCCTTTGTCGGAGATCTTGGCTCCTTCAGACATTCGATGAAAATTTGTATCGATATTGATTGTTGTGCTCGCGGCTCGGGAGAGAGAAAACAAAACCACAAATTACCGTGTTTTCAAAAACGAATCAGTATTTCACGCTTTATTACGTATCAGAAATACGCACGAGCCAATAATTTAAGTGGCTTTTTAATGAACGTCTCAAAATTATTTTGCTCACTTCTCGCGTAAACTCTCTCGTCAGCACATCCAAAGGCTCTTTATTCCTCCGTTGGCAGGTTTAATATAAGCAGAGATGGGGTGCTAAAATACTGCTAGCCAGGGTGCGCAGTGTGGCAGTAGATTATGTCCCAAATAGTAAACAAGTCTGGCCCAGTTAATAGCGGAGAAAAACATTTTGAGGCCGTAAATTATATCGCGGGTATGCAGAGTCTGCAACAGAACACAAATCAGAGCTGGGATTGAAGCTGGACGGGCGAGGAGGGAGCGAGTGCGATCATTTCTGTCTCCGCCCCTGATCTCCAGCCTCATTCCACGGCAGACATTTTGGAAGTGGGCGGCCTGCTGCTAAAATTAAAGCCTAACTGCTGAGACACTGCAGGGAGGGAGGCAGGGAACACATTTATGGACGAGCGAACAGTTCATCTTCGCAGTCGCAGGTGGATCCAGCACAGCGATGATAGATTCATAGCTCAGGTAGGTGGATAAAATAAGGTTCGGCCCAGAGGAAGTGCTGACATCGAGACGGTCGGGCGAGTTGACTAGATTGGGTAGTCTGGCTCGCTGTACCTGCACGTTATTGTGCCAGGAGCGAAGCCCATTTCGAGATTTCCCTCAGGTCCTGCGGTGAAAACAATGCAAAACCAGCCATTTTCCCCCACAGCAGAGCGGCTTTATCTGAACTCCAGTATTCACACATAACAGGTGTCATTATTTTGGACTCAGCAGGTTTTAGCAGAAGCAGACCAGCATTACTCAGGCCTTAAGCACGGGGAAAACTTTCAGGCTCTCCCAAAATTAATACCACAACTGGAGACTGGAGCAAAATGAACACCATCACTGCTTTTTCACTGTGCTAATAGGTTCCACTCGCTCTAAAGGCCGAACTACATCGGCTGGAGGAGGTGCACAGATACAGATGGTGGGTAAAATGTTAGAAAAATGGCTGTAAGGTTGTAGAATCAAAACACAATCTAAAAAAAGGCATCTATGCTGTTACTTTCACTGCTGTTCAGCATCATGATTCAGTTTAAGAGGATAAGGGGAATATACGAGGCAAATAGTTTGATGCTAAATCTCAAATATAACCGTCTCAGAAGCGTGAAATGTATTTGAGGTGCTGCGGGGAACAGTCCCAAAAACCATGAGAACAAAACAGCCACTGCACATTAGTACTGAGGTCACAGGTCAGAGGTCAGGGGCAAGTGGAAACGTGTTGCTAATGACCACAGATCTCAACTCTGAAAATAAATATTAAATCAAATCAATCCAGACGTGAGCAAGTCTGAAATACTCAGATGCTCCACCTCGGGACGGCTGATATCTGGCCGGGAAACTAAACATAGTGGAGGGACGGATGGACAGATAGAGGCACGAAAAGGCACATCTACGCAATAGGATGTATCCATCTGTGAAATTTAATTGAGAAAAACTGAATGGTTGAGGAGTTCTGGCCCGGTAGAGAAGTGTGGCGGACAGGCAGACAGACAGAAGGACAGACAGAAGTACGACATTCATTCCTGAGGAGAATCAGTCTCACCCAAAGCGGTACGTGATGAGCTTCATAAAGCTGGTGTTCATGGCAGCGGTTTTTATGCCGTAATGAGATGTGTGTCGTGTGATGCACCAGTATAGGAGGACATGAGGTGGTTTTGCCAGATTATCACACTGTGTTTTTCTCAGGTCATCATGCTGAGGAAACTGGAACAGAAATAATCTCCTAAATTAACTACAAGCCAAACTTCCTGTTCATTCTGTAGCTCAACAGCACTGAAAAAGGCGAAGGAATGTGACAACTCAAGTCATTGATCATGACCACAAAGGCAAGCAACTTACTCTACGCAACCAGCGCATAATATCCCAGTGAGAGAAACGCACATTGCACATCACCAAGGCCAAATTTCGGCGCGTGCCGCCAAAGCAACCATCGCACTGTGCTGTACTCCACAATACAACTCCATCACTGGTAACACCGCTCCGAGACTAAAGTGATTCTGTGTTTATACTCACAAACTGGCTGATATATTGTATGCTTCTGTGTAGAGTAATGTGCAGTATCCTGTAGTATCAATACTAGCGCAGTACTCGGAGTGTCAGTGGTTCCCAGACCTGGTCCTAAAGCTTCCTGTTAATGGTGATGTTGGTTCCCGCCACAGTTGCAAGTGTAAGATTTTAAGAAGCCATGTGTGCTGAGGAGAATAAGAGACAAGGGAACGTATGGCGTTTATTTTTCTGTATCGCAAGCAGGTCATAATATTTTTAAAGAGATCAGATTAGACACTGAGAGACTCAGTAAACTCCAGATGAGGTTACTGAACACAGGTGTATAGATTTCTTTCAAAATAATTTGCTTGATCTCGATAGCATAAAGATGATAGAGTACATTTGCAACTCGACAATTTTCTCACCTAATAAATTGTTAGTTTTTGCAGTCATTTGTCCACAGATTGACCTATTAGGAACTGTCGATTGCTCTGTTTGATGGGCCCAATAGTTTTACTCCCCCCCCACAGGTGGAAGGAGATGGTTTTTGTTTGTTTGTTTGTCTGTGTCTTTTGCCTATTGGCCTGTCAGCAGTCAAGCAAAAAGTTTGATAGATTTACCCAATTTTTTAAGGAAAAGTGAGCTATGGTCCACAAATTGCCTGATGAAATTTTAGACCTAATTGGGTCAAGGTCAAGGTTACCAAGAAAACAGGCCAGGTATGTTATGCCTGGAGCCACTTGTGGTTCAGTTTTTTTTAATATATAATAATAAGAATATGGATTTTTTATCCTTGGTCTATATAAATATCTCTCAAAATGTGGCTTAAGAGGATAAATAACAGTTCCAACCTTAACTCTTTGAGTGCAGAATACATCAAGGAATAAAAAATGAAGTTAACCTGAGTGGTTGAAAACCTATCATGTGGCAACTTTTTTAAAAGAGCTCCCCTGCGGGAGAACACACATACTCCCCTTTAGGAGCTCTTTTAAACAAGTTGCCACATGATAGGTTTCCAACAGCATCTGACTTTGATATCTCACATCATTGGGTTGCCCACGGCGCTGAAAGGGTTAAATGCACCTTATTAAAACAAGTTACGTCACTTTCTCAAAATCCTACGATTGCAGTGGTGTTTGGAACGAAACCCCGCAGACACAGGTGGCCGCAGGACTGAGTTCGGGAACCACTGCAGTGTGTATCCACTCCCAGTGATGGATTGCAGAAGAGCTTTCGATAATTCCTGTGTGTATCGCATATGATTGGGAAAATCGAGCCCATAATTCCTCATGGCAGCATTTTCCCTTATAAAGCACTATCAATAAGCACCTGTGAGAACTCAGGTAATTATGATGTATAAATCATTTTAATAAGAAACTGAAAAAAGGTATAAAATAAAGTACATAGCCCTGCTTTCCTCCAAACTGCATGTTGCTATACAATCACATGCTGAGTGCAAAGACAGGAGCAAGCACATAAAGCTTTTTGTGCCATCAGTGCTCAAAGTAGTGTTTATAATGGATTATAAATGTGTTATAAGGCAGCTATGCAATACTATATGTTTTTCACCTAATGGATTGAGTGCAAACATCACTTAAAAGTAATGCTAACCAACATATTACAAAAGGGTCACTGACTGAGCTCACAGCGACTGACCTGTCACACTTCCTGCGCATTTAAAGCTCTCCAGTCGACTTCTCCAAAATCAAAACGACCAAACAAACAAAATAGATTTTTAATCAATCGCGGACCCCTACGGGGCCTTTACAATTGACTTCAACACAGAGGTCAGGCTGGGCCAGGCTGGTCTAACTGTGTGCTCCGTGAGCAGGAAATTTATGTCAGGATCTCCCTGAAGGTATTAATCTATTATTTAGAATTCGCTGAAAGGGAAAATACAATAATTACAGTGTGTGGCTGGAAATTCGAGCAAAAAAAGTTACCGCTAAAATGAATAATCATGCCAGTTCCTTTACTTCAAGTCTAGAAGCCACAACGCATCAGTGGCTTCATGTCAAATAATCTTCCACTCACAGATGGCACAGCAGTTAAGCTAAACTTGAAGAATTCAGTCAAATATATGAATCTGAAGCTATAATTCAGTCTCTAAGACTCCACACACCAGTGGACTCTTTTACAGAATTATAGATATAAGCTCTGGGGCACCACACACCACCGTTAGCGCTCTCTCGTATCGATTGCTAAGGTGAGCCACAACATTTCATAAAAAAGAAGTATGGGCGCTAAGTTTATTGAGAAGATAAGTCAATGCCACTCCTTCATTTTACAAATATCGCAAATGCACTGAAGGAAATTTCCAAAGTTGTCAGCCTTATAGTTCAGTTCCATCGTTTTATTTTATACCTCGTTGTACATGTCCTAAATAATGACAGATGGAGCAGCAATTCAATATGCAATGATATGTACAAATGAAGTGAGCACCATAATTCATTGGACAGAGCCACTTTTTTACTGTGGTTCTATACTTCAGTACGTTGTGTCTGAAGGGACACAGTGACTGTGAGGTTGAAGAGTGGACTGTAAGCTTTGATTTAAGGGTGTTTTCACTCATATTAGTGGACTGTTTAAAAATGACAGCACCTTACGTGCATAGGCCCACAACACACCCACACACACACACACACACACACACACACACACACACACGCACGCACACACACACACACGCAGGTGCACCTCCAACTGCTGCTTGTTTTGGGGACTTTTCTCCTTTCGAACCCTCTTCAGCATGTATACTGCATGACAAATTGGATTCAAATCCAGCAGTTCACTCAGGCAACAGAATAAGAACTACACTGTCCAATGAATTATGATGCTCACCATACAAAATCCATACAAAAGGATATAATGAATTCTGCATTTACTGAATAGGGATGAATGCTGGAACAGTAGAGGATGCACATCAACAATGATGCAAGGAGTCAAAAGATTGATGAAACAGGCTTTTTTTAGTGGTTTTATGGATCTTCTGTCTTTTCAGTGCAGAAAGCGTTGGATGTCTGATGTTCACTGTGTTCAGTGAGGAGTTGCTGCTAAAATCAGGGAGGTTCCATTAGGAGTTAAGTGTGGTGGTTTGTGAGAACAGCCAGATGTTTTGGGGTTAAAGGAGCTGTGTCACGATCACTGCACATGCTCACAGACTTTGAACAAAGTAAATCTGCTCGACTGCAAGTCAAAATCTACTTCCATCCTTGCAAATCTGTTATCGTTTTGCATTGTATGTTTCATATTTTAGTTACTCATGCGTTATGTTGTTTATATTGAGGAGTTTTATAGGGAAATTTGTGGATCCAAAGCACTATTTTAGCAGGAAAGCCGAAGGATATGAGTGATGTAAACGTCATTTTTTCTTCTTCAGTGATTATTGGCGATGTCAGACCAGCCTACATTCTTAGTATTCTTTGGCTAAAACACTAATGTAGTGCACTGAAACCTCGAATTTCCATAGAAAACTCCTCAATGTAAAAATAATAATGCCTGAGTAACAGTATATAAACACAATGCAAGGTGGATTGGCAAGGATGGAATCAGACTATGGCTTGCAGTCAAGTAGAGTCACTTTCTTTAGGATGTTAGTTGTGAGCATGTGCAGTAATCGTGACACAGCTCCTCTCATGTTCGAATGCCCATGTGAAACCAACCTACTCATGACGTTTATTACAGCAGCCAATCCATGTATCTTGAAGACGGGATTTTACAGAAATCCTGTTGCAGAGTCCTTCCACATTATGAGCACAAAATTGACGTGCAAAATTACTGTTTATGGGGCTCAGTTTTTAAGTTAGCACTACAGTAGTGGGATCCTGTTGTGATTCTGCCTCGTGTGTGCTGTTTTGTGCTTATTTGTGCTTGTGCTTTACTTTCGTTTTATTTTTCAGCTTTCATTTCTGCAGTCTGATGATCCACTCCCTCTTTGCCAAACTCCAGCGACGTCGCGTGACAGCCTTCAGTTGCTCGCGTCTCGTCGTCCAATCACGTTTCCTCTTTCAGTTTAGGCTCTGGTATTTCATTCATTGCTTCCACCTGTGTTTAATTCTGTGTCTCGCAAAACTCTGAGTGAATGCGTTCTCTGATAGGATAATTACTAACCCGTACTAACCAGCACTTATTTGAGGGTGATTGTAAATATTTCGTCACGTAGTATTAACCTTAATTAACTCATTAGCGAGTGCGTGTGTTCCTAGCATTAGTATTTCTGCCGAAGCTGTCCCTGATGAACTGCGTTTTAAAGCTGTGCTTTACTTCGCTTCTCTCGTGGTGCTTTTTACTCGTCACGTTTAGATTACCTTAATCTAAACTGTTTAGTTTGATTGATGGTCTCAGCGTCTTGTCTTGAGTCATTATTGTTAACCTGGTTCTCGTGTTATTGTTGATTAATCCCATGTGTTTCTGTATCCAGCTGAGATTGCATTCCGAGTCCCCGCCTCCTCTCGTGAGTATTTATGTGGCAGTGATGGGAGGGGCCACCAGACAGAACCTTGTTTAGACTCAGAGTTGCATGGTGAAATCGCAGCTCCTTCCGAGTTTCTCTTGTGTATGATTCCTGAGTCTTGTATTTTGCTGCGCCCTAGTCTTGTCTGGCCCTTGTTTAAGTCTCCCAGTGTGTCCGTCAGTCTAGTTAGGTCCAGTTTTTGTTTTTCTAGTTTATCCACTCTTGGAGAGAGTACTTCTGTTTCCCCCTGCCTTGGCAGTGTACCTCAGTTCTCCCAGTCGCTCAGTGCTTGTGCACGGAGTTTTATTTCTGCCGTGTCTGCCAATTTTCTCCTAGTGTTTTTGTGTTCAATAAACACTTCTGGATCCTGCATCTGGTGTTCCTCTGACCTCTTCTCACAGATCCTGTGAAACTTGTAGACCCAGGGCACTATTAATACTGAGTCCCACTGACGCTGGATTCCGTTAGAACCGATGTCCCCGGGCCCCTTTTGTGGCTGCTAAACCCGAAACCTTTGCCCCAGCTGCATTATTCCTCATTTTGTCTTTTTATCTGTTCAGACTTCATTAAGCTTGCATGCTTTCGGCCATCTAATGCAAACGATGGTGCTTATAGGTTTGCTCTCTATCCTTCACAGCGAGATGGTGTCCCTGTTTCCTGTCTCCCAGTCCCTGTTAGTCCCTCTTCAGTCCTCTCCGTCCCCGTCTGTCCTCACGTCTCCAGGGCGACCTCAGGCAGTTGGATTCCCCCATTTCTGAAGCAGGGTCCTGTCCCAGGTTTCCTCCCGAAAGGTAAAAGGAAGGCTTGCTGCTCCTTGGGGGTTCTGGCCCTGGTCTGGTAAAGCGCTTTGGGTCAGTCTCCATTGTAAAAAGGGCTAAACAAATAAAATTTAATTGAGCAGATATTTCTCCTTTTTATCAAGTATTGAAAGGTATTTCTAGAGCAATCATGTAGCCTCAAGTTTTACTGCGAGCTAGATTTAAATTATTTGTGATCTTTGACGTATGGATGTGTTCACAACAATCATAAAAGGTTATTCTCGAATCGCATTATTCCCATGCTGGCGAACATAGGAGTAGGTCGCAGGTACATCAGCTTAGCAACGCCACTTATGTGATGTGCAACAAGAATGTTAATTTGTTTGTGGATTGATCCAAAACAGTGATATTTATAAAACCGCTTCCTGCTCTGCGGAAGGATTGGCGAAGTGAGGGACAGGATATTGGGCGATGTTGGACAGGTTCACATCAGCTGAGAGAACTGCACAATGCTCCACTCACTCATCTTTCCGATGTAGCGTTCCACATAGACTGTGGTGGTGGCGCGGTTGAATCTGCCCACAACAAATTGCTGGCCATGGAAAACTTCAATCCCAGAGTCTTAGTGCTGAATGATCATGTTGGGCACCACACGCCAGGTGTGAGTCGGGGGTTGTAAGCGTCCGCACTCCGAGGTCAAGAGACCCCATCGAAACTGCAGACCTGAAGTTAGAGGGTACAGGTTAAGTAAAAATATATCCTCTAAACCATTTCAGCGCTGCGGCCAACTATAGTTGCCCAGTGATCTAAGATATCAAAGTCAGATGCTGTTGAAAACCTCATCATGTGACAACTTGTTTAACAGAGCTCCTGCAGGGGAGCTGCTCCCACAGGGGAGCTCTTGTAAACAAGTTGCCACATGATAGGTTTTCAACAGCTCAGGATAACTACATTTTTAATTCCTTGAAAATGTATTCGGCGCTCAAAGGGTTAAACTCTGCAGAAATGCACTGCGTCCTGTAAAAAGCCCATGTTCAGTCATGTGAACTTACTTCTTGACTTTAACTTCACTTGTCCTGACAAGTTTAAGACATTTAACTCAAGTTTCTATATTTTCAGAAGTTAAACTGACAGTAATAACTTGTCTTGACTAATTATGAGCTGAAACAAAGCTTATCTTCATGGAGAGTTCATTTACTTTCAGTTAACTCATATTTTTAAGGCAGCTGGTGAACTTTTGTTTGTAAACTCGACCAGCTTGATATTTATTATAGTTAAATACAGTTTATTCTGTCTGGACAGATTTTTCATGACTCGTCTGATCTCACCAAAAATTTTAGGAATTGAATTACTCCTGGGTCAGTCTGATCCACAGTCAGGGTCGTACTGTAAATGTGTGTGAGGGGGGGGTAAGTGTTTACTCAATAAAAATGTGTCCTTGAACTTGTCCTTCACTGGAAATAGGCAAATGCCACGGAGTGGGAGGAATTTATGGGGCATTATTCCTAAAACAGATTTATAGAACTGTAGTATATTTTTGGTAACTTGCAGGCCTCTGTGATCTCAGTATGCCTTTCCTCTGTAAATGAAATACTCCATTGTGCTGAAAGTCTCGCCTCAGAGCAGTAATGAGTGGCCCACATTAACCCAATTAAACCTAAAAACCCAAATATGGATCCATCGAATGCCACTGCTGTATTCAAACCTGTGGAACTTCAAGCCTGTTGTACATTCCAGTGGAGACCCCAAGGTTACCGATGACCCCAAATATTTCCATTTGAATTACTGTGATTGATGTCCAAAATGGAGATAGTTTCCATTTATGGCCATGAAAACATTGCATCCTGGGTATGAATATTTCTCTCAGTATAAGTGTGATGTAGCTTCATTGAAGCGCTGTAACCTGCAGATACAGAATATGTGTGACATATTGTCCTGGAATGTAAAAAATAGCCTTGTTTGACTTTGAACCTACTCAAGGAAAAACCTACTTGAAAAAGTCAGAGTTTAAGGAGTTAAATTGGCAACTCAGTTTCAGTCTGGAAACTTTCTGGAAGCCGACCTACAATAGAGTCCAGCTGTCGCACCTGCGTATCCAAAATCAGCCAAATGTGTACAGTTATTAATTTCACAAACTGTCCCATCACATAGATCACTTATTAAAAGGAAAATTCAGAATTACCCTGTGCTCTCATGGCCTTGTGACGCCCCAGGCCTTGCACAGGGCCACACAATAGTGCTCCCCAATATTGCATTATATTTTATTGCCAGCAGATGACGCCGTTGGTGGTTGCAGAAAGAAGTTCAATGCTATAGAAGTCTGAGAAAATGACCCGAATTTCCCACCTGATTTATTATTTCAGTAGTGATTTTCCACATTATTTAATTGTATCGATCAGAAGTTTCAAGTCTCTTTCGATATATCACAATGTTCATTTAGTAAATTATGGTCCCGAATAGACAAGAATGAAGAATAAAGCCAGGTATGCTTTGGGGGCGTGGCTATCCTCTGGTCCTCATCTGATACGATCAGATCCACCTGTAGATCCACCCCTCGCACCTCCCTGGATCTTCAAATCACACTCTTGTGTGACGAAATGGCGGTGTTCAAATTGTTCAAAATCAAGGCTTTCTAAATAGTATGCTGAAACCAGACTTCATGGTTGCTTCATCCACCTTTTAGACAGTCCATGCTCCCACCCCACTGCGAAAGCTGCTCATGGGGGTAATTTTCCTCCACTGGTCAGTCTGAGGACTGTACAACTCTGCCGTGAAGAGATAATGCTGTCTATTGAAGCCCCAGCAGATGTACACCTGTTTGTATAAGACAATTTCAAATGGTTCATTAGCAAACTGCCAGCACTGGCTAATTAATGAGGTGCTAGTCTGGCTACTAATTGACTGGCATTCTGCTGTACTGTGAACATCTTTGTTTACAATGAGCAGCTCATTAAGCTCACCTGAGATGAACTACATGGTGACAAAGAAACATTTATAAAATTTAAATACCCTAATAACTACAGCCAGTGTTGACAAAGGGCTGAGCTTGAATCAGCACAAACTCCTGGTGTCTGAGTCTCAATAACGGTTGGTCAAATCGAGTAGAATTATCCAGTGAGAAAATGCTATTTCCAAAATCCTGACTGCACTTCACTGCTGCCTCACTGTAATCAATTTCAAGCTGATTATTAAACCTAGAAATGAAATTTCATTGGCTGCCTAAAAATGTGAGTTATGGGGACTTATAGCAAAGCAAAATGCCAATTTTGGTTCAAAATTTTAGTTCTGAGGTAAGAACATGAAGTGGTCCTTCAAACAGTCCGAAATATGGAGTCGTGTTCCGAAACACTGTCTTCAAGGCTGGAACAGCTAGAGTGATGTGGCTTTCAATGATGGCCAATGAGGAACTGCCTCCATTCTAATGAAGCTTGGCAGAAAGGCAGGGGCACTCAATGAAAGGCTCCCACAAAATGGACAGAAAACGAGTGAAACAGAGTGAAAAACGCACACTAGAACTTGAAAAAAGAAACAAATAGACGCTCGGAAGAAACGCAGAATGAAGAAGAGGGAGTTACGTATGAGGCTGGTGCCTGTTCAGGAGGAAAAAAATCCTAAAATCCACAAAAAAATTGTATTCTGTATTCCTCCTGAGAAAATTACCGTCAAACTTCGATCACATTATTACTGCTGAACTAAAATCATGTTCTTGTAAAAATACAGATTTCTCAGCAACTGTACATCCTATTAACTTAATATTTGGCTGTTTTCTTCATTTTGTTATGATCTGTGTCTGTACCGAGTGCTTTTTACCCCTCAGCTCCGAATAATTCCTGCTGTGGGGTATTGTCATCATGCGTGGCTTCTGTCCGTCCGTCCACAATTGTATTCTGCGCATTAAGTCAAAAACGCCACTGCCGATCAACTCCATTTTTGGTGTGGGTGTTGGTGGGTGTGGGTGATATCTCAATAACTGTGTTTCTCTAAGTATCTATAAATTCATTAAAACAGCTGTTGCCATGGCAACCACTGATGTGACGCTACAGAAACTCAGCATTTTAAGTTGCGATTTCTAATAGAATTCTTCCTATGAATAACAAAAGGTCGCAAGTGACATTCCTAATGAAACCAGCCGCTGTAGTACCTCATGGTGCAGAAAAACAGGTTTCATTAGGAATATCACTTGCGACCTTTTGTTATTCATGGGACAAATCATTTTCATAATACCTCTTAGTTTAAAAAGTGAATATCTTGGAAAAAATATTAATTCCCCTTAAGTAAATGGGAGTTTACTCAACTTGAAGATAAGCTTTTTCAACTCACAATTAGTGAGGACAATTGATAACTTCAAGTTCAGCTCCTAAAAACATTTAGATATTGTGTTCAATATCTAAAACTTGTCATGAAAAGTGGAGCTAATGAACAGGAATAAATTTACATAACTTGATGGGGCTATCATGTTCTCCATGCTGTTGTACCCAACCATGCGGTTGGGTTAGCAATGCTGTTGAGGTAGGTGGCGCCACGGTACACCCAAGGACTTTCCCGCTCCAGCGTCAAGCTCAGCCAGCGCCCCGCCCTGCCATTTTACCGCTCCATGCCAACATAGCTACTCCAGCCCGCGAATGGCCAGCAGGAAGGTGTAAAGCAGGCGTGTGCGTGACAGCGAGTTCCGGAAACTTGGTTGGGGGCAGTTTGCGTTGAATTATCGGACCGTCCTCATTCCCTCCGGGACGGGTCTCAGGTCTCCTCACCGGCGCATTGTTCTGCGCGTTCTTCACGAAGTCCTCAGCGTCCAGCACGCCCACCCACACCTGGTCGATTAGAGCTTGCCGATTTAGGACTGCTGAGATGCCTGTCGTTTTTCTGTTATTCAAACCGATATTTTTAAGTAAGATCGGAGCTTCTTTCTTTTCATCTGTAACAAGGCTACCATGGACTTAATATTAGCGTAAGACAAGGAACTATGCCACACCTCAGCTCTCCACACGTCAGCTCTGCTCTGTTTGCCTGGCAATTACGTCATATTCTACCTCGTTCCGTCTCAATTCTGATTTCCTTGTCTGTCTAATACAACACCGATTTCCTCCTTTCCTTCTTTCTACTTCCTTTTTCTGTCATCTCTCGACAACAGGAGCCGCGGCGGTCTCGAGGCAGCCTTAATGACCCCCACCTTGAGTCTCATCTCAACGCTCCCATCAGAGTACGTCCCCATGAAACTCCACTCGAAAACCAGCTTCCAGTCCACACGGTATCCAATTCCATCTGACTCCTCCAGCATTCACTGTAACCTGCTGAATTGCAATTTGTTTATGAAAGCACCGAAGGTGCTGATGCCTCGGTTCTTACAGCAGTGACAAGTATGTCCGTGAATGAAGCTACAAAATTCTGAGTGGACATGTCAGAGTGCCCTAGCTGTGCATCTATGCTTGATATAAGCTATGTTTCCATCCACTTGTCAATCGATTTACCAGAAGTTCGTCAAAAATTTTCATGCAAATAAAGGCGGTGAAAATGCATTCCCACCTAACATTTAAGCAAATAAAAATTTGTGCGTAGCCTAATGACGTTACTTGCTGCTATGCGATCAAATCAGTGTATCGAATAGATTTGACATTTTAAGCTGTTCCCATTCATTTTCGCACTGAATCGCAGAACCTTCGAGTGAACAGAAGTAGTGTGGTAGGCAATAAAATTAACTAGTTAGCAATAAAATGCGGTTGAAACTATCAGCGAATCTAATGAGCAAATATAAACTTTGTACTCAAAGGGACACCAATGACTGCAATTAATTTAAGGTAGCTAAATGAACAAATGACGTGATTATGCTAGATCGTTAATAGCTGCTCACGTCATCTACTTTAATACGAATTTAACAGGTTGTGATCTGACGATCACCATAAACTAAAGCTGGGTACAGAAAATGACGCCACATGATAGGTTTTCAACAGCTCAGGATCACCACATTTTTAATTCCTTGAAAATGTATTCGGCGCTCAAATAGTTAACTAACGCCAGCAATACCAAACTCGTCAGCCGCCTTCAGGAGGTTCTGTGCATTGTTCTCTGTGATTGGCAGCAGACAGTTGTAGATGGACGAGTCTCATGATGTTCAGCGAAAGCCCTTTGAGTCAAAGCCCTTCACTCATCTCTGCCATGGAGCAGCAAGCTGTACATGGCCCACAGTGGGGTCACATTACACTTTTTTTAACAAGCATATAATGCCAGGAAGTTATAAAAACAGCTATTTCTCTTCTGTCCAATGGTGTAATGTGGGGGGAAAAAAAGCCACTAGATGGCAGTATTGACTTTTTTTTCTGAAGCCCAGTCTGGAGCTAGGTTTTTGGGCATGTCCTGGGCATGTCTCAGAGGGGAATGTCCCAGAGGGAAAAAAAGTCTGGAAGGTTGGAGGGGGCTGGAAACGAGTATATAAGGAGAAAAACAGAGTAAATTAGTAAGAGAAATTGCAAGGAGAAGGATACATTTGACTAGACCTCTCTTTTCAAGACCTGTGAAGCTTTTTGTGGATTTTTGCCTGTGTTGGAGCATTTTCCTGTCCCAGAACATTGCAACAAAGCAACCCCCATCTCAATTAGGGACTGCAAATATCTCATTTTTTTCACATATTCCAATCTTGATCAGAAGTGTTGTTTTATTACATCTGTTCAAGTTTTAAAAATGTTGTCTGTCATCCCTTGCTGTCCGATATGTTGCAACAAATTGGGGCCATAACACTGGCAGGACAGTCGGTTTTGACGCTGAATTTTGCTTAAATGTAACACACAACATACTGTATTGAGCTTTACTTAGTTCAGTAATACCTTTGTTTGTGGAGCAAATTTCAGGGCTAATTGGGGCCAGAAGCATTTATTTTCTTCGGTATAATGGCTGTAAAACAGTAAATAGACGATAAAGACCATGTACAGACACATCAGCTACGATTGGTTGTTTGACCACCATGTTGAGTGTGTAATTAGCAGAAGCTCTACAGAATTCTAGCACCAAGAGAATCCAAGATGTGTCACTGCACGTGTTGCATTACTGTCTGAACTGTGAGTCTCCCACTTTTAACAAGGAACAGGATTGGGGCCAGTCTGATTTCTGCCTCAGGCAATTATCTCTTGCCCCTTAGATCACAAGGTCACAATTGGCACGAAACTGTCAGGAGTCAGTGACCCTAAGCCTCAATTAGACCTGCAATGCTCTCGTTTCGCTCGATTTTCAGCTTTATTGTTTTCAGGCTTTGTTTCTGTGATGATATCAAAAACACAGCACCCCCTAATGTCGTATCTCTCTTCTTGAGAGGACATACAGTGAAAAACTCACTTTTTCGGTGCTTTTGCACTTACTGTCTCCTTGAAAGACTACACCTGCAAGAGACGCGCTTAAGAATCAAGAGAGCGTTCTGTTAAGCTTGACTGAGAGTATTAATTCTCTCGTTACACAAGTTTCACCAAAAGTTGCACAAGCACCACCCATGCATCCTCCTCGAGAACCTAAGTTACAACTGCCCCAAGATATAGTGGTGAGGCTGGAAAGTGCAAGGATTTTAATCGCCCAGTGTGAAATATTTTTTAGGGCTCAACCGTCACGATTTGTTAAAGAGGATTCTCGAGTTGCATTTATATTATCCCTGTTGGCTGGCACAGCGCTCAATTGGGTCGGCCCATTAATTAGATCTAATTCACCGGTCGTAAATTCTGTAGAGGCCTTGTTAGGGAGGTGGTGTCTGTTTTCAATCATGACATTTCTGGTCAAGACGCAGCTACGCGTTTAATGCACCTAAAACAGAGCAAAGAAAGCGCAGCTGAGTTTTCTATTGCTTTTCGTTCTCTGGCCACAGAGACAGGCTGGCCGGAGGCTCCTCTGATGACTGTATTTAGCCATGCCCTTACGGAGGAGATTAAGGACCTGCTGGGAACTTTAGAACCCTGTTCGACTCTAGACTCTTTAGTTCGTACTGCGGTACGAATTGACAACCGCATACGTGAACGCAACAGGGAGAAGCTAAATAGATCACCACTGGCTGACACTGGGGTTAAAATTGCTAGTGGTGAAAGTGCATCTCCTATTCCACCCATTAAAGATTCTACTTCAGTTGAGCCCATGCAAGTTGATGGTTCATTTGACTGTCAACCTAGGAGACCCATTAGCAGAAGAGTAATCTGCTTTAATTGTAATAAGCCGGTGAAAGGAACGGTCTTCGACTCCAAATGCAGTTCAGCATCGGCAGGGCGTTTATTACGATTTACACAGCTCATGGTCAAATACAGAAACAGATCGATAGCCAGGCAAACAGGGTAATGCAGAATAGTCAGAATCAGAGTCAGGGGACAAGCAGAAAATTCGGTAACCAGGGAATCAATCCGCACAAAGACAGTAACAAAGGGGGCTGAGCTAAGGGAATGGAAGGGGAAGGAAAAAGGGAGTTGGATGGGATAAGGGAATAACACAGGAGAAACTAAACAGATGGGTACAAAATGGGAATAAGGGAGAACAGAGTACTAATCAATCAATCCACAATCAAGCAACGTAATACAAACAATCAGATACGAGACTTACGGGAGAATCACAAGAAACGAGCAATCAACAATCGAAACCAAGAAAGCGCAGAAACGAGACTTAACCAAAGCGAGCTATGGGAAGTAACGAGTCGACAAGAAGCTGAGGAAAAGTGGGCCTTTTAAACACACAAACTAATTAAGTGGAATCCCAGCTAAACACAGGACAGCTGTAGAGAGAGGTGGAGCTAGAAAAGCAAGGACGGTGATAGGAGAGAGAGGGGAAACAGGTGGAGTTCTAACTCTGATCTAACTAATCACTCGTGCCTCTCTAAACTACTCTCAGGTGTGGATAGCCAATGACAACAGCAAGAAGGAAGGAAGTGGAATTACCTCACCGAAATACAGGGAAGAGAGTGTGATGAAAAAGACAAGACACCACGAGACAGAAACGAGAGAAAGACACTGAAGACTAAAGACAGCACAATCTTACAGAAACATACATACTCTAAAAGAATAAATATGATAAATAAATAAATAGTGACTAAAATAACTAAAACATACTAAAAACAAACATATAAATCAGCGATTCCCAACAGCCGGGTCATATCCGTCCACATTGTCCTAAGCTTCTGGGAAACAGAAAGACCACTCTAGGGATTCAGGGAGCGCAGACCCAGTTTCCCTTCCGAACACTAATCCCCGTGACACTTACTGTGGGGAGCAAGAGATTTACAATTGAAGCGTTCGTAGACTCGGGCGGAGTTGACTGTTTCATGGAAACTAAATGGGCTAAAAAGCACTCCGTTCCCACAGTTACGCTTTCACCATCACGCTCTGTAAGAACTTTGGACGGTCGCCCCCTTGGAACGGGAGTTATAACCGAAGTTTCGGTACCACTAAAAATGTACATTTCCTTTGGTGGCCACTCTGAGGCTGTTCGATTTTTTTATTATCAGGTCCCCCACTTTTCCTATAGTTTTGGGGCATTCATGGTTGTGTGAACATGAAGCTTGTATCAGTTGGGGGGGAACAGGTTAATCCTGTCGTCCACTGGGGTCCCAAGTGCAACTCTCATTGTAGACCTAATGAGAATGGTTCTTTCGGACGTCAAGCTATGGGGCAGGCTGACGCGAGAGTGAGTGTGAGGAGGTTATCTCACCGTGCCCTCCTAGGCTAGAAAGAGGGGCAGAGGAGGAGTTGGAATGGAATGATCAATTTGACTGGCGACAGCCAGAGGACAAGTTCCTTTCGGAAGATTTTAGCGATTCGCAATCAGTCACAGAGTCATTAGATTCTGAGCAGGGTAAGGAATTTGGGGCCACCCTGAACTTTGACTTGCCTCCGAATGTTCCCAGGGATTACGTTGATCTTGCTGAGGTGTTTAGTAAACAACAAGCATCTACATTACCTCCTCATCGCCCGTACGATTGTGAAATCAATCTCTATCCTGGGACAACTCCGCCGAGGGGTTCGCTATATTCGCTTTCAGTACCAGAGCGTAGGGCCATGCAAGAATATATTCAAGAGGCTCTAATGGTCTTATTCGGCCGTCCACGTCTCCTGCCGGAGCAGGGTTTTTCTTTGTGGGGAAAAAGGATGGCAGTCTTAGACCCTGTATTGATTATAGGGTTCTGAATAAAATTCACTATTAAAAACCAATACCCTCTTCCGTTAATGAATTCCACGTTTGAACGTCTGCTGGAGGCGTCATTTTATACGAAGCTAGATCTTCGTAATGCGTATAATTTGATTCGCATTCGGGAGGGGGACGAATGGAAAATGGTTTTTAGCACTCATGACGAGCACAACGAATATGAGGTCTTACCGTTCAGGCTGGTTAACGCCCCCTCGGTGCTTCAGGCATTCGTCAATGACGGAGCTGAGCACCCTTCTATGGTTTGGACCGACCATAAAAACCTCCAATAAATTCAGCAGACCAAATGGCGTAATTTCCGGCAGGCGCAATGGTCATTGCTTTTTAACCACTTTGATTTTACGCTCACATACCGCCCGGGCTCTAAAAATATTAAGCCTGACGCCTTATCACGTATGTACGATCGCACGGATAGCGATCCTACCCCAGAGCCTGTTATTCCTTCTGCCTAGATCGTGGCACCTATTCAATGGGAAGTTGAGGCGGTGGTTCAGGAGGCATTGAAATCTGATCCCGGTCCTGGGGGGAGCCTCCTGGCTGTTTATTTGTTCTGCTTGGGTTTAGGTCAAGGGTCCTTCAGTGGGGACACTCTTCCCGCTTGGCTGGGCACCCGGGGGCCCATTGGACTAAACAGTTCCTTGCCCAACGGTTTTGGTGGCCGGATATAATGGAGGACATTCGGGAGTTTGTTGCGGCCTGTAGCGTATATTCCTTGCCCGTTCCCAGGCGCACTTAGTCACATATCGCGCTCGATTTTATAACAGGCTGCCTGTATCTGAGAGCAACAATGTCATTTTGGTAGTGGTTGACCGGTTTTCTAAAGCGGCTCATTTTGTTGCGCTACTTAAGCTGCCTTTGGCGCGGGAGACAGCGCATCTTGTAGTGAACAACATGTTCCGTTTTCATGGGCTTCCGCAGGATTGCGTCTCTGACCGGGGTCTTCAATTCACGGCCAGATTCTGGCAGGCTTTTTGTAAGCAGTTGGGGCCCACAGAGATTCTCTCTTCAGGGTTTCACCAGGAGACCAACAGGGAAAACGAAACGGACAAATCAGTCTCTTGAATGCACTCTTCGATGTTTAGCGGCGAATAATCCCTCATCGTGGAGTAGATTTTCAGCGTGGGCCGAATATGCCCATAACTCTGTGTAATTCCTCCACAGGGCTTTCCCCGTTTGAGGCCCAAGTGGTTTACTAACCACATTATTTCCGGAGACTGAGAACGATTCTGAAATTCCCTCAGTCAACCAGTTCATTCGGCGCTGTCGGTCGGTTTGGACCGAGGTCCGTTCTTCGCTGTCGTGTTCGGGGCGCAAACAAAAATCCTTCGCTGATAGAAGGCATCATTTGGCCCTGTCTTATCGGGTTGGGCAGAGAATTTGGCTGTCTACCCGGGACCTCCCTTTGAAGGTAGAATCCCGAGAACTGGCGCCCCGCTATATCGGCCCGTTCAAAATAGTGCGGAAGATCAATCCAGTCACGGTCCTGCTGAATCTCCCGAGATCTTTACGCATACATCCGTTATTCCACGTCTCTCAGATTAAACCGGTTAGCACCAGTGTCCTGGCACCTACCGACACACCTCCGCTGCTGCCACGAACGGTGGAGGGGGGGGGACGGTTTACACTGTGCGCCGCATTGTGGCCGAGAGGCGTGTAAGTCGTGGGGTCCAGTTCCTTGTAGACTGGGAGGGATTTGGTCCTGAGGAGCGGTGCTGGGTCCCTTCGCGTGATATTTTGGACCCCTCTCTAATTTCGGATTTCCGTGCGCGGGGTTCTTTGGGGACTTCTGGAGCTGTCCCTTAGAGGGGGGGGATCCTGTCATGGTTTTGGAGCTTTGAGAGCTCCTTTTGTTACTCTCGTCCGAGATGATATCATTTTGCTCGCTATCGGATTCCTGGGCCAGCTGGCATTAATTGGGGGCGTTACCCAGACTCTATTTAAGCTCCTGTTCTGCCTCGCTCTTGTTGCTAGAGTGTCATTGTGTCCTTGGCGCTTTAGCCGGTAAGGTCGTTAGAGAGAGAGTACTGTCAGGATCTCAGCTGCATAACAGGATTAGTGTTAGTGAGTAAGGGAATCTTTGGTTTATTTCCCTTTTCTTTTGTTCTTTTTTTCGAGCTCGCCTGTTTTCTACCACGGACGGTGTCAGGTCCGTTGGTAGCGCGAGTCTTGTGATTTCTATCTGTTTTAGTCTCTCAGCACTCTGCTGGTTTTTCCTTTTATTTCTGGCCACTGCTCTTGGCATCCAACTACCAACGCCTATCACACTTACATGTCTGAATCAGGTAACATAACATGGCCGTTCAGCCTAACTATGCTCACCAGGTGTTCCAAAATGTCCCAAAGATGTTCAGTGGGGTTCATGTCTAGTGAATAATGAGCCCAATTTGACAGCCTTTCATCGTTAGTGTCCAGGCCGAACCGGATAATCCTGGTTGGGTGAGGGCGAGTATTGTCATGCATGAAGATGACATGGCGGTTTTGGTGGATGTGGGGCACAATATGTGGTTCCAAAATCTCATTCACATATCGCTGTGCTGTCAGTGTGCCGTCAACAAATACCAGTAGGTACCTTAAGCCTTATAATGTCGGTCCTCAAAGGACCCCCTGCCGTGCAGGTCTTTGCTCTCTTTCTACTCTTTCACAGCTGATCCATTTAAGGGCTTCATGCTGATTGGTTGAAAAAGATCTACCTGAACAGGGTGTGCATGAAGGTGCACTGGGCCTTAAATGGATAAGGTGTGCAAAAGTAAAGCTGCAACAAAAACCCGGACAGGGGATCCTTGAGGGCTGGATTGGGAGCCACTGCTCTATAGGAACACTCCTACCAGTGTCCCTGACTAAGGATCTGGCTTTAGAAAGACATGCTTTATAGAAACACTCCTAGCAGTGTCCCTGACTAAGGCTCTGGCTTTAGAAAGACATGCTCTATAGGAGCACTCCTACCAGTCACCTGGACCAAGGCTCTGGCTTTAGACAGACATGATCTATAGGAACACTCCTACCAGTGACCTAGACTAAGGCTCTGGCTTTAGAAAGATGTGCTCTGTAGGAACACTCCTACCAGTGTCCCTAACCAAGGCTCTGGCTTTAGAAAGATGTGCTCTATAGGAACACTCCTACCAGTGTCCCTGACTAAGGAACTGGCTTTAGAAAGACATGCTTTATAGAAACACTCCAACCAGTGTCCCTGATCAAGGCTCTGGCTTTAGAAAGATGTGCTCTATAGGAACAATCCTACCAGTGTTCTTGACCAAGGCTCTGGCTTTAGACAGACATGCTCTATAGGAACTCTCCTACCGGTCACTTGGACCAAGGCTCTGGCTTTAGAAAGACATGCTCTATAGGAACACTCCTACCAGTGTCCCTGACCAAGGCTCTGGCTTTAGAAAGACATGCTCTATAGGAACACTCCTACCAGTGTCCCTGACCAAGGCTCTGGCTTTAGAAAGACATGCTCTATAGAAACACTCCTACCAGTGTCCCTGACCAAGGCTCTGGCTTTAGAAAGACATGCTCTATAGGAACACTCCTACCAGTGTCCCTGACCAAGGCTCTGGCTTAGAAAGACATGCTCTGTAGGAACACTCCTACCAGTGTCCCTAACCAAGGCTCTGGCTTTATAAAGACATGCTCTATAGGAACACACCTACCAGTGTCCCTAACCAAGGCTCTGGCTTTATAAAGACATGCTCTATAGGAACACACCTACCAGTGTCCCTAACCAAGGCTCTGGCTTTAGAACTGGAGATGGTGCTGCACTGTGGCTGCCCACTGCTCTGAAAGTGAAGCTTATTTTATCTCATTACAGTCAGGTCAAGTCTACACCTGTGGGGACTCTTATAGTGGGTTGGAACTGGGCAGCCCACCCCAGTCTAGATGTTAACAGGAGTGCACCCATAAAGTCCGCCATTTTACAAGAGCAGGGACGCCTGGACGTTTGGATTCTGTCGATCACTTTAGCATGATAAAAGGGACTGTTTCCTGTCAGGTGCTCATTTAAAACTCAGCTGGGGTTTCCATCACATTGCAAATGAGACGGTGAAATGTATCATAAATGTTGTAAAGCAGTGAAAGAGACCATTTAAAATACAAGGGGGGATGCTGCGAGAAGAATGTAAAAGCTTTGTATTTTACTCAAAAAATATATTTAGGAACTGGTTTCTGCAGTCCAATAACATTCTAAAAGCTGCCTCTTCTTCAGTGCTGTACATACACATCGATAAATGTTTGTTTTGTGCGTGTGAGATCGCAGTCGTTCGATCGCAGAAGACGCGGGGGCTTTCTATCGTGATTGCAGACGTTTCATGAAGCCCACTCTACTGATGGACAATAGTTCGGAGGAACATTTTGTGATCTGCATAGTATGCTTGGTATATCGTCCTTCTTGTAGATGCAGTAGTTTTGGCCGTAAGCACATGCACCTAAACCATAGTGGTGCACATATCATTCAGATATCCAGAGGCCTTTGCACGTAGTTAAAATTCTCATCTTGCGCGCTCAATTGGCAATAGTGAGCCGTTTTAGACAAGGTCAGTATCTTCAAAAATGCATCTCAGCCCACCCAAATGACTGATGCAATGTAGAGCATGAATGCAGCAACACAAAAGACTTGAAAACACGAGCCAGAATGACACAGAACACTGACTGCAAACACACGACTCAATAATCAGCACCACAAGCCTGATGGGTAATGTAGTGTGTAGACAAACGAACTGGAGGGGTGAAGTAAGGACAAACATAGTCAGTACTGCAACAAGCACCGATATACAGACAGTTACTACCCAGTCAGTCACTGGTCATTACCCTAGTCTCTCATCTATGGCCGAAAGATCGTCCAGAGACGCTTCATTTAGTAAGACTCGTTATCCCGACTATTTTTATAGCATTTTACAATTTTCTTTAATGGTGTACTTTTCATATTCTTTAACGGTCATTTCACAAGCTACTGACCCCGTTACTCTTCAATAAAAACATCCACAAAACTGAATTCTGAGTGCTGACACCCTGGGATCATCACAGGAAAATTTGCCTGAGGCGTAATATACTGAAAAATGCACAAAACTCTGCCAGCTTACATTTACAATGAGGACATCTGTGATGAAACAATATCTTTCAATGAGCTGTTGCGTCACCATGTCAGATAGTAAAACTGACCCATGACACTGCATTCCCATGGCCACATTCATCCAGGATGACCAATAGACTTAAATAACCTCTGCTTTTAACATGACTGCTTATATTTGGTTGAGCTGGACTCAGGTGACTGATCCAAGGTTAGGCTTTGATGGTTTGAAGGATCCGAATGGATCCATTTGAAGAATAGCCGGTCAGAGAAGTAGAATGCAGCTTCATCTTTAACGTGTCATGGTCTCAATTTCACTTGATTGCAAAAATGATTATATATGGGTAGCCCCTATGTAACAGTATATGCAGTAACATTATTAAGGAAACCAGACTCAGTGATGTCATGATGTCCTTTTTCTAATATGGTCCTTGTTATTCATAACAATGGGCAGCAGTTGTCACACAACTAAAATTAAACATCAGGTTATATAGGGATGGTTGTCAAACTATCATTCCAATTAAATGAAGTATTCTTTTGCGAATTTTAAGAATTTGATTTATTGATGTCAACAATGAAAACTAACAGGTATTACGGTTCATAGTCCCCTGAGTTTTCCCGAATGAAGCCTTTTCCGCGATGTCTTTGAACTCCAGAGCATGGTTTTGCCTGTTCTGCTGCGAGTGATCTTACAGGCAGCTTCGACAGACCACTGCGGAATATCAAGCAGCCCCCCATCCCGGCTGCGTTCAAAAACTATCGCCTGCCACACGTTAGGGGGCCGGGAAAATGCATCCAAATGACATTTCCCGCGACATGCGACCCGTGTTGTACTTTGCTCCCGCTATTGATTTGCTGACGGGCACTGAAGAGGTTTGAACGTGCGGCAGCTATTAACTCGACATGCACCTTTCGCGGCCATAAAGGCTCCGGACGCGCCGCGCTCCACAGTACCAGGCGAGCGGAAATGAAGCCGTGATAACCAATGTAACACATGAATGCGGCGGCGTTTAGACGCAAGGCGAAAGGGGACAGACATGCCGCGGGTTCGCCAGTGATGTTCTCGCGGCTGTCAAGTGCTTTTAAGGACCTCCCGGGTTGTCGCAGTAGGAGTAGGAGATTTGCTCGGTAGTGGCTGAACCTGCATGGGCAGAAATTCACAAAATTCGCCATATTTTGTGCGGTACATCGGTAGCTCAGCGCGAAAAATACTCAATTTGCATAGTGCGGATTGGGACCTCCGACCTTGGCGTTACAAATGACATTGAGTTCCCGCAATGTTAAACCCCAAGGCTTCATATTTACTATAGTCACTCATACCGCTGAATTGCCTTCATTCATCCCTTATGAAGCATTATGACACTGCCTTAGAATAAATTTAGCTTCTTCTGAAAACGAACTCATGCACACACGCGCGCTCACTCACTCACTCGTACACACACACACACACACACAATCTCCTAGGCTATTTTAGGAAAACATGTGTATTGCTTCACGACATAACTCTCGTTTGGCATAATCTTTATTTAAGCGCTATGGTGTTATTTAAAGATACAGATTCTTTAATCAATGCATGAAATCTAGCCCAGTGGGAATTAAAAGCACACAGCAAATAGGAGTAGTTTGATGACAACAAAATCTTGGCAACAAGATGGTTAATAAACAAAATATTCCAGTTCTTTGAATAGCTTATGAGAACAACACATGAGCGATTTTAATCTCGTTCTTATTAATTCAAGCTTAGAGCCTACAACAGGGAGAAAAAAGCACAATGTCACGAAGGCCACTTTTTCTAGTGAAGTCTCAACGATGCAACAGTGCCATCTAGCTGGTTAATGTTGGTATTGTCTGAACATTGCATTAGTATGCACTTGCCATTCTGCGGAAGGGAATAAAGCCGATAAGTCTATTCTGGTTACCAACCGTAAATCTGCTGGATAGCCCGTTAGCGTCAGCAGATTTCACACTTATTAGAGACAGGCCTTTCGATGGCCGCTGCTCACCCATCTGCGTTCCGTTCCGCCTCTCAAATCCACCTTGCTCTGTAGGCGCTTGTACTTGTACTCAATCGCATTCCTGTTCTTTCTGCCAGTTTGAGCACCCTCACCCACCATCCATACCTAGGTTTGAAACAGTGCCTGGACAGGACTGTGCTGCCAAGATTTAATCAGGAAACAAATTGTCTGATGAAAACACCGTCTCTCTAGTGCCATTGTGCTCAATGAACCGAATTCGCAAAATGCCGGGACTTGGATCGTGTTAACCGTGAGTAGGCCTGCATCCATCTGTTCGCTGTTAGCAGTCGTGCGATAATATAGCCGCTGAGGCCGCTGCTTTTCCCGACCATCTTTATGTTCCCTCCGAATGCTGAATCACTCCCCTAACTTGAATGACTGCATCCCGCCTCGCTTTATCAAGCAAGCGAATGTACAAAATTGAAATGGAATTATATGAAAATCGTTATAATTTGTTGTTGTTCATTTTTGTTCACGTCAGAGTTTAATTTTTGGTTGACAGTGCAGTCCTGATAGTGCTTTACTCAGAGCCTATTTTGAAAACTGAATCACTTATAATAATAATAATAATAATAATAGTGATAAAAGTACTCATAAGTAGAAATAACATTCCTGTCGGTACATCACAGTATGTGACTTGAATTGAAATATCCGCCATCTTACATTTGAATGGCATCCAGATGTTATGACTAGTTAATCAAAGACATGGGTCAGTTCTTCCCTAAAACTGATTTCTCACAAGACTCTCTTAATTGTCTATTCTTGTCAAATTTTTAATGAACAGATTTGGGAAAATGCTTGTGTGTGTGTTACAAAGCTTCTGCTACTGGGACATGCTCAATCATCGGGAGAACGCTAGGGACTGAACTGCATATGAATCATTTAGGGGTGTTGACTCTCAGTAGTGCCTGACTACTTAATTTACACAGTATTTTTGAAGATTTAGTTGTGTACGATGCCTGTTGTTGTTGAAAGTGATGTAATACAGTACATTTATCGATTTCTGTGCTGTAAGTTTCTCTGAATGCCCATGGTACCACTGAGCAATTCCACCTCGCGGCAACAATAACACAGAAAGTCCACTCCAATATGAAGAAGAGAGTTTGTCCTTCCCAGTTCTCAAGCCGAACTGCATCATGTTTAAGGATCCTTCCTATCCCCTCACTGAGACTGTGTAGTGCTGTTTTGGGACTCTGGCTGTAAGGTCCGCAGTTGGACACCAGTACAAATCAGGAATACAGGGTGACCCCTGTACCACAGAGATTATCTCTGCTTGTTTGTTTAAAAAGTGTGAAAAATGCATAGGGTTCCTTGCAAAATATCTTCAGCCTACATGACGTGCTACCCAAAATACAACATTTAGCCTGCACAAGGGGGTCGGGGGAGGTGTGGCGGAGAGTGAGTAGTGCTGTTATCCATCAGCAGTGAGCTGCAGGTTTGAATCCGGCCTGGAGCCTTTCTGTGTGGAGTTTGCATGTTCTACCTGTGTTCTTTTGGGTTTCCTACCAAAATATGTGGACGCCAAGCTTATTGGTGACTTCAAAATGCCTGCAGCTGTGTTGATACAAGAATGAAAAGTGCCACAATATGGTCTCAGATGTGCTAAAATGCAGTTAATTATGTGATCAATCAATCAATTAGTCAAAGAGGCTATACCCCATATAATCCCCACCCCCTCAGATGATTTGGACGTTATTTACATTATACTATTGCACACTTGTACTCAGGTTATACTGATTAATTCAGCAACTCCACTGCTAGCATATTTGCATGACTTTCCTTCTTATCATCATGGAAACCGACATGGGTAATGAATATGACGAACACACTGTGTGATGTGATGCCCTCTGGTGTCCTGACCCGTTTATTACATGGTGCGTGCCTGATCATCAGTTCGCATCAACTTGATAGGTTTTGGAGGGTGGGATAAAATTGGGTGGAGATGACATGATGTTTGCGTACCAGGAAGAGAAGCTTTAATCTCATTAGAATTCGGAGAACTGCGTGTTAGGGCCAAATGCTGATGCTGTATTTATTTCGTGAAAAAAAATGACAAAGCCTATCTACCGTTAACCAATTTATGTCGGCAAATGACAATGACAGTTGGGAGCGAATTTTGATATCCAGCGGAGCATGTTGCTTTAAGTGACTGTCTTGTTCGAAGCACACGGGGAATCAAACAAACATACGATACAAATAGCCGCCTATTTCAAACAGCAGCCCTTGTTAGCGATGTTTCAACTGATTCTCACGTGCCCCAGGCAACTATACTCGGGTGATTAAATTGGACACGATAAGAACCCGCGAAACGTGAGTAAGAAAAGAATCAACGGCAGCTCGACCCATTTTGAGTTGCGTGGTAATTACATCACATTCAAACCCTTCATGGTGCTCTTTGTGGTCGAGTTATTGACACCTTTAATGCAAGTACACAAAATCCATCTTGTGCGAACTTGGAATACATTAGCATTTAAGATGGAGCGGGTATGAACACTGAAAAAAGCTGTTGGAGGAGTGTGTGTGTGAGTGTGTGTGTGCATGGTTATACATGAGTGAGTGTGTATGTTGTGTGTGTGTGTGTGTGTGTGTGTGTGTGTGTGCATGTGTGCGTATGCATGCGAGTATGATTTGTGTGTGTGTGTGTGTGTATACATGTATGAGTGTGGGTAAGCATGGGTATTTGTGTGTGTGCATGTGCATTTGTGAGTGTGTGCATGTGTGTGTATGCATGCGAGTATGGTTTGTGTGTGTGTGTGTGTGTGTGCAGGGTTATACATGAGTGAGTGTGTATGTTGTGTGTGTGTCTGTGTGTCTGTGCATGGTGTATACATGTGTGAGTGTGTGTGAGTGTGTGGTGTATACATATGTGGGTGTGTTTGTGTGTGTGTGTGTGTGTATGGTGTGTGTGCGTGTGTGTGTGTATGGTGTGTGTGTGCGTGTGTGTGTGTGTGTGTGTGTGTGTGTGCGTGCGTGTGTGTGTGTGTGTTTGTGTGTGTGTGTGTGTGTCTCAGACAGGGGGAACAGCTACATCAGTGCTGAAGGTGAGCAGTGGCACCATGAGCTAATGCTGCAGGTCCAGCTCTGGTTATTACTGCAGAAATAGTGTTGGGCTCGGGACGGGCAGCCCTGCTGTTACAGAGAATAGGCCGCTCTGCTCTCTGGTAATTGAACTTTGGGGTGATTTTTCTTGCGCAGCAGCTCTGCTCTTTAATAGATTCGCGAGGCCTGGACCAAATTGGCTCATAGCAGGAGGACAAATAACCGTTGAGTGTCTGTGATAGCGGGAACAGCTCACGCTAATGTGCAGAGCTCAGGCTAGCACCGTCAGCCCGATCGCTGGCGTTCGGCGGCGCGGTACGCAACCGCCTGCAGACCCCCACGCAATTTGTTGCTAATTTCCACCGGCCTTCCAGGGGCTGACATGCATTTCCCGGCGATGATCCGTGCCGTATGCAGTGTCGAATCGCGCCCGCGGTGAGCCGCATTGGCGTGCAGTAGATCATCAGAACAGGACGGCGAGAGCAGTGTGAAAGTGCCCTGATGTTTGCCCATGGTGCTCAGTAGTGACGGAGGAGACGGCTGGAGTTTTCAGTCCTGCTGAAAGTGTCACATGTGGCTGAGCTCACTGTCACAAGACCAAGACCGACACGTTGCCATTACGGCATCCTTCACCAGAGGAAATAAACGAGGACCAATCATGCTCTCTGCCTTTATGTCTGAAACTATTTAATCGTAAACAGTAAGCTGACATTTTCCTTGGTCAAAACCAGATGAGGCGATACGGAGGAAGAGGAAAGATGGGTGATGTGAGCGAAGAGGTGTTTCCAAAATGCAATAAGTGCCAAAATGACAAGAATTGAGATAATACCATCGAGCGATAGCCCTGTGCTTCTGACACATGGAAATTCATACTATAAGGTGTATTTTTCATGGTCAGAGTTTGTGTTTTTCTATAAAATGCTAGAGGCACCTACATAGAAAAAGCCAATTTACTCAAAATGAGTAAAATGGATATATTGTGTTTTGGAAACAAACCCTTCATATGTATGTACGTTTGTATGCATATATGGGCACAAGCTTCCACTGGACCAACACGGGACTCTTCAAGTTCTAATAAGGTAATTTTATTATGTAATCAAAGACTCTCGTATCCTCATTTAGGAGGTCCATTGAGAATATCACTCATTGGATGATAAAAATCTTAATGGCCGTGAAGCACAACTGTAGAGACGCTGTACAGGAGACAGTGGCCTTACGACCTCAGTAAAATTTTACCCATCTTTCTCTGAATGTGTCTTCACCACTTCCGAACTCTTATTGCGGTGACATCGAGGCTTCAGCCTCTCCAGCTGGGATGATGCACATTTTAATCAGCGGCAGCCTAATAAAAGCAGTGTGTGGAACGACAGAACACAACGCATGGCCGTTCTTCAGAGATTCACTGCTCCATATTTCCTCCGCTCTGTCGATAGTGTCTCTCTCATTAAAACGGCCTGTGTTTGGTCAGCAACTTTCTTTTGTGAGTTAATATTCATTGTGCGGCTTTATTGTTGGAGTACTAGGAAGCTAAATTGGTCAATATCAGTTATATTGTCCTATAAAACACAGCGTTAAACTTCAGGCAAGACCAAGAAGGTCAGTGACGTCTACATAGTACTTTGTGGCCGAAGTGATACTTTTAAAATGATAGAAATGACAGATGTCAGCTGTTAACTGTACTTAATATTAGTGACAGGTGCATCTCAGGATACTTGTGCAATTGCTGTACTTCTAAATCCATACATTTTACCATCAAATAGCTACAGCGTGTCCACTGTGATCGGATAAGCTAAGCACAACTCAACCTCGGTGGGACCGAGTCTCAGGTACGATGAGTCGTGTGTTTAAATGGGGCTGCATACCGCTGGGCCACCTTTGACCTAAAATTGAAGTGTCACACAAGCCTTCGCTGCAGTTGATTGCATCTGGGCCACTCTTGACCTACTGCACGCCCCCGTTTGGCAGAGCTGACCTTTATATTCCTGCGTTAAACCCTGGAACGGGACGAGATGTGGGCGGATTGCGGTGTCTCTTGCCCTCGTGTGGCAGTGCGGTGTATTTTGCGCTCAGTCGGAGTGAGATGAATTGGCAGACCTGCAGAGATCTCCCTCAGTCACTCCGCGCCTCTCCGTGATTCACTGCCTCGCCCTCCGTCTCTAGCTCACCCTGTCACGGAGATGAAGAGAGAGAAAGAGCGAGGGAGAGGAGAGGAGGAGAGGTGATCGGGTCAGTGAAGAGAGAGAATATGATGAATTCTGTCATCTTCTGGAATCTAAATTCTGGCTCTGTCCCCAACTCTTCTCTCCTCCTCGAGTGGAAGGCAAACTCACCGCAATACGTCCAGGTTTCTTTGCTGATTCAAGCCTTACCGCTTTCTTTATAATGATCCGGCCGCAATTTCGCTCGTCCAGCCGTATGAACATGGCACTGCTACAGCCCTGCGTCAGCCCCGTATGCTCGTCAAACGTTCGTTATCTTGTGCCATTTACAAATTACACTCAGCCTGCTTCTCCCAGCTCTGCCCACCGCGTGAGAACATGACTGTTTCTTCACGATGTTCCTCCCGCGCCTGAGTGTAGCCTTGCACATCGCAGCCCCCCCCCCCAGTTAAGGGCTTTAAAAATTTATCGGCAAACAAGCGTTGTCATAAAGTATGCATGAAAATCGCGGAGCGTGTTCGCGGCTGAAGGTAAATACGGTGCTGTTTGCTTCCAGCATGTAACGGGGGGGTCACCTTTACAAGTGCAGTCCTGTGTGATGGAGCGTGAGCTTCCTGTTATTATCGTGGTGAAATCTGTATGCTAACATATGCAGTCCTGCATAAACACACCAATATTTAATTGGGGAAATCCCTGGGAACAGCTAAAAGGGTGCAGGTGTGTCTTCTGGTGTTTGATCAGCCTGATGGTCTGATAGCAATACCTTGGTTTATTACAGTGTAGTATTACAAATGCTTTAAAGATGAAAGGTAGGTGTCATCATGTAGGTGATCATGCGGTTTACTGATTTTTTAAGAGGGAAAAAAAAAACATTTTTGCCCGTATTAAAAAAGAAGTGGTATCTTCGGGCAGTACTGAGATCTGTTTGTATTGGGATCATAAGGTTACAGTTTGCTCCATTTAGATCACAATTAAGTTTCCGTCAAATTAATGCTAAAACTGTGCGCTCTCTTAGGTGGGTTTTTATATCCAAGTCAAGTGAACATTACAGGAGTTACTGCCCTCAAAATTGCGTGGTTTTTCTTAAAATTTATTTATTTTCAGCGTCAGTGTTTGTTTATCTCACTGAAATCAAAAGAGTGCTGAGAATTTGGTCCCAGCCTGTCTGGTCCTCACCGTGACTCACCTCTCCAGGAAGAGCATCGTCTCGGGGAAAGAGACTGCTCAGAGCACCAGGACTCATGGCAGGTCAGAAAATGGCTGCCGCCGCGGACGGAACTGTCATATTTTTGTCACCCCATCATCATTTTCCCAGCGTTTAATGAGCAGCCGGGACACATTTGGTGACACCCCAGGTGTGCTGTCAAATTAGCGGAGGTAGTGTCAGTGCTGGGGCATATTTGACACCTCATTCAGAGGTTAACTTTCCACTCTCCGCTGTGGTGATTTAAACTGGAGACAAAACATTGTCTGCACAAGGGGCTACCCAGTCCTGCCGCTGCAGATCCGCTGTGCTGTTGGCCTTCACTCTGACCACAGTGGGATTTAGCCCTGCAGGACGGCAGGTCTCTGGGTTTGGACGGCCCTGCTCGAGCTGTCAAATGAAGTGTCCCTCTGTTAGGGCTGGAGTGTGAGCTTGTTGCAGATTTCAGAACAAGAGCCAGACTCAGATCCCAGATAAAACCAAAAGGGCCTCTTTTACTTACAGAGGACGAATAACTGTCAGGTGCTCTCAAAGAGGTTTGTTAGTCTGAGGTCAGGCGGGAGTGACCAGGGTCACTGCGGGGTCAAAGTACAGACAATGTGTAGTTGAACTGACTGGTCCGAGGTCAGTGGTCAGGTGGCAAGCCAAATGAACCAGAGCACACTGGGCGGATGCCCACCTTCAAACTGGGGTGTAGGAGGGTTTGGAAGAAGCTGCTGGTCAGGACCGCAAACACTGAGAAGAGAATCCCGAATAAATAATAACTTTTATTATCCTCACGCCTTTCTCTTCGATTTAATAGAGAATAGAAGGGAACAGTCCAGGGAAGGGATGATGGATCAGGAACTTAAACCGACATGACAGCAGTCAGCAATGGGGAACAGGTGCGAGAGCACCGAGGGAGGAGCAAAGCACGAGACCATAGTTAAACTAGGCTTATGCCGTAAGAGGCGACGGCTGGGGGTTTATCCCCAAACGCCCCCAATCCTCCAATTCCCCAATCCTTGAATAGACCTTGAATAGACTTTCATTTGAACTTAATTTCAAGATATGGCAAAAATGGTGAATTTTATGTGACAAAGCTCCACCTTGTGTCAGAATTTTGAACCAAACAGGTATAATGTCATCGTGGGACACATCCTCAGGTCAGGACCTTTCATTTGCACTTGAATTGAGGTCAATCGGACAAATATTTCCAGAGATATAATAAAAACAGTGATTTTTCAGTTTTTGGCCCCCGGTGGCCAATCTAGAAATAGTAAATTGTCCAAAATCAAATCAGTTCTTCCTCTCTATGATACTTACATATATGCAAAGGATGAAATTTCTAATTGAAATATTCCTGAAGTTATCGCGTTAGGGCGGCGGCGGTGGTCGGACCTAAAACATAATATCCCAGAATATAATAATGAGCCAATTAAGGGAAATGAAAGAGAAACTGACAAGGACAGCTGGATTGCAGGGGAAAATGATTGAGACTGGGGGTATGACAGAACCTACAGGATGGTAGATCTCCAGGAACAGGGTTGGGCTGCTCTGCTCTCGCTGTTGAATGAGATGTCTTTTATTTGGATGAAACTGAAAGCGGACAAGACTGTGGATCTCCAGGCGTAGCGTTGAACAGTGCACCAGGACTGTGTTTAGGGACAGCTGTTGGGCTAAAGTCCTGGCTCTTATTCTTCAGTCCCAGGTCTTTTAAACTGCTGAAATATTAACCCTTAGAGCGCTATAGGCAACTATAGTTGCCCAATGATATGAGATATCAAAATCAGATGCAGTTGAAAACCAATCATGTGGCAAGTTGTTTAAAAGAGCTCCCACACAGGAACTCTTTCAAACAAGTTGACGCATGATAGATTTTGAACAGCACAAGATAATTACATTTTTATTATTTCCTTGAAAATATTTTCAGCGCTCTTAAGGTTAATATGAACTTTGCACTTACAGACCCGCTGAGTCTTTTGCCTATATTGTAATTTATTCCTGTGCATGCAACTGCGAAACATCACTTCAATATATTTTTTAAAAATAAAATCTGCATCTGCTGCTCTAATCATCATCTGCATCCCGTCTGACATTGCTGCTGACTGGAAAAGACCACTGTGACGTCATTTTACAAGTTTGCTGGTTTTAGATCAGTTATTCGAATGTGCCGCAAATGTCATGGAATATGACTTGTTGTGATAATTTAATTGCAAACATAGTACTGTAAGAGGCACAAACTCATTCTGCGAGCAGGACCCTTCTCCCCACCGCGGCTACGGATGTTCAGGATTACATTATCTGCAGCCGTCATTCCAGTGAGTTCCTGCTGCAAACTTACTCAGATCTGTTGGGACACAGGGGTCTGGTGCTTGGCTGGGGACAAAAGAGCAAAACAGTGATGACATTTGAATTTCATTCATAACCCAGAGGAATTTATTTAGCGATTGAGGGGAAGGGGTCAGCAGCATGGAACATTGTTTTTCGCTCTTGATGAAACTTTTTCCTGTGTTGGCTAGCTTTCTTGTGTAGCCTCTTTGCATTATCTTCATCGAACAATGAGTTTGGTGCCTGCTGGAGGAGGTTCAGATCTGAACGGATTTAATAAATGTTGGAGACCAACACATAAGGGCAAACTTTGCAGATTTTTATTTTTTTAAATTTTATTTTAATGGCATCCACCAAACGACTCAGTCGAGGACCGCACATCCAACGTTTTTGTAATAAACTGCTGGAGGGTGGTGATTCCAGGGACTTGGGATCTCATAGAAACTGTGCAGTGTGCTCCAGGCCCTGACTGTAATTCAAAACAAATGTCAGTTTGTATCTGTCTATGTACATATTCACTGGGCGGCACAGAGGCGTAATGGGTGGTGCAGTGGTCAGCACTGCCACCTCACAGCAATATAGTTGTGGCTTGGAATCCAGCCTGCAGTACCTTGTACATTTCACGACATCCTCAGGTCGCAGAGTGTGGTATCAGGTGTCAGGAAAAGCTCTGTCATTTGTCAGACAAAACGGCGTCATGTCTCATACATACCGCCATCAAACCAAACGGTCTCAGGCCTCAAAACAAGAGTCATCAGACGAAACGGCATCAGATAGAACGGCCTCAGATTAAACGGCTTTGAAATGAAAATCATCAGACAAAATGGCGTCAAAGAATGGCCTCAGGCTGTAAAACACGACACAGCATTTTATTTTGAGGGAACCGGAAGTATACGGTGGCTACCTAGCTAATGTTAGTTCGCTTGCTTAGCTACCAAGTTCGCTAGCCTAGCTAGCCAACAGTTTGGTGCACGGATGTCAATTGAAAATAGATGAATTAAAAAAACATTATTTTGTTTTTTTAATTTTTATTAAATTATTATTTTGTTTATTAGCCTTGCTAGCCAACAGCTTGGTGCACAGAATTCAATTGAAAATGAGTAAAAATTATCCCTTATTTTGCTATCTTGCTTAGCTACTGTTGAACCGCGATCATTTATGTTATAACAGATACAAATGCTCGCCAGCTAGCTCGCTAATGTTAGTTTGCTTGTTTAGCTAGCAAGTTTGCTAGCCAAGCTGGCCAACAGTTTGGTGCACGGCAGTCAATAGAAATAAATGAATCACTGATCTGTTATTTTGCCACCTCACTTAGCTAGAATTGAACCGCAAATATTTATGTCATACTAAATATAACTGTCAGCTAGCTAGGCAAGCGAACTAGCTAGCTAAGCAAGCAAACTAACGTTAGCGAAGTTGCTAGCGAGCAGTTATATTTGGGATAACACATATACACACTCCTACCAGTGTCCCTGACTAAGGCTCTGGCTTTATAAAGACATGCTCTATAGGAACACTCCTACCAGTGTCCCTGACCAAGGCTCTGGCTTTAGAAAGACATGCTCTATAGGAACACTCCTACCAGTGTCCCTGACCAGGGCTCTGGCTTTAGAAAGACATGCTCCATAGGAACACTCCTACCAGTGTCACTGACCAAGGCTCTGGCTTTAGAAAGACATGCTCTATAGGAACACTCCCACCAGTGTCCCTGACTAAGGCTCTGGCTTTAGAAAGACAGGATCTATAGGAACACTCCTACCAGTGTCCCTGACCAAGGCCCTGGCTTTAGACAGACATGCTCTATAGGAACACTCCTACCAGTGTCCCTGACCAAGGCTCTGGCTTTAGAACGACATGCTCTATAGGAACACTCCTACCAGTGTCCCTGACCAAAGCTATGGCTTTAGAAAGACGGGCTCTATAGGAACACTCCTACCAGTGTCCCTGACCAAGGCTCTGGCTTTAGACAGACATGCTCTATAGGAACACTCCTACCAGTGTCCCTGACCAAGGCTCTGCCTTTAGAAAGACATGCTCTATGGGAACACTCCTACCAGTGTCCCTGACCAAGACTCTGGCTTTAGAAAGACCTGCTCTATAGGAACACTCCTACCAGTGTCCCTGACCAAGGCTCTGGCTTTAGAAAGACACGCTTTATAGGACCACACCTAACAGTGTCCCTGACCAAAGCTCTGGCTTTAGAAAGACAGGCTCTATAGGAACAGTCCTACCAGTGTCCCTGGACCAAGGCTCTGGCTTTAGAAAGACATGCTCTATAGGAACACTACTACCAGTGTCCCTGACCAAGACTCTGGCTTTAGAAAGACATGCTTTATAGGAACACTCCTAACAGTGACCCTGACCAAAGCTCTGGCTTTAGAAAGACATGCTCCATAGGAACACTCCTACCAGTGTCCCTGACCAAGGCTCTGGCTTTAGACAGACATGCTCTATAGGAACACTCCTACCAGTGTCCCTGACCAAGGCTCTGGCTTTAGAAAGACATGCTCCATAGGAACACTCCTACCAGTGTCCCTGACTAAGGCTCTGGCTTTAGAAAGATGTGCTCTATCGGAGCACTCCTACCAGTGCTCCTGACCAAGGCTCAGGCTTTAGAAAGACACGCTTTATTGGAACACTCCTCACAGTGTCCCTGACCAAAGCTCTGGCTTTAGAAAGACAGGCTCTATAGGAACACTCCTACCAGTGTCCCTGACCAAGGCTCTGGCTTTAGAATTGGAGTTGGTCCCCGGGCACTGCTCTGTGGCTTCCCACTGCTCCTAAGAACTGGGTGTATCAAAAAAATGTCCCACATTTAAATATTGTCCTACAATTAATATTCTTTAATTTTTTGACAATCCTTTTACATAGGTTGATAGTTGATAGAATGGTTCAGTGCTTTTTTTTTGTGCAATTGCACATACTCAACCTGTTACTCATGAATGAGCACAGGCTAATTATGTAAATTGAAATACATGTTTTGATCGGGAAAGTGTTGGGATGAAAACAGGATCTGAGACCATGGGATGCGGTCTTAGGTTTCCCCCTTTGTTTATCACAAAATGCCATTACTTTTGAATTAACCCTTTCACCCTTTCAGTCCTCAACATGTCCACCATTTCTTCCCTGGCATATCTGGGCCCTCCTCAGCATATCGTACACTGCACGGCGGACCAAAGCTCTGTCCCTTCTGAGAACATTGACTTCTTCCGTTAAGCGTTCCTCAAGGTCATCCAGGTCCTTCGGTGGAGTACCGTACACTTTTGACTTAAGATGGCCCCTCAAGAAAAAGTCAAGAGGGGTTAAGTCCAGTGACCTCGGGGGCCATTCCACATTGCGGTGTAGGGCAATCACTCGTTCTCCGAACAGTTCTGTAAGTTGAACTGAAATGTGTCAAGGGATGTGATGAGATCTAGACAGTGCACACCTGGTGTTGCACCATTCTGGGACATCCATTCATTGATTACATAACATGAGGTAACAGGACTGTTAGCCACCTGGAGAGCAAAGGGTTAAAGCAATTTCCTGAAAACGTTTAGCACACTTAAGGGCACCTAACGCTGCTTCTCATGGTCTCAGATCCTGTTCTCATCCCAGCACTTTCTTGCGCAAAACAGATGTATCACAATATATGTAATTAGTCTGTGCTCTCTCATGACAGGTTGAGTAGGTGCAATTGCACAAAAAAGGACTAAACCAATGTCTGTCAACCGATGTGAAAGGATTTTCAAAAAATTACAGAATATTAAATTTAGGGCAGTTTTTCAAAGTGGGGCATTTTAATTTGATACACCCTGTATAGGATGGGTCAAACACCATCATAAGTGAACCGGCCTACATTACAAACACATGATGCCCTCATAGTATTTTTCATTTAATGTTTTTTTAGTCCTGTATCAGATAATACATGCATTACTGATGTTTTTCTTTTTCTTTTTTTTTTTTTTTGCATCCTCATTCGCTCATGAAATGCCATGTTTGAGGCCTGTACACTGGTGCTCGTTTTATCCAGGTGAGAGACCTCATGGTACCATTGGCTAATTAATGAATTAATTCCAAAAAGAAACTTGCGCATAATCCGCCGATCACTTCCTCTCTCTGGGGCTGAGTATTTCAGACGACTCTACACTCCTCTGTAGCATACAAGACATGCAGTTTAACCCACTGTAGCTGAGAGAGCCTGTCAGCTCGGTTGGATTTGTATTTCACTGCAGTGATTATGCAGTCTTTGACTTCAAAGCCGTGGGTAATTCATTGCCCTGAAACATTGTGTTTGTGGGATTTTGTGATTGGTATTAAGCAGCTTAATACCAAATTCTTCTGAAGATCTGTTACTGGGGTTTGTTTGTGGGGAACAGTCAGAATGCATTCTGCCAAACTCCCATTGCCTGAAGTCAGTCATCAATTTAAGTCAGATTAAATCTGTCCCAAAATAGCAACAGAATCTCTCTGCTTGCATTCTCTATTATATGTAGTTCCCTCCGACTGGCTGTTCATGTTTCTCATTGGCTCAAGGCAATGAAGCAGTCCCCGCTGGAAGGAGAGAACAGAAAATTAAGCGCTAGTTTCAAACATTAAAGGGCATCTAAAGTCTATTCCCTTTGTTTTTGTTTATCAGCCAATCAGCGAGTCGAACCTGCGGAAACAAACCGAAATAGAAGGATTATCTACACATGTACGCAAAACATTGATTTGTTTCTAAACACTGGACGTTCAACCTCCCGTCTGAGAATCGACTTTAGATGCCCTTTAACTCTAAGAACACAAATCTTCACAAATCTATTTGTGAGATATTTACCTCCGCCAAGGAGGTTATGTTTTTACCTGGGTTTGTTTGCTTGTTTGTTTGTTGGTTTCCAAAATAACTCAAAAGTTTATGGACAGATTTTGATGAAATTTTCAGGGATTGTACAGATTGGTATAAGGAAGAAATTATAAGATTTTGGAAGTGATCCGGATCTCCGTCTGGATCCAGGAATTTTTTAAAGGATTCTTTAACACTGGGAGGCAGGGCCATTTTCGACATTCATGCATATAACTCCACCAAAAGTGGTCAGGCAAATACAGGACAAGTTTCGAACATGTTCTACAATATATCAAAGACTGATCCTGAAAATGGAATAAATCTGGATACTATGGTACTATGATCCAGAATACGAAAGTAGGGGACCTTCGGAACTTTCATTATAGGAAGAGAACAAATGAAGCTACAAACATGCGACAAACACCATTATATAGCCAAGATATTGCAGAATTAGGAGGGTGTCACCAGATTAACTATTTCTTCAAAAGCCAGGGAACTAGATCCAGAAGAAAACCACCATTACGGAAAATTTGATTTTCGTGAATAACTACTGAACTAATATTGATATCATTATGAATTCAGTTGCTAATGGTATGTTTTCTTGGTCAGGGAATCTGAAAAAATAGATGAAATAAATGTAGGACTAATATTAATGTGTAAATCACAACATGAGGGGAAATGTTGCATCATAAGAAAAAAAAAACAAAACAAATGAAGCTAGAAACATGCAACAGACATCTTTAAACAGCCAAGACGCTGTGGAACTAATATTGATATAGCATTATGAATCAAATTGCCATGTTTTCATGGTCAAGGAATCTAAAAATGAAGATAAAATAAATGTAAGACTAATATCTATGGTGGAAGTCGCAATATGGAGGGAATTGTTGTGCTTGGCGGAGGTCTGCGCTCTCCGAGTGCTTTTCTAGTTGACATTGTCTCATCGTGTGAAATGTGCAGTAGTGACCGACCTCTGTTCCCTCTCATCTCGGAGGAGAAAGCCGCCATCTTTACGCCCGAGCTCTTATTGCATCTTGCTCAGTAGTTCTTCAGTGTATTTAATCCAAATACGGGTTGGGTGTTCTTATACCATCATGCAATGGGCAGCACTTCTTGGACAGTTCGTGAGACTACTGCAGGTATAACATTTAATTACCAAGACAAACTTTATTAACCCCATTAAACCTACAGACCCATGTGCCCAGGTATGGGTGTTATGTCATGTGCCTGCAGGCCCTTCCCCCTGCTGCATTCTTCGCCTCCACCTTAACGAGCCTCACCTGTTGCTCGTTAAGGTGGAGGTGAAACATTAGTATTTAAGGGTTGGCTGCACCTGTCTTGGGGCAGCAGTGTTCTGTTTGTGTCCTGAGCCCTGCTGTGTGTGGTTGTGTTGCTGCTCCTCTCTGGGACTGTTTTATCTTTATTATTTATATTAAAGATTTTTCTATTTTTACTCAGCCTGTGCGTTTGGGTCCCTCATCGCTTTTTGGGGAACATGGTCCCAGCACCCGCCGGCCATGTCTCTTGCCGGTGAGCCACAATCCATGACAATGGGTCCGTATAATGCAGCTGCTGTATTCACACCTGTGGAACTTTAGGCCCTGTTTGGTTTCTGGTGGCGATCCCAAGGTTTCCAACTCTACCAAATACAACGTATGTCCTGCTAAGTTACAGCTAAATGTGTTTAAAATGATGCACAAGATCGAGATATTTTCCATTTGATGTCACACAGTAGCCATAAAAACATGGCGTCCTGGGTTTGAATGTTTCTCTCATTACAAGTGTGGTTTAGCTTCACTCGCTGCTATTAGCGGATACAGAATATGTCTGTGACACTGTCCTACACTATGAAAAAAATGTTTATGACATGTTTGTGACTTTGAAACTGCAAAAGTAAAAACTTCAGTGTAAAGTTAGTTTAAGGGGTCAGACTAAAGCCGCTTTCACACCGAAACAAATTTTTCGCACGACAGATTACATTCAAAGTCAATGCAAAGACGCGAATACACGTGTTTCATGAATACACATCTTTAGATATTACAATAACCTAAGACATAAAAATGCCAGAATAACTGCAATTCCAACCCATTTTCCAAAAAAAAAAAAAAAAACATCTTTAGTGGATATAGTACTGGGCTCCGTCCGTCCGTACGTACGTACATTCGTCCACACGAACATATAAATGTGGATATTTCAAGAACCGTTGACTAGATTCTTTTCATATTTGATATCTAGGTTTATCTCAGTGAGGGAAAGGTACCATGCAGTTTTGGTGACCTTCACCTTCATTTTAAGGTCACAAAGCTTAAATTTGAGTATCTTGGTCCGTCCGTACGAACACATAAACTTGAATATCTTAAGAATCCTTGACTAGATTCTTCTCGTATTTGGTGCCTTGGTTCATCCCAGTGGGGGAAAGGTACCATGCTGTTTTGGTGACCTTGACCTTTATTTCAAGGTCACAAATCATAAATTTTTATATCTTAAGAACTATTGACTAGATTCTTCTCTTATTTGGTACCTTAGGTTCATCCCAGTGTGGGAAAGGTACCATGCTGTTTTGGTGACCTTCACCTTTATTTCAAGGTCACAGAGCATAAATTCCAATATCTTAAGAACTGTTCACTGGATTCTTTTCATGTTGGATACCTGTGACGACCCCTAAAATTCTGATGTTTCCTGGGGGTGAAGGAGGTGTCAGCTTGTCAAAAAAAAAACATTGCCATGTCGATACTTCATCAACTTTTCCATTGGAAAATGAAACATTGCATATTCTAATTGCAGAAATAACAATGAAAAATATCCACAAAAGTCATGAGAAAGCATATTAAATGTTGTCGACCTAATGCGTTGACTTTCTGAGTTTGTTATTTTTATTAAATGTCTCTGTGATCGAGTGGCAGTCAGCCATTACAAATACATACGGTCGTCATGTCAAAGATAATTACTGAACAGTGATACATTTTTAGATTATTATCCCCCGCCGCGCGATTAGCGCAAAGCAGGGGATATAGTATTGGGCCCCGTCCGTACGGACACATAAAATTGAGGCGGCGGGGGATATTGCCATGTTAGTGGCAGACACTTGTTTATTTTCAGAAGGCCTATTGCGGGAGAAAGAATGGCACTTTTTAGCAGCTGTGGCAGTGCTTTGTGGTCGACAGCTTGGACTTGAAAACCTTTCATCACTCTCAACGGCCCGAAGCGGTTCCACCTCTCTGGAGAGAACCCGAAATGCGCAAACTTATTTATCTTGGCTTCAGATGCAAAACAAATGGAACTATCATATTACAATGCAACCTGCTCAATGGGAATGGAGCTGCCGTATTTTCTGACGCATGACTACAGTAAACAATGCCAGATGTCACATCTTGGGACCTTTCCAAGATCATATTTTATTTTTAGAGATCACCGCTGACATCTCTGTTCAGCTGCTCAGCACAAGTGATAACCTGTGTTCTCTGAACAAGGACTTCAAATGTCAAGCTTGATGGATGCGGCAGTGCCATTGACTTCCAGCTGAGTTGCTTTGGATGACAGACCGTAGAGAAAGTCATGTGTACAGTATGTTCTATATAACCTTTCAGACAGGGGAACTCAAATATATTTAAGAATGTGCCGCTCCACACAGAGAATCATATCTTTGGGAACCAAAGGTCAGTGTTGCATAATCTGTTTATTTTGTAGAATTTTTTTTTTGAAAGTTTTTTGCATTTATTTCTCCTTTGTTACTGTCAGTCTTTGTTTTCACTTTCAAATCCCCCCCCGTTCTGTTTGTTGAATTCCTTGTGCGTCTGCTTGTTTGTAACCCTAGTAACACTTCCTGTTCACCGCGCACCAAGTTTTCCGCAGTAATTCGTTTGCCGTTTCAGCTCCCAGTTTTCCTTGTGCAGCTGCGGGTCGCCCTCTGTGTCCGAACCTTGTTTTTACTAGTGTGATTTCCCAGTGTTGATTCTCTTTGTTTTTTGGTCTTTCGAGTTTCATTTGCCCTCAGTGTCAGTTTTATCACTGGTTCCCGTACTTTGCCTATCAGCTGTTTAGAATTCAGCCTGCTGCCGACACTGATTCTGAATTTCTGCCTTTCGCTTCTGTTCTCAATGCTGCTGTTTACCGAAGAACCGGACTGTCTGACTTCCAGCTGCAGTAGCAGCTCTGGGTCCCAGGTCTGTCATCAAGAGCCACAGTTTAGGTGCTCAGTTTTTGGGGGCGCAGTAGAGTTGCTTTATCCCAATCTGGGGTCTGATGGAGGGGCAGATTGGCCATGTCAGAATGTTACATACTAACATTCTACTCTTCCATCACATCAGCATGCTGCATACTTACAAACTCCCCTCCTGCCACCTCAGCATGCTGCATACTTACAAACTCCCCTCCTGCTGCCTCAGCATGCTGCATACTTACAAACTCCCCTCCTGCCACCTTAGCATGCTGCATGCTTACATACTCTCCACCAGCCACATCAGCATGCTACATACTTACATACTCTCCACCAGCCACATCAGCATGCTGCATACTTACATACTCATCGCCAGTATGCTGCACACTTGCGTACTCACTGCCAGCCACGTCAGCATGCTGGACTTGATGCATTCGTACATACTCTCCGCGTATGCTGCATACTTACATGCTCACTGCCAGCCACATCAGCACACTGAGCGATGTAAGCTGGTCGACTGCTCCCAAAATGAAAATTGCTTTCCTGTTTCACAGACTATATCTTACCTTGCTTACTGTACTGCAAGCTTAGCACTGCTGTGTACTCAGTCTCTACTACCCCTGTGTACTACCCCTGTGACATAGCGAGAATTTGCAATGCCTGCGGTTTTTTTGTTTTGTTTTGCGGCTGATTTTTATCTAATTTGTTGATTGTCTGCTGATGAAGAGAGGCTGTGTGGCTGAAGCTAAGCAGGCATGGCCTCGGTCAGTATTTGGATGGGAGACCACAGAGGAAAACCAAGTTGCTGCAGGAAGAGGTTTTGGTGGCCAGTAGGTTTTGATCTTCCCTCTGGTGGAATAATCCCCAGTGCAGTGATGGGGACACTGTACTGAAGGAGACACCGTCTTTCGCATGAGACATTAAACCGAGATCCTGACTCACTGTGGTCATTAAAGATCCTATGACACTCTTCGATAAGAGTAGGGGGTTCCCCGGTGTCATGGCCAAAGTCCGAACCTGCCAACTAATCATCCCCTGATCTAATTGTCCTCTCCCTCCCCACCTCAACCCCCAGGGCTCCTTTGAAAAAGAGATTTCAATCTCAACGGGACTTCCCTGGTTAAATAAATAACAGCTGATTTTCATTGCTGTTTATTCACTTCTGCGATTCACAAATGAAGAAATGAAGAATTTAATGCTGGCCAGTTATTTACATTTTTAAAAACTCCGTCTGCTTCATACCAAATCAGCAGAGCGAGCTGCTGTAATCAGCTGTGGGAAAACTGAAAACAACATTATGCACATTCAGTTGTTCCCAGTGTGCATTTAATTGGAGAATTGTCTTTCATTAGTTCAACTCATGAATGAATGAACTGGCTATAACAGAGTATTAATTTGTACAACCCTTCCCGATTTACTAATATTTCTCACTGCAACACAGTAAAATCAATGAAAAAGTGCTCTTGCTGTCTTATTGGACACGTGAGATGTGGATGTTCCTCATTTCCAATTATTCTGTGGCGAAACAAAAACTATTCTGTTGTGCCTTGTGGGAATAGCGCTGTAGCGGTTCATTAAGTGAGAACAAGCTCTGCGCTGGATGAGGCTCAGAGACTGAAACAGAACTGAATTTTAATTGCCAGCTTCAATTCCTTCATGAGAGAAACACACAGAAATTCACAGTTCAGTTTGAACGTTGTTTTCCCTCCATTCAGACAAATACATGGCAAATAATGAAATACGTTTACAAAGCATTTATATCACATTTCACTGATATAAAATCAAATGGGGATCTAAATATAAAATAATAGTATGACAAAGATATCATATAAGAAGCCAGATGTGTGAGATTGTAAATGTAGGTTAAAGTATGAAACTTGATGAATAGGCGTAGGGGAGACCGGGGTTACTTCGGCCACAAGGTTAGGTCCACCACCCCAGTTTTTTTCATTCCAAATGCACTAACGGAAAAACGAAAATGTACAAATTATGTGACATCCCAGCGACGTCATCTCTTGGACAGATGGAGGACTGATAGTGTCATGTAAGTGTTTTCTGCCTAAATAACTGAATTTTGATCCAAACTGTAAACTTTAAGTTTCTGAAAGAAATGCATCTAGCTTCTTTGAAGACAAAGATTTCCATGGTAGTTATACTGTTTCATAAACGTACATAACTAGTGTCATTAACAACCCACAAGATAAAGGCCTGCTGCGATCACGAGATGAGAGAATGGCCACACGCCCCGGGTATGCCGAAGTTGCCCCGCTTTTACACAACTTAACTGTCAAGAAGCCTCAACGTTGTGGAATAAATCACTGCGGAAGCGACAGTTGCAGTGTGCGGGTATCTTCTTTCTCTCTCAATTTTAGGAAGCCTCAACCTGCCTCTCTTGCCCGAGCAACAGCCTACAACAAGCTCTCAGTTGCTGATTTCTAGACCAAGTTGGGAGAGCTGTATGACAAGCACAAATTTGAACCCAAAGACAGATGGGTGACATGAAACCGATGTTACAACGGTACAACAGCCTGGATACGTAACCTTGTGAATAAACTGTAATATAAAACTGTTAACCATGCACAAGATAATGATAATAATAATTGCAATAGCACCTGATAACCAATATGAACACCAAGGTGAAGATAGTCTGCCCGCTAAGGAAACACATAGAGTTTTCACAGCTGAAGAACCACAAGAAGAAATCAGCCCAGAACTGGATGCCCTCTGTAACAGGATTCTACAGGTTATGCAACTAGAACAGAGAGTAGGATTACTATCGTTGAAGTCATGTGATTGCGCAAAGCTGAGAGCAGAAGCTGGGAAAGTTAATGAGACCATCAAAAGGATTCAGACGCACAACACTGAACTGAATTCTTTACCGTATGCAGCTGCACGTGTCACTGCAGAAAGAATGGGAACGTTAAAAGAGAGGAGAGAGAAGAACCGAAGAGCCACTCTGGAAAAGGGGGGTTAAGAGGAATATCAAAACTTGGAGGAAAGACTTGAGCGAGATTGAGGAAATCTGGAGTGGAAACATGAAACAAAGAGAAAGGCAAAGGTTAAATAGAAAATATCATCTTGAGGAAAGAGGCACTTTGCATGTCTCCAGCATGTTGAAACAAGATGACAGCAGGTGGAATGAAGATAAAAAGATATAATAACTTTATTTATATAGCACTTATCCAGCAGGAGCACAAAGTGCTTTTCACAAAGTAAAACAAACAGGAGTAAGATTACATGAGGAGTAAAACATAATTTTAAAAAAAATAATGGAAAAAAAAAAACTAATAATAAAATTAGTTAAGACCCAGGAAAAGCCTGCTGATAAAAATGTGTTTTAAGACGTGTTTTAAAAATGGACACTGATTCAGCCGATCTGACGCTCGGTGGTAGACTGTTCCAGAGTCTATGGGCCATTACTGCATAGGCTCGATCCCCCTCATGCTTTAAGCTAGACTCTGGAACAGCCAGAAGACCCCGGCCAGCGGATCTGAGAGGCCTCGGTGTTATGTAGGGATTTAGCAGCTCTGTAATATATTCAGGTGCAAGACCATGTAGTGCTTTGTATGTGAATAATTACATTTTAAAATGAATTCTAAAATTTACAGGTAACCAGTGTAATGAGGCCAGTACCGAGATGATATGAGACATGGCTGCTCTGACAGAAGTCGGGCAGCTGAGTTCTGTACTAGCTGGAGGTGAGACAATCTCCTCTGGTTGAGGCTTGAAAATGGCATTACAGTAGTCCAAGCGAGATGAGATGAAAGCATGTTTAATACGCTCAATGTCCTTAGACAACAAGGCTGATCTTAGTTTTGCAATGTTTCTATGTTGGTAAAAGCATGACTGAACCAGTTTTTTAATGTGCTGTTCAATGTTTTAATTTGAGTCAAATAAAGCTCCCAAATTTCTTGAAACAGATTTTAGGTAAGGCCATAAGTCAGATTGAATTTGTTTTAATGACAGCTCCGGGCCAATGATAAGGACCTCTGTTTTCTCAGAATTTAACTGGAGAAAGTTGTTGGACATCCAAGATTTAAGGTCATTGATGCAGTCATGCAAAACAGCCTAACATTATCAGGCTTACACGAGAGGTAAAGCTGGGTATAGCAGTGAGAAGAAATGCCATGCCGACGAATAACATGGCCTAATGGCAGCAAATACAATGAGAATAGGCCCAAGGATAGAACCTTGAGGTACGCCACATTTGATTAAAGATTTGGAAGATACATGATCACCAACAGGGACAAAGAAGGATCTGTTAGACAGATATGAAAAAAACCACTCCAACGCAGTCCCAGAGATACCAACCCAGTCTCTCAATCTGTCAATTAAAATAGAGTGGTCTACAGTGTCAAATGCTGCACTGAGATCAAGTAAGACCAATACAGAACATTCTCCAGCATTCAGTAACAGATCATTCATCACCCTCAGGAGGGCAGTTTCTGTACTGTGGTGTTGTCTGAAACCAGATTGGAATTTTTCAAAAATATTGCTTTTCTCCTCTTTGAGAAGTTGTGTACACGCCACACTCTCCAGAATTTTGGAAATGACTGGCAGTTTCGAGATGGGTCTAAAGTTATTTAAGACCGAAGGATCAAGGTTTGTTAGGTATTCTAATGACCTTCGGTCCGTCGTTGTCCATCGTGCATTGTCCGTCATGCGTCGTGCGTCTGTAAATAATTAACATTTTCGACTTCTTCTCTGAAAGCGCTGGTTTGATGTCAATCAAATTTTGCACAAACCTTTCTTAGTCAATTATGCACAAAAATTTTGAATTATATGGTGCCCACCCCCAGGGACTCTGAGGGGCGGGGCTAAAACTGGTTAATACATTTTTCACTTCTTCTCACAATCCGCTGATTCGATTTCAATCAAACTTTGCAGGAACCTTCCTTGGTCAAATATGCACTAAAATTGTGAGTTATATGGTGTCCACCCCCAGGGGCTCTGAGGGTCGGGGCTAAAAGTTGTCAAATTGGCTGAAATTTTCAAACTCTTCTTCGCCAGACCCAGATATGCTGGAAAACAATACTCTTCATAGATGGAAGGGTCTTCAGGTGCTTTATCAAAATTGTTCATTTCATGGTCCCCAGACTCCATGATTGTGGTGAAAATTCCTATACTCTATATTTGAAAAGTATGGGTATATTTGGTTCATTCTTGTCAATAACCTCAGTTGTTATCCAACTTAGCTGACCGTTAAGGCCCATGGGCCTCTTGTTTTTTTAAGAATTGGGTAAACGCATGCAGTCTTAAAATAGCCAGGGACACATCCAGTACAGAGCGAGCTATTTAGAATAAACAGCAGATCAGGACCAATAGTCTCAATGACCTCCTTGAACAGACCGGTGGGTATGATATCTAAAAGACAAGAGGAAGGTTTCATATGCGATACAATACGTTTAAGATCCATCAGTGAAACTGGTTTAAAAGAGCTCAATAAATTGACATTCAAATTGGGACACTATATCTCAATGGAAGGGTCACCCAGGGGGATTGCAGATCTAATATTGTCAACCTTTTCAACAAAAGGCGACAAAAACTGCTCACTATCAGCCTGTGATGAAGCAGAGGCACCAGCGGTTGCAGGATTAATAAGACGGTCAATAGTTTCAAAAAGAAACAAAGAATTGTGGAAATTAGTAGCAATATGGTGAGAGATGCCAACAGTTCAAGCAGAACTATCTGTTTTGAACCAACCAGAAGCAGTTTTACGAAATATTAGATGAAAATAAATGAGGAGAAACCGTGTTACCACACCCTGAAGAAGCAACCTCCTTCTGGAGTACAATCTAGTCAGAGGAAGATGGCCACGACGAGAGAGAATCTTGGCTAGAGGACGTAGAGCTAGAGTTCAGTACAACAGAGGAGCAGGTTGACATCAACATCACTGAGGTGGATATTAGAAATGGAGTGAGGCTAATTGGAAGGCAGCCGGCCCTGTGCTAGTTCAGGGGTTCTGGTTTAAGAAATTGATAGGACTGCACTCTAGATTGCAAGAATGTTTACAAGATTGCATATGGCAAAGGAATGTACCGAAATGGATGGTTAGGGGAAGAACATTTTTGATACAGAAGGACCCAGCAAAGGGGGCCCTGGCTAGAAAGTCCTGCCCTACTACCTGTCTACCCATGATGTGGGAGCTCTTGACAGGAATCATGGGAGAGAAGTTATACCATCATCTGAAAAGGAATGGATTGCTAACATATGAACAGAAGGGATGCAGGCAGGGATCCTGAGGAACGAGAGATAAGTTGCTTCTAGACAAGGTAATTTTGAAGAACTGCCGCAGAAGGTTGACAAATTTGTCAATGGCCTGGATTGACTACAAGAAGGCATATGATATGGGGCCGCACTCATGGATCCTGAAATGCCTGGAGATGGTTGCGGCTGCCAAAAATATAATCTCTATAATCAGCAACAGCATGCTGAACTGGGGGACAGCATTAACATCTGGAGGAATGGTTCTTGGACAGGTTGACATCAGGAGAGGAATTTTTCGAGGTGAATCCTTGTCACCATTACTGTTTGTAGGGATCATGTTGCCCTTGACCCCAGTATTGCGAATGAGAGCTGGGTACAGACTGGCGAAGGACATGAAACCCATTAACCGCCGACTATTCATGGATGACCTGAAGTTGTACAGAGCCCAGCACAGACTAACTAGACTCACTTATTTAAGTCGTCAGGATCCTCCTGCGAGACATCAAGATGTCGTTTGGGCGAGACAAGTCTGCTGTCCTGGAAATGAGAAGAGGAAGAGAAGTTGACAGTAGTTGAACAGACCTGCCCGATCACCAGCACATCAGGGTAATCGGGGGGAAAAGGCTACAAAAACCTTAGCATTTTACAGTTGGACCAGAATCTCAACACCAAGATGAAAGGCAAAATAACATCGGAGTATATCAGAAGAGTCAAGAAGCTGTGTAGATCAAAACTGAATGGTGATAGTTCAATTGTTGGTATCAACACTTGGGCTGTAGGCGTAGCGCGCTACAGTGCGGGGATGGTGGACTGAACCATGGAGGAAATAGCCAGCATGGATTGAAGAACTAGGAAGATTTTGGCAATGAATGGCTGTCTACACACCAGGAGTAATTTTGCAAGGCTGTATCTCCCGAGGAAGGAAGGGGGAAGAGTGGAATAGCTTACCTGACCATATTGTTGAGGCAGAGACCTTGGGGGTTTTCAAGACAAGGCTTGACCTAAAGCTAGATACCATTGAGTCATTGAGTATCTGAAGGGATATATTTACAATAGTATAAAGAAACTGGCAAACTTAGATGTGCTGAAAGGCCTGTTCTTGCCATTTACTTTATGTTATGTAAGGAAGGAAAGAAAATCCCTGTATGGCTACCTAAGGGACAGCACAGAGTGGATGCTTCAAGGTTTGTTGACGGTGTGATTGTGGAAGGAGAGAACCTCCAGGACAATGAGAGGAGGATAAAAGAAGAGAAAGTTAACTGGAAGGAGAAAGTCTTACACAGAGAGTTTGTCCAACAAACATTAGATGTAGCTGGGGAGAAGTCTTGGAGATGGCTTAGGAATGGATTTTTAAAAAGAAGGAGACCAAAGCTTTCATACTAGCTGCACAGGAACAAGCTTTAAAAACAAACTCCATCAAGCACAGCATAGATAAGACCTCAGAGACACCACTGTGTAGATTGTGCAGAGAATCCACAGAAACAGCATTGCACATCGTCAGTGGATGCAAGAAGCTTCCCCAGAATGAGTATAGGAGGCGCCACGACAAGGTGGCCCTGTGGGTACGATGGGAGATGTGCAGGGTAGAAAATGGAGCAGTGAGGGTTACCTGGGACATGACTGTCTGCACAGACAAGGTGCTGAAGCATAATTGACCAGCTATTACTCCAGTGCACAAAGATGCACAAAAATTGTCACTTGACATAGCTGTGCCAGCTGACCAGAACATCATCAGGACAGAGGAGGAGAAGGTGGACAAGTACCAGGAACTAGCATTTAAGTTCAGAAGGATTTATGGAGCCTCAAAAGTCACAGTAATACTTCTTGTGATTGGTGCTCTTGGAGGGATATCAAAAAGAGCTAAGACCTGGTATTGCAAGCTAGGTGGACCTGAATTCATTGGAAGTGTGCAGTTGTCTGCCGTTCTTGGAACTGCCCGCCTGTTGTGGAAAGTGTTGTGTCTCTGAGCTGTGGGGAGTGGCTGAGACATAATCATCAGCACCAAGCAGAACACCCAATGACTGGAGAGAATAATAATAATAATAGCCTAAAAATAATAACTACTACTACTTCTAATAATAATAAGCTTCAGCTGATTTCCAACTATGACGATTTTACCCCACCCATCTGATGAAGTAACCCGGGTATGGGGCTGTTTTGGCATCTTTGTGATTTCTCGAAAATTAAATATTGTGATGTAAATATATATTATATTCATATTGTATCAATACAAGTTTTGTAGGCGACATTCTGCACTACACATATACCGTAAAGGCATTTCTCTAAGTTTCAGAAACAAAGAGTTATGGAGCCAAATGCAAAATCATGATGAGGTAACCCCGTCTCCCCTATTATTTATTGCCAAGATAGTTATGGTGGACATTTCATTGATAACATACTGTGCAACAAGATTGGCGTATTAATGTCGTAGCCTGTGAACACTCCCCATTCAGGAGAACAGAATACTGCTCTCAGTATTACGTACCCACAGCAGAAAATATTCCTAAATGTTTGTGCCTTTCTCGAGGCGAAGCGAGTTTGACAGCACGGAGTTTGCCTCTTGTCTGGCGCGTCAGCGTGACATCTCCGCGAATGAGAGTGAGCGGGAATCCATCAGGCCGACGCGGCCCGACGTTATTTCATCCGCACCTGCGCCTTATTTATCTCCTGAAGGACGTTTACAGATGTCACTTCCACAAAGCAGAAGTGCAGGCGAGGAAGTGTCATCTCCGCCGCCTGACGGCTTTCAGGCCATTTTAATTGATTCTGCAGCCGCAGGAAAACGGGGAAAAACAAGGATTTCAGACCAAACTCCCGGTGCTGTATGTAAATGTAAACGATTGAAAAGTGCGCATCTGATGTCTTCAGTCTTTCAGTTGGCTTTACTACTGTATATCATATGCATTATATATTTATCTTTTTAAAATGTTATCTCATTTTATTTTTACGCAGCCCTACTCTTTAAATTCAGGGAATGCTTACAGCACAGGACATTGCACCCTGTGTGCAGCATCGCTGTAATGGTGTTCCGTCACCATGGTAACAGGCTCTGAGCCCAAGATGGTGGACACAGCATAAACTCAGCGAATGAGGCTGTGCTCGTCACGCCCTGCTGGTGCTGTCCAAACCCAAACGACAAACCGATTCTGCCCCACTGTCAGCCAATCACCTATCATCATTTACACACACACACACACGCATATCAATCAGCCACAGCTTTAAAACCACCTGTGTTGTATCATATACACCAGTCTGCCACAAGATGAGAACCACCTGCCGAATACAGTGCAGGTCCTGCATGTGCTGCCAAAACAGCTCCATCAAACTGATGCTCTTTGAATTCCCAGACTCAGGGTTTCCCAGCAGAACATTTCCCAGAGCGTCACACTCCCTCTGCCAGCTTCTCCCCACAGGGCATCCTGCTGCCATCTCCTCCCAAGTAACTTGTGCACACAGGTGACCACCTTCAGCTGGTCCCAGGCGCAGTTCTGGTGCTCCTGTGCCCTTGTAGGTGCTCTCAGCGGCGGACTGGGGTCAGAGTGGGCGCTTTGACAGCTCTGCAGCTTTTAAGTCCTGTATGCAGCGGGGTGTGATGGCCTGTGCGGTGTGAGACACTCCTGACCCAAGCCTCATTAAACCCTCTGCAGCTCGCGCCAGGCGCCCCTCTGTCAGCACAGACCAGACGGGACCACATTCCTCGCCCTCAGTGAATCGAGTACTTCGTGGTGCAGAAAAACAGGTTTCATCAGGACCTTGCAACCTTTTATTATTCATGGGACGGTATATAGCCTGTCTTTGAAATTTCCCGGCATCTGGAAACTGAAAACATAGAAACATTGGCCTGGATTAAATCGATGTTCATTCTTTGCTCTGAACATTAATTTACTGCTATTAACTGCAAACACATAATTTGTCATCTTTTGTTTTTTGTTAGAATAAGTATTAGAATAATCAAAATGAAAATGTGCTTGTGAGATCCGAGTCCAGGACAGGCGTTTGGGACATTTTGAATTTGTATTTTTGACATTTGCATTGGCTCCCAGTTTCCCTCGCTGTAAAGCCACGGCTGCAGAAGCATCCAGATTTGAGCAGCAGTCTGTGCAGTTCCGGCGGGATGGTTAATTTGACAAAAAGTTGTGACTTCAAAATTTGGCACGCTCGTGCACTGGCAGGATGCGGCGAGGCCTCGGGGAGTAATTTGGGTTGGAAATGTTCCAGGGAGTGCAGCTCCCCTCCAAACGCACCGTTTGAGTTATGAGGCGGCAGGAGCCCTCTGTTGCGCTGCTAATCAGGCAGTACATTGTTATTCACTCGTTTGATCTCTGCCTCACCGGGGTATTGCAATTAGATGCTCTTCCCAGACACACTCGCAAACCAACAGATCACAGAGGAAAACTTACATCATGAATAACATCCTGAATGCGTGATGTCACTTCCCCCAGAACTGATTCTCATTGGCCAGAAAATGGAGGGGGACACACAAGGTTTGACAAGGATGTCAAACGCATGAATACTTCATCTTTCACTCCAGTAAAATTTACTTCATCAACTTCTCTTTACCTCTCTTTCTGTCTCAGTCCCTCTCTCTCTCTCTCTCTCTCTCTGTAGCATGAAACAAAGTGTATGAAGAGAAATCTTGAAGATAAGTGTTTTGCCACATTCTGCTCGATGAGGTTGTGTAAAATGCATTTGCTGTAAAACTCATATATAAACTCATTAATATGGACTACAGTGTAGCACAATTTCACCTATTAGGGGAAGTTATATTCGTGTTTCCCGGTCATGACAGCTATATGGTCGCTCCACCATTGCAAACTTTAAAGACGTATGAAAACCTGAACAGCATTATGTCCATAACCTCAGCTGAAAATATGAGAGGAAGTAAAATATGTGTCAAATGTTATTTTCCCCCACTGCTCAAGACAGTTTATAAGTATTTATAATGGCTGGCGTTCTATTTCAGAAATTACTGTAGTAATGCTTCCAGCCTTAAGCGCAAGTTAAACTCCCCGGAGATCTACCTTATTTTTATAGGTACCCAACAGCCAGACCGAGAGCCTAAGATTCTCTGCATTTATTGCCAGCAGTTTCTGAATGCTACGGCTCGCCCACAGTGTGGCCAGGGATTAAAAATATTTGTCTTCCAAGTACCTTCGATGCTGACCTAACATCAGTCACTCAAAATTTTTTCAAAACTTGCCCGCAATTTTGCTGTGACTGTGAGCAAACACAAATGCAGCCATTGCAAGCATAAGCATTCGCTAAAACAGCCGTGGCCATCACCCCAATCCATGTCAGTGGGATGAACTGACTTGATTACAAGCTTTTTAGAGCCACAACAGTCAGTGGTTAGTCAGTTATTGACTGCAAATCATGAATGTAAAATTAAACGGCCTCTGTCCAAAAACTGACGGCCATATTAGAGCAAACATGACCGTCTGAGGGGGCAAACAAGGCCAGCTTTTCTGTGAGAGCTGCTTCCAGATTTATATTTCACTCAGGCTGCTTCCACATGATGAAATCTGAGATTATTCCATCAGCGATGAGGCTCACAGACGCAGCACTGAGAAGATCTTGGTTTCTGTGAGGTTTTCTGCACCGGACGCCTGCTACTGCACTTCTGTTGCAATAAAACCACTGCTGGATGAGGGCTGTGGTGTCCTGGGTCAGCAGGTAGGGAGGTAAGCAGCGATGTTCACCAAAAAATATGGGACATATGTCGCAACATGAGCAGAGGAATATGGATTGTGCGTGTCATGAAATGGGATAGAAAAGATGAGGGGTACGTCATGACATCGGTGTCTCAAGATAGAGTGTTAGTCATGACATGGGTGAGAAAAGATTGGGTTCATATCATGATATGGGCAAAAAAAGATGGGTTTTATGTCACAATGTGAGCTAGAGAACATGGATTTTGTGTCATGACATGGGCTTGAAAAGATGGGTTGTGTGTTGCAACATCGGTGTCTCAACATTTAGTGTTGGTCATGATGTGGGCCAGACAGATTGGGTTTTAAGTCATGACACGTGCCACTGAATATGGAATGCGTGTTCCATGACATGAGCTAGAAAATATGGGTTTTGTGTCGCGACATTTGCCTGAGAGTATGGATTGTGTGTCAAAACATCGGCGTCTTAACATGGGGCGTTGGTCATGACACAGGCGGGAAAAGATGGGGTTTATGTTATGATAGCGGCAATAAAAGATGGTTGTATGTCAGGATGTGTGCTACAGAATATGGATTGTATGTCATGATATGGGCTAGAAAAAATGGGTTGAGTGTCACGACATGCCAGAAAATATGGATCGTGTGTCATGACATGGGCTAGAAAAGATTGGTTGTGTCGCAACATCGGTGTCTCAACATGGACTGTTGGTCATGATGTAGGCCAGAAAATATGGGGTGTATGTCATGACATGGGCAGTAAAAGATGGGTTTTATGTCACGACATGAGCAGGTGCTAAAAGCCTCATCTTTGCGGTCGGAACGGTCTAACGGCTAAATAACATCTTTCTGTTCTGAAGTCTCTTTCAAATCTCTTCACACTCTTCGCATTACCAACATACAGTTTGGTCAGATAGCTATTCTTGTCCCAAAATCACTCTAAAACCATCAGCTTAAGAAATTGAAATATATTTCATACACACACCTATTTCTACAATTTGAGAGTAAAATCTTAACTATTTGATCTCTTTGCCAAACTTCTATGAACCCATCAAAGCAGATTGTAAATCTCACAGAACAAACTTACTCCATGAGACTTGCTGAAGTTCTTACCCAACTGACTTAATTTTTCAGGTCTCATAACACAAGGCCCAAGACAGAACTAACAACGGGACACATTAGAAGATGCATCATTTCGTCTTTGAGGTGTTTAATTTGTTACCCAAATCCATGTTTCTTTTGGAAAGAAACATACAGCCTTTGCTTTTTATAAAATGTACTTGAATGTATTTTGCAGGAATGGATCAGAAATGCTGCGATATACTTCAATGGTCTTTATTCTTTACCAGATCTCTGCATATTGTTGTTTCAAAAATGCAAACACAAACTGCTCTGATACCAGAATTCATGTGCATTACCAGTAATACAAAGCATAAGCTATGAGCACACACATGTTCATACAACTTTAGACCAGCCTAACTTTTGGATTTGGACAAATTCTCTCATATATCCTGTGTCTATTGTCTTCTCCAGCATTACATGGGGACATTTGTTTTATTTTGCCCAATACAACCCTGGAAGTCCTCAGGCGAAATGTCAAGGCGAGAAGCACCTGTGGCATCATGTCATCACATCTTCTCATGTTGGTTATGTTTGGGTTATATTTGCAACCTTCCATCCCTGCACAGAGAAGCCTTCTTTGATGGGGTTTATAAAGAGGCAGTATGATGGTCGACAGCAGCTCACAGTTTAGTTCACTGAGATCAGTGCCGTCCAAACTGTGTGAAAACTGCCCAACTTTGACAAAAGGAAGCAAGTGACACACCTGTCTGTGTAACCTGGTTCCTGTCATCACAATTGGACAGAATAGTTCCGATAATCTGACTTTGGTCTGGAGAAATACTGCTCAACAGATGTAAAGAAATAAATAAACAAACAACCTAACAAACAATCTGTTGAACACGTCCGAATGTTTGGGCGCCTCGATGTTTCTGGATGTGAAATTAACCTTGTAGATCAAACTGCTCTTCAGTCGTGCCTAAAAATGAAACTTCTGTTTTACTTGGGGATAACCTGATTCAAAGGTCATCATGAGGTATTTTAATAATTTCAGATAAAAAGTTGAAATGATGTTACAGCCATGACAGATTCGCTCTGAACAGTGTAAATGAGCTAGACTTCAGAATCACGCACTCTGGCACCCTGCCTGTTATCTGTAAAATGCTCTCAATCTGCTACCGGTGCCGTATTTACCAACCAATAAAGCCTTACCTCCGGTGGGGGAGTTAATTACAGATAAACTGTCGCTGAAACTCGGTAAAGTCACGCAGGACTCATCCAACAGCTGCTGTGCTCAGTGGAGGTGGGGCGTGTAATCGCTGACATTTGGACGGAGAGATTATGCAGTTGCCTGCATAATGCCTTTGAGTAGAGCTTTCCAAAAATATCATACAGCTCTTCAGTATTTCAGCATCATCTTTGTGATGTAATCACTGAATGTTGCTCTATTATTTAATTTTAATCAAATTATTTATATATTTTAACCTAAGTGAACCCAAGGCCTCTCTTTATTTGATTACCAGGTGAGACGCAGCTAATTTTTAATTGAGCAAAGTCATTATATTCAGGTGCTTTACTGTGTAGTGTCTGTGTAAAGGTCCTCACTCCCAAATAACATTTCAAAAAAAAACTCAAAATCATCTACGTTTATTGTCCTTTTCCACAAATGTAAAATCAAGCTTTATGGAAGCTATATGGCTAAAATTGGCAGCAGAAGAGTTAAACATTTCGCCCCAGGAAAGTACAGTAAGACCATCATGACTCAAGACTGTTTAATCACTGATTATTTTGCCAACAGTCCTGAATCATTCCCCAGTGTCGATCCCCATATTTAGAGTAATCAAACAGCACATGATTCATGATTCATTGGATGGGCCAATTAACATTATAATCAGCGGGGGACGGAAAACATCCCTTTAAACGGATGAGATTAGTGACCCTATTTCAATCATTGTGCTTACAGTTGATCAGACTAAGCCGGGAACAGACGCCCCCCCTCAAAGCAGCGTGGGGTCACAGGCCTTTCTCAAGGGCCCAATAGCTGCACTGACCTTACAGCTGTGGGTGTGCTGGGGCTTCAATCACTTTTGTTAGACTGGGGACAGTTGCGACAGGGACGGGACGGTTGCAACAAGTCTTTTTCCTCCAATCAAAAAACATGATGGAGTGATGAAGTTCATTCTGCACATGCTCAGTTCGACCCTCCGCCCACCAGGAAGACTGAGGTCACATTAAACTCCCGCTGCAGCCCTTTTGGCGTGTGGCAGTATTTTTTTCATGAGCTGTATTTTTGGACAGTGTCCATAGCTTTTGTATGAATTAATCAAAACTTTGTTTGAATTATTGCTTTGTTCACTTCTAAGTGACGTTGTTAGTGTGTGAGGAGACCAGTCAGTCTAACTGCCCCACGGTGTTCTGTCATGGCTGACAGGGTGAGTAACCATGGAACACACCACACAATGGTATTTCTCCACATAAACTGGTCATTGTGGGGCACGTTAAAGGATATTTCACCTGAATACAAATCTGTGTTTTTCTCTTTTCCCCAACATACACGAGTCATTAAGCGTGGGGTTAATATATGGTCAGATCACAGTAAGACAAATATTTGTTGCCATTTTATAAATGTAATGGCATCTGTCACTTCTGCACAGTGACTCACGGTAGGCCTGTGTTCTGCACATAAACGAGTCTCTATAACTGTTATTTCACTAATATCACGAAGTCAATTTGCAATACAAAAATATCACTGTATCAATAAATAGTTTAATATTACTAATGTATCTGCATATTTACAGAATTCCTGTGCTAATTGAGACAATAATGATAAAATGGTGTATGTCACGCATATATTGTGTTGTAACTGTCCCTGATCCACATCGCAGTTGTCCTCACGGTTGGGGTTCGTTACATCTGACTTCTTCCATTCAGAGAAATATTGCGAACGATATGTCACGGATTTTCACCTTTAATTGGCATGGGTAATTAGCAAATAGACGTGACTTTAATATTTACAAATTTGGCTGGTCTAGTCCAAATAGTCTCTGGGTAATTGAGAGAAATGCAAAAAGTGTTGAAACCATCTCTGGTGTATCGAGCCTAAACTCCTGTCATACATCTCACAAGTCATGATAACGGATCATTATAACACAAGTCATCATAAAATACACGCAAGCGAAGAAAGGGGAACTGACCTCATCCTCATAGTGATCTCCCATTGGACAGCTGTGAATAGAAATATTTCAGCTGTAACTGAGCTACATTGCCTCTAGATGGCAGTAACGTATCACAGTTGAGTAGCAAACGTTTTATTCAACTCCAAAACAGCAGCAATAAAAACAAAACAAAAAGGAAAAAAACTGGGATATTAATAATGGTGACTGTGAAGAAGAATTCAACATATCACTATAAAGTAAATTTGTTATAGGTCATCGAAATGGTCCCACGGTAATCTTACACGGAGAATGGTGACGTAGCTGACATGTTCATATTATATCTCCTGCTTTACACCTACTGACGTCACGAGGTCTACAGCACTCTGAATGGAATGAAATAAAGAATCTATAATTCAGTTTATGTGGATATCATCACAATTAGATATTGGCCGTCATTATTTTCTCCTAAAAGATTAGGTTTACTGAACTATTTTAGATATCTGTTTCCTGTAAAATAAATAAATTAGTAAATAAATGCAATAAATAAATAAAATAAATATATATATAATGCGTAGAACGTAATGTCGCCCTCTTGTGGAGAAGGGAGAAGACAGTCATAACTGTATTTGCTGGCGCCCTCTTCTGGTAATACAATATACAACATTCCATCTTACTTGACCGTGCATTTCACCTTAGTAAATCCTTAGTATTTCAACAGTAATGAGTGCTCACTCCGCTCCAGCACGATAAACTTGACATTTTTGTTACCGCACTCAAAAACGTAATATTGTCAGCTAACGTGATCGGATCTGATGGTCGGCGGTCACAGAGACAGGAGGCAAAGAAAGGGTGATACCCTGCGACCTGATATAACCGAATTTACAGCCGTCCGAGATTATTCAGAATTCTGCGCGCAGATTTCCGCTCCGGCAGGCCCGTTCGTGACCGCGAGAGTGCTTAACAGTTGTTGGGGTGGAATGGTAATTAACAGCCATTTTAAGTGCCTCATTTGCTTTTTATTCAAGTAGATTCACCCGACAGTTCTTTTTTTTTTTTTTTTTTTACAGCCGGGATCAGTCAAATCAGCCATGTCGCTATGCATTAGGCATCTCGCGTTTGGGTTTGTTAAGAAGGTTGGACAATGTAGCCAATTTCCCCCCGATGCTCATCGGTGGCAGCTGTAATTAAATAGGGAGTTCGATGACAGCTGGAAAGCCAGATGTCATCACAGGCATTGATTGCACTCATTGGTTTAGTGCCACCTTTGAAAGATGAAGTTGTTAAACACACCGGTTATTGAAAGTCATTTTGTCCCACTTATACACACGCGGGCGGTCACTGGGCTTGGAGAAGGATTGGCACTGCGCCAAACCACGGTCCGGTACGCACACGGATTGCACAGTCAGCAAGCCTGTAGCGTCCTGTCCCGTACAGTGGGCGTGTTTGCAGACGAAAGGTATTTGTTAGTTTCCTCTAATTACTCTCCTTTGCTCAAGTGAAGGCCAAAAAGAATTCAATGTACCCTATGATGGGTAGTAAGTAACGCCATCAATTATTTTAAGCCCTTATTCCTGGTCACGACTGAGGGGGAATTATCCCATCATACAATGGACAGGTTGAAGAAATACTCTCTGAACAGGGATCATAATTCATTACAGGACTCATCCATTCACACGCCATTCAGTCACAAACCCACACCTATGGGCAGCAGCCAGTGTACCAAAGGAAACCCACATTGACAAGATTAAAAGTATCCCCAGACTAGATTCAAACCCACAACCTGGCTGCAAGGTGATGGCATTTCTCACACAGCACATTTCTGGAGGTGTTTTATTGCAAAAGCTGCTCAAAAATCCATAATGACTCAGCCAGTCCCCGCCTGTCATTCTCTCTCACCCAAAGGAAAGGTCGTTTTGAGAGGGCATCCCCTCCATGATGATGAGTTCAGCACTGATTGCGCCGTGTGTTGACGGGTGGCGACTACTATATCAAAATCTCCGGGCTGAACTTTCTAAAGTCTTTAGCGAGCTTTCACACCAGACTGGGGCACGGATCTGAGAACACTTTGCCCCAAAGTCCAGTTCACTTGGTAAGTGTGAACACAAGTGTGATGTGCACTTTCACAAGTCTGCTTCAAAGAGGCAGTCCTGTGCACGGTGCATCCGTACTCGTACTAAATGTGAAAGCAACTGTGCTTGAACATGGAAGTGGACAGTCGCGTGACGTCTTAATTATTCAACTTTTATCCCAGACTGAGACTGACTGCCATTTTCTTTCTGGTCTCCAGTGGTTTAACGGACAGTCCGATAACCCAAAGAAGTAGAGCATGGCGAGTTATAACCTACATTGTTTATTTATTAACATATAAGTGGATTTAAGTGCTTGGGGATGTTGCAATTTACAGTTCCATACTTTACATAGATATAAAATTACGTAATTTGCATAATGACTCGAATTATAACACCACAGACAGTAAGAAAACTCTGGACTTTTTCAAGCAGGAAGATGTAAATTTGAGCTGAACTCTATATGGGCCTGTCATGGGCCATCATCAAAATGAGCAACGGAGCTCATGAGCTGGGCTGTAATGGACCGTCATCAGAATGAGCAGCGGAGCTCATGAGCTGGGCTGTAATGGACCGTCATCAGTATGAGCAGCGGAGCTCATGAGCTGGGCTGTAATGGACCGTCATCAGTATGAGCAGCGGAGCTCATGAGCTGGGCTGTAATGGACCGTCAGTATGAGCAGCGGAGCTCATGAGCTGGGCTGTAATGGACCGTCATCAGTTTGAGCAGCGGAGCTCATGAGCTGGGCTGTAATGGACCGTCATCAGTATGAGCAGCGGAGCTCATGAGCTGGGCTGTAATGGAACGTCATCAGTATGAGCAGCGGAGCTCATGAGCTGGGCTGTAATGGACCGTCATCAGTTTGAGCAGCGGAGCTCATGAGCTGGGCTGTAATGGACCGTCATCAGTATGAGCAGCGGAGCTCATGAGCTGGGCTGTAATGGACCGTCATCAGTTTGAGCAGCGGAGCTCATGAGCTGGGCTGTAATGGACCGTCATCAGTATGAGCAGCAGAGCTCATGAGCTGGGCTGTAATGGACCGTCATCAGTATGAGCAGCGGAGCTCATGAGCTGGGCTGTAATGGACCGTCATCAGTTTGAGCAGCGGAGCTCATGAGCTGGGCTGTAATGGACCGTCATCAGTATGAGCAGCGGGGCTCATGAGCTGGGCTGTAATGGACCGTCATCAGTTTGAGCAGCGGAGCTCATGAGCTGGGCTGTAATGGACCGTCATCAGTATGAGCAGCGGAGCTCATGAGCTGGGCTGTAATGGACCGTCATCAGTATGAGCAGCGGAGCTCATGAGCTGGGCTGTAATGGACCGTCATCAGTTTGAGCAGCGGAGCTCATGAGCTGGGCTGTAATGGACCGTCATCAGTATGAGCAGCGGAGCTCATGAGCTGGGCTGTAATGGACCGTCATCAGTTTGAGCAGCGGAGCTCATGAGCTGGGCTGTAATGGACCGTCATCAGTATGAGCAGCAGAGCTCATGAGCTGGGCTGTAATGGACCGTCATCAGTATGAGCAGCGGAGCTCATGAGCTGGGCTGTAATGGACCGTCATCAGTTTGAGCAGCGGAGCTCATGAGCTGGGCTGTAATGGACCGTCATCAGTATGAGCAGCGGGGCTCATGAGCTGGGCTGTAATGGACCGTCATCAGTATGAGCAGCGGAGCTCATGAGCTGGGCTGTAATGGACCGTCAGTATGAGCAGCAGAGCTCATGAGCTGGGCTGTAATGGACATTCATCAGTAAGAGCAGCGGAGCTCATGAGCTGGGCTGTAATGGACCGTCAGTATGAGCAGCGGAGCTCATGAGCTGGGGCCGGTTGCATAAAAATAAGACTAGTCTTAGGCTTAAATCTTACTCTTAGTCAGTCTTACTATAGACACTTGATTTTGCCTGTTGCATAAAGCTAGTCACTGACTGACTAATGTAAGACTGACTTAGATAGCCTATCACACAATGCATTCTGGGTAAAGTAAGACACTTGAGAAAAGTTAGACACTCAACATAAACAACAAACATGGCCGCCGCTCGTCGCGAGAGAGCTATTTCTTTCACTGCAGCAGAAAACCTCTGTCTATTGGAGGAATACAACGCTGAAAAAGATACTTTACTAAGTGGATTTAGTGGAATAAACGCAAATCTAAAAAAACAACAAGCCTGGGACAACATCACAGAGAAGGTAAACAGCATAAATCCCACAGCTAATCGAACTGTCAAGGATATACAAAAACGGTTTAAAAATATGGTCCAAGAAGCAAAAAAAGAAATAACAAAAAGCAAAAATCCACGGACTGGCGGAGGACCCCCTCCAAAATTAAAGAAAACAACAGAAATAATAATTATTATCTATGGAAGTGACTCCCCGATGTTCTGGGGGATTCCGGGGTGTTCGGAGAGCGGAGTTGAGAGGGCTTCTCCTGCTACAACATCAGCAACACCCAGCCCCTCTGCACCACTGACAACGGACATCAACAGCAGGTAACATAGCACTCGCTGTGCCATGATATCACACTTACCGATGTGTTTACAGTTTAACTTCTCACTGTGCTTAGTGTTATTCTGCATTAGTTTACTGTTATTCAATGGATCAATAGCCTACTCTTGCTTCTGTCACACTGCATAGCCTACATCATGCGGCAGCAGTCATATAACGTTACCCATGCAATTACAGTAGGCTACAACATTACTATGTTGCGCTATTAGAAAGAGAGCAAGGAATTCAAGACATGCAAAACTAGGCCTATTGCATCTAGTGGGGTCAGATTATGAGAAATGAAGATATTTATTAATGACCAATGTCTGTTGAAATAACTAAAGTGAATGTGATTATGTTTATGATTATAGGCTATGATTGTCTGATAAGCTCCATATGGCAGAGCATACTCTATGTGATACATGACACTGGTAATAATAATAACAACAACAACAACAACAACAACAACAACAACAACAACAAAGTACAGTGGAAGAGGGAAAAGCTCTCTAGTGTTTAGCCTACGGGGCACCTATGGTAAAGTTAAATGGAGATGTCATATTATTCTATTTGTTTTCGTTTGTTTATTTTTCAGCTTTGGACAGCAGGGAGAACGACGACGACCCAACTCCTGACCCTCCCTTGACCCCTGCAGCTACAGGCCGAGCAGAAGAAGAAGAAGAAGAAGAAGATCACCATTGCCATGGTAATAGAGCGGCAGTACAGGAACTTGGGAATAGAGCACGAGAAACTAAAACTAGAAGTCGACAAATTACACCTAGAGAAAGAAAAAATCAAACTGGAAATGGAGAAGTTGCAACTAGAGAAAGAAATTTTGAAACGGAAAATGGAGGCAGGCCCGTCTGATGAGGAAGAATACATAAATGTTCGAAGGATACCTGGTAAACGCCCAAACTGATATATTTTTGTATGTTATATTTTTGCATGATATTCATTTATTTATTTAAAAAAAAGGTATATTTTGACTCCTTAGGGGAGTGGACAGATTTATTTATTTTTATAGGCTACATGCTGTGTAGCCTAACTATACTTTTTCTAATGTCCAATCTAAATTGAGATTGTGAAAAGGGCAGTCATATTGTAGTGTAATTCCTCAAGTTACAAATAAAGTCTGCCCATCTGAAAGAAATGTGTCTGTTGAGTGTGTATATAAGATACAATGTATGAAATAACAGTGCCCACACAAATTATGTTGATTGAACAAAATGATTTATGAAGATAAATGGGCAGTGGTACAAGTCATAAGGGAAAATAATCATGTAAAGTAAAGAAATTAGGATAGACGTTGGCGTGTTCATGTAGAAAAGATGGTTTCCACCAGCATCTGACGGACATAGCGCCCTGGCCCTCGGTCCATCTCCAGAAGGTATGCTGCTTCTTCTTCATCTTCTTCCTCACCTGCTGCTTCTTCCTCCTGGTGTTCAGGCTCCTCAGGATCGGCAAGGGATCGGTCTCTGAAAACAGTGAACATATTTATTTTCACACTAAAATGACACCACAGATAGCTTTCATATACAGTACAGTAATTGAATCATGATGATATAACTTATAGTTAGACTAGACCCACCTTGCTAAGTTATGCAGCACCACACAAGCATAGATCACATTGCTGACCCTCACTGGTGACATCCGGAGTTCACCATGGAGGCAATGGAACCTCCTCTTTAACACCCCAAAGGTGCGCTCCACCACGTTCCGGGTAGCAGAATGTGCCTCATTATACCTCTCCTCACTGAGGTTGGTGGGATTCAGGAAAGGTGTGAGGAGCCACGGTTTCAAGGCGTATCCGGAATCACCCAGGAGAAGTCCATCAATGAGCCCCTCCTCGAATGCTTCTCCAATCTGTGATTCCTGCAGAATCCGGGAGTCATGTGTTTGTCCAGGCCAGCGAGCCACACAGTTGGTAATCTTCAGTGTGGCATCACACACTGCCTGGACATTGATACTATGGTATCCCTTTCTGTTTACGTAGAGCTCTTCATGTTCAGACGGTGCCTGCAGACGGATGTGGGTTCCATCTATTGCTCCCACCACATTGGGGAAGCTTGCGATGGCATGAAAGTCTGCTTTCAGCCTCTTTAGAACATGTGCATCAGTAGGGAATTTCGGTAGCATCTTGCTGAGCTCTTTCGACACTCTGTGCACTATGCGTGACACCGTAGACTTATGTAGCCCCACAGTGTCACCCACAGAGATGAGAAAACTCCCGGTTGCATAGAAGCGTAGAGCCACACAAACTTGTAGAGACGCCGGGACACTGTGGTTCCTTCCTGTCCTGGGATGGATGGCCTCTTCAATCTGTGCAGTCAGCCTCAGGATGGTTTCTCGTGTGAACCTCAGTCGCTGGACCAACTCCTCGTCACTGTATGCATCCAGTGGGTTAGATCTATCCCTGAATACCCTTTCTCTCTGTAATGCTCTATTGAGAAGCCAAATATTAGCCATCTTACCTAAAATAACACTCACAAAAACAAACTGCAAACCCCCAGCTGACACTGATTATTTATAGGTTGGTTGATTGATTGATTGATTGATTGATTGATATTTATCTCTTTTTTTTTTTTTTTTACCTTTTTGTTTTCTTTATTCTGGAAAGTGAGATTAAGCAACACCCCATTAGGCTACATGTAAATATTACACTTACAGTTTAAAACATACAAATCAAAGTGTTTAAAACCGTAAACAATGACATTTATATAAATAGCTAGAAATAGAGATCAGTGATAAGAGAAAGAGGCAGAAAATGTTCGCTATTCCATGGGCATCATGTGTTGCCATAGTAACTAAGACTCTCAGCCAGGGTGTAGCCAGGGGGTGAGGTAGCTTACTTTTTCACCTCAAAATAAGACGGGTCTTAATTTTATGCAACAGGCAGTCATAATAAGACCAGTCTAACCTGAAAATTTAAGACAGTCTAAGACTTAGATTAAGTCAGTCTTAAGTTTATGCAACAGTCAGTCACAAAAAGACCTGTCTAACCTAAGTTTTCAAGACGGTCTAAGGCTTAAAACTGCTTTATGCAACCGGCCCCTGGACTGTAATGGACCATCATTAGTATGAGCAGCGGAGCTCATGAGCTGGGCTGTAATGGACCGTCAGTATGAGCAGCAGAGCACATGAGCTGGACTGTAATGGACCATCATTAGTATGAGCAGCGGAACTCATGAGCTGGGCTGTAATGGACCGTCATCAGTATGAGCAGCGGAGCACATGAGCTGGACTGTAATGAACCATCATTAGTATGAGCAGCGGAACTCATGAGCTGGGCTGTAATGGACCGTCATCAGTATGAGCAGCAGAGCTCGCGAGCTGGGCTGTAATGGACCGTCATCAGAATGAGCAGCGGAGCACATGAGCTGGACTGTAATGGACCATCATTAGTATGAGCAGCAGAACTCATGAGCTGGGCTGTAATGGACCGTCATCAGTATGAGCAGCAGAGCTCGCGAGCTGGGCTGTAATGGACCATCATCAGTAGTGCAGCGGAGCTCACAAGCTGGGCTGTAATGGATCGTCATCAGCATGAGCAGCAGAGCTCATACGCTGGGCTGTAATGGACTGTCAACAGTATGAGCAGTGGAGCTCATGAGCTGGGCTGTAATGGACCGTCATCAGCATGAGCAGCAGATCTCATGAGCTGGGCTGTAATGGACCGTCATCAGCATGAGCAGCGGAGCTCATCAGCTGGGTTGTAATGGACCGTCATCAGCATGAGCAGCGGGGCTCATGAGCTGGGCTGTAATGGACCGTCATCAGTATGAGCAGCGGAGCTCATGTGCTGGGCTGTAATGGACCGTCATCAGCATGAGCAGCGGAGCTCATCAGCTGGGTTGTAATGGACCGTCATCAGCATGAGCAGCGGGGCTCATGAGCTGGGCTGTAATGGACCGTCATCAGCGTGAGCAGCGGAGCTCATGAGCTGGGCTGTAATGGGCCGTCATCAGTATGAGCAGCGGAGCTCATGAGCTGGGCTGTAATGGGCCGTCATCAGAATGAGCAGCGGAGCTCCTGAGCTGGGCTGTAATGGACCGTCATCAGTTTGAGCAGCGGAGCTCATGAGCTGGGCTGTAATGGACCGTCATCAGTTTGAGCAGCGGAGCTCATGAGCTGGGCTGTAATGGACCGTCATCAGTATGAGCAGCGGAGCTCATGAGCTGGGCTGTAATGGACCGTCATCAGCATGAGCAGCAGATCTCATGAGCTGGGCTGTAATGGACCGTCATCAGCATGAGCAGCGGAGCTCATGAGCTGGGTTGTAATGGACCGTCATCAGCATGAGCAGCGGGGCTCATGAGCTGGGCTGTAATGGACCGTCATCAGTTTGAGCAGCGGAGCTCATGAGCTGGGCTGTAATGGACCGTCATCAGTTTGAGCAGCGGAGCTCATGAGCTGGGCTGTAATGGACCGTCATCAGTTTGAGCAGCGGAGCTCATGAGCTGGGCTGTAATGTTAGGGGTGGTCCCTTTGCTCAGTTGGAGTTAGATTATGACAATGCAAACCAGGTAATCGATGAAAACAACATTAGGTAATTTGATCGAAAAGTTGGGGGGGGGGGTACAATGTGCTTTGTACCCCTGACCTTTCCGCAGTTGCGGTCAATGTTCATTTGCATGGTCATGTGTCCTTATTCAGCACTTATTGACTTCCTGCTCTTGGCCTCTCGTCAATCGACTGCCGGACCCACCGAAGGCTCAGACAGTGCTCACGTTCTTCTCACTGCTGCTCATCGATTGCCTAATGTTAACGTTTTTCTCAAGACCACTCATCGATAGCCTAATGCTAACGTTCTCCTTGCGGCCACTTGTCAATAGGCTCATGCTAACATTTATCCTGAGTGCAGTTTCCCTGTGTTCATGTTTGTTTGTATTGTGTGGTCAGTTAGTCTCAGCCAAACAATTCTGCTTCACCTGTATGCATGTAGTGAACTAAAATGAAGGCAGACAGCCTACATCTTAACTTGGGGAACGGTGGCACTGACCAAACACACTCCGAACTACGTTTATATTGATGCATGCCCAGAGAAATAATAACTCCAGTCCAGGTTTCCACCAGCTGTGCCGGACTATGGGCCAGATTCTGCACAAATCCAGCACAAACCTGGTTATTATCTTGGTATATTGATGGCAGGTGTAAATGACCTCTCTAGTACAGTCACACAGTTGGCCTCAGAAATAGGATGACTTTTTTTATTTTTATTTTCATTGCTTTTTGTTATGGCCATGTACTGTATGTGTGTGGTATGGTGGGACAGTGGGCTGCACTGTTGCCTCATGGGAAGAAGGTTTTGGGCCTTTCTGTGAGCAGCAGTATGTTTGCGTGGCTCTTACCTGAGTCCCCCAGTTTCCTCCCTGAGTCTGAAGACGTCGGACTAATTCAAGGGATCGTGAATAAATCTCCAAACATTGTCATCAGTGGCGCTACAGCTATTCCAGCCAAATCTTTGCGTGCGATAAGCCAATGCACTTGAGGTTAAAGGCCGTCAATTCTCTGTTTCGGAATGTGCGTTTCCACGAAACACAAAAACCAGTACTCTTCGCTTGCAACCCTGGGTCAGTGTACGATATACAGCTACGGTATTCGCTTCGAGATGTAATCCCATAATTATACAGAAATATTAGAAAGCTGCCTTTAGATTGTGTTTCCAGAAAAAAATACATCAGGTTTCAAAACAGTAACCCGCCTGCATTACCTGTAGCATGAGCATGCAACGGGAAAACCAGTTTAGTGTGCTGAAAATGAGCGTCAGAACAGTAATATTCTTCCGCCACCCTAGGCAAGGTTTGGATTTTTAATTGCGATTCCTTGAACTGGAGATTCTGTCATTAGAGAGGGATTGTCCACAGGTGTGTGTGAGCAGTGTGTGTGCCCTGTGATGACAAACTGTTGAGGGGGTGTTCCTGCTTCCTTGTGGATGCTGGGATAGGAGTCAGCTCTCTGCAGCCGAGACTGTGGATAAGCGGGATAGATGACAGATGGGTGGCTGGACGGCCTTGTGTGTTTTTGCGCGTATGAGAGGAATACAGCGAGAGAGGTGCTCTTGTCGCGTTTGTGAAAACACCACGAGCAGTGAATGACCCGCGCAGCGATCTTCAGGGCATTAATATTCGGTGGTTGCCGGAGAAATATGGCGCGCTGGCCGCTCTCCAAAGCAGGAGGTTTTGCATACATCGCTTCTCACCAAAGATAATTCATTTTACGAGTTTAATAAAATTTCACAAAGCTGTACAAAGAATTTTAAATGTGTGCCAATCACATTAATGGAGCAGGGCAGAGGAGCGGAGCGGGTGGGCGGCGAGTGGCCTCGGGGGGGCGGGCCTAATAAACAGCGCTAAAAACGCCTCGTAAATAACCACGATTCGCCCGGCTCAGAAGGGCCTGCTCTCGCACCTGACTGCTGAAGATGTCGTGCCGCGTCCACGTCGTAGCTTCTTAAGTCCCGGGGGGGTATGCAGCAGAGAATGAATTTGTATTCGAGGCAAATTTTTAAATTAAAAAAAGGAGAATTTGGCCAGTGGGGTTATTTTTGTTTTATGACTGACTGTGGCAGCTCTCCTACCCCTCCATCCCCAACCCTGGGTGCGTAGAACCCTCACCCCTGTGCCCCCCATTCCCTCTGCCCCTCCTCGCCCCCTGGCCCCCCGCGAGCCCTGACATTTCCTGGCCGTGGCTCTGGACTCGGTGACAGAGTCGGTCCAGCGGGCGGCTGCTTCGCGGCTGCGTTTTCTCCCCCATAGAAGTGAGAGTAATGGGGCCGGACATGCCTCTGTCCGGCCGGATAAAGTCACGGTCGTTAGCGGAGGACGCAGCGTCTGCCCTGACAGAGAGGACCTCGGACACGCCACAGCCTGTCCACTCCACTGCCCGTCCCGCTGGGTGAGACTCCCCGCTGCTCCAGCAATATGGACTGCTCCATGACCTACATACTGTATGGCCCAAATTGCATGTACACACACATACACAAACACACAGGCACACACACAGATGCACACAGACACACACACACTCTTGCACACACATACACACACACACACTCACCACCACAGAGACACACACAGACATGCCCTCAAGCGCATACTCATGCACCCTCACACACACACCCGGACTGCACTTTCGGAAGTTTATTTTTGAGTTAGTACTGTTTTTATTTTTGACCTTGGAAATTTATACGAGACAAGAGTAAACACTCAATGAGTCACAGGTGCTTCCTACAAAAATAAGTTTTATTTATTTGTTTACTGAAATGATACACGCCCCCACACACTGCTCAAAGAGTATTTTCAGAAACTAAAACAAGCATATTCAAGGGACTGAAACTTTTGTTTACTATTCCACTAAATTCTGCATCCTGCCCAACAGTGGCAATTTAGAGTCTCCCGTTAGCTTTGCATGAATGTCTTTAGACTGCAGGGAGTATCGGCTCTGAAGACACCCAAACATCCAAGCCCCACACCGAAAGACCCCCGGCTGGATTCAAACTCTTCCCACACTCCTTATCTAGCCAACTGTTCATCAGACGTTTTATATATGATACTGAAAACATAGATAAACAGTGACACAGAAATAATTAATGATCAAGTTCCTAAAGGCATATGGATGTGTTGAAATATGGTGGATATGGACATGTTGTTGCCCAGAAATATTCCAAACCGGTATAAATGCGATTTATGCTGCATTGCTTGCAGGGCTAGTTCTAGCTGACAACGTGAGACACGCCCACATTCCACTAGACACTCCCATGTATATCCGGCACTGCTCCGCCCCTCTGTGTGGTGGGCTATTTAAGATGATCGCCTGCTTCACCTCTGAGGCATATTATACCGCTGCCTGCTGCTGGACTGAATCACTCATCTGCTGCTGCTAGTTAGCATTGCCTGCTGCTGCATCACTCGCCTGCTGCTGCTAGTTAGCATTGCCTGCTGCTGCATCACTCACCTGCTGCTGCTAGTTAGCATTGCCTGCTGCTGCATCACTCTCTGCAGCTGCTAGTTAGCATTGCCTGCTGCTGCATCACTCGCCTGCTGCTGCTAGTTAGCATTGCCTGCTGCTGCATCACTCACCTGCTGCTGCTAGTTAGCATTGCCTGCTGCTGCATCAGTCTCTGCTGCTGCTAGTTAGCATTGCCTGCTGCTGCATAACTCTCTGCTAGTTAGCATTGCCTGCTGCTGCATCACTCACCTGCTGCTAGTTAGCATCCCACCTCGACTTCAACATGCACCTCTGGGCTCTGAATTTCCTGTGGATATCCTGACTCTCTCTCAGCAGGCCGCAGGATGAGTCAGGGTCAGAGCTTAGATGCCAAGCTATCGTGGCCTCTTTTTTCAGCACAGAAAGTAATGGTTTACACTTTAGCTGGCTGACAGAGATGCATTTTAACTGCATATATACATGCAATGAAGATCTCTCTCAATCATTCATCCCTGGCTTAGACTGTTTGCATAATAGAGAGGATTTATGAAGTACCCCCCCATCACAGCACAGGCTCATGCACACACACACACACACACACACACACACACACACACACACACACACACACACACACAGACATATGACATACACACACGCACATACACATATTTGCATACACACCCTCACACACACATACACACACACAGTCACTCACAAACACACACACACACACACATACATACACTCACACGCACGTGCACACACACACACACACTCACACACCTTTTCTTGGGGGAGAAGTATCCTATAGCATAACTTCTGAGCACCTGCAATGCCGACTAGCTTTTCAACACTTCAGGTACCCAAGGTCACACCAGATTTCTTACTCCCTTCCTGTGTCAATGGGAGCTAGCATCCCAGAATCCCTTTGGGGATGCTCATATAATCTGAATACATTACAGGCTGTCTGTTTGGGCTGGTGCAAATGTCTTCATAACTCATTCAGCATGAAATCTCTACGAATCTAATTCCATTTAAAGCAGCCCTGTAAATCTATTGAAAATAAAGGACATTTAGCACAACCAGACAACCTCTGCAAATATTCAATTAGCCCTTCATGTAAAATAATCTGGTGTGAAAAATTAAGCCTTTGTTTCCAATTAATTCCCTGAGTCTTAATTAGAGGCATAGATTTTCCATATCTGAAGAAATTAGTCGCAAGACTGATTTGAATAAAAAACTGTGCCAAAAAACATCAATGTATTTCAACTATGGCAGCAGCGAGCCAGTGCAGTGTGGCGCGCACAAGCGCAGCCTGCTCTCTGCTCAGTGATTCACTCTCCTGGATTCATCAGCCTTTCTCTGTGATTGACTCAACAAGGAGCTTTAACTGCAGCCATGTTTGTACAGCTGGTGAAAGACAAGTGCCCAGCCATTACAGCCTAAAGGGGGGGGGGGGGGGGATCACAAATGATCACAAATGATCAGAAGGAGAATATTGAGGAAATCGACTTGGGTAACTATGAAATATGTTTGTCAAATATGTTCTGGGTGTGTGAAAATGTGACCACTGTTTTCGATTCATGCCTAGAAAACACTCGTTCACACACTCACACCGATGGCTGGTCTGGAGTCTCCGATTAGCCTGACCGCCTCGTCTCTGAGCTGTGGGAAGAATCTGGAGTTACTGTAGGAAATACTCATTTGCACATTCAGACATTCAAACCCGTAGCCTTCTTTTCCTGAGGCTGAACAATCCACTGCACCTGCCGCCCCGCATCACAAATGCATACTCTTTAAACACACGGCAAATTAGCACAGTTTTACTGTATAAACTATCACTTTGTGTGAATCGCCTGTGTACATTGGCCTGGATAACAAAGTCACAAGGGGGGAAACATACTCTTTTATGTCTTCACACTCTTATCTAGGGTTAGCAGAGGTAGAAAACGGGACAAAACACTCAGCAAGAAGCCCTTTCCTCCGACGAGGTGGGGTTCAACATCACCGTCAGCTTCACTGAGGTTCTGGACCTACATCAATTGCATAAACGGACCAATCCGGTCGAAAACTGAACGTCTGGCAACTGTAGCGTCATTCGGAAAGCTCGCCAGCAAACCGCTAACAGGCTGCTAAGTGGCTATGTGACTGGCTGCTTTAAACCTGCTCCCGCGGTCACGGCTGATCCTGGATCAGTGAGCAGCAAATGATTGTTATTGAGCTTGGAGAGCTGCTGCGGAGTCGCTGGGGAACGGGAAACCGCGAGGCAGCTTAATATTCAAACAGCGTAAGGTTAATTTAAATGGAGAAAAACCTTTGCTGTGACAATACAGTCAACAAACTCATTGATAACACTCGAGCGAGAGGAAGAAGCTGCTCTCTGCGCTCACGAAAATGGCGCACGCTGGGCCTGATGTCCGGAGTCTTTTAGCATGTGTGCAAACGCTAATAATGCAACCAAAGATTGGCGCAAAACAAATACCGTGTACAGCGAATGATTCGCATACACAAAAGGTCATCAGACCTCTCAGACCAGAAAATCACATCCACTGCAGTTGTGCGTCCAGTGAAAAAATCAACTGTTTTCTGTTTACTTGTCCTAATTGTGGTCAAACCCCCTTTACAATAGTGAGTTTTTCTTAGTTTGGTCCTGGGGCTCTTTCCGTAGTCGATGATACCTCTTTAAGGCCAGATTCACTGCCATTCTGTGCATTTTCCACGGGTGAGCAGTTGTGGATGCTCGTTGCGTGCGTTCATGCTCAAATGAATGCATGCTCGCGCACACACACACACACACACACACCCAAACATTCGCCTTGAGCTCATCCATGACCTGTGTTTGCCCGATGAGTGATCATAAAAGTTTATTTGTGCTGAACCCTTCCTGCCCTTCTCTCTGACAGGAAACCCTGTCCTCAAAGCACCGACCGCGCCTCCATCCCAGAGGTGCCATCTCTGCCCCACAAACACCTCCTCAACGATTTTTCTTGGTTTCCAAAGCTCTGTCTCGTCTGTCCCGGGCTTTTTGGGCCTGTAGTCACACCTCTGTGAAAGCGCGAAACAGTCCCAGTAATATGCTATTCAGAGAAAATGAGATATTAGCAGCTGGGAAGTCTGAAAATATGATTGATCGTATGACACACCAGGTCTCCTAGGACAGTGTGATCATGAATGATAGAGGAGGATGCAGAGGTGTGAAATCATGGTTCATACAGTAAAAGTTTCCCCAGAATGTGTTTTTCAACCAGCTGGATTTACAAATCAGCACTAAGACATGTATACCTACTATATATATTCATAGGTACCAAAAACGTCACTTCCGATGTTCCCACCGCCATATTTGTGTCCGATTCCACTTTTCTCCCTCGCTCATGATAGCGAACATGGTACATTTAAATGAAGAAGAGTCAGCGTTATTCATGCAAAAAAAAAATCAATAATTGGTTGAGATCCATGTTTAGTACCCCTTATTTGTCTGTTACCATTTGTGAAGTGTCCACCCCAACTAACATTTCCTGATATCCATATGTGGTCAGGATCAAGCGGATGTCGGGGTTATAGCACCTTTTTTGCTATAGCTTTTGAAAGAATAATGCAAGAGACTTATATAGAAATGTCAGTATTGAAGAATATATATATATAATATTTTTTTGTATAATAATTGTCCAAAAACTACACTGTAAAAAAAAAAGTTGCCTCAAATGAAAAAAGTTAGTGTCTAGGCTGCCTTAAAATTTCAAGTTAACTGAATTTAAGATAAGTTGAATATTACGTCAACTTCTCATCTCAAGTTCAATGAGCTTAAAATTTTAAGGCACACCGGACGCTAACTTTTTTCAGTTGAGACAACTTTTTTTTTTTACCGTGTTGTTCTGTCGGAGGGACGGAGAAAGCTCACCTATTTTCTTACATCAAATGCTCAACAGCTAAACCTGCTGCTCCTTACTTTGAAACATTTTCAAATATGAACAACATGATTAAAAAAATAGTTCTCTTGTAAAACAAAATAGTTTGGGATCAACAAAATTTAAGGATTTTATGGCAAGAAATATAAGCAAAGAATTTATGTCGGGGGAGACATGATGTTTATACAGCATTTGACAGGTATATCAACAGAAGAAATGCATTTTTAACTGAACATTTTCTTTATTTCATGATAGATATTCAAAAACAATTGTAAAATTATAACATAAAGTAAATCTTTACATATTTACAATTTTTGACTCCAGTATGGCGCAGGTATACAGGTCTTAGCTCTAGATTTGAGCGTATTGTCTCCGTATTGTCTGAGTATTGTCAGAGTATTGTCTCCATGAGTCGGCCTACTGCGGTTACTCAGCAGCTAAGAGAAGGTGTACTTTCTCAGTAGCTCCAGTGTAAGGCGAGCAGCTACTTCTCTCAGACTGAGGGTTCTGATGGAGTGAACATTCTGGATTCCAGGCACAGGAGTAATGTTTCAGAAGAGCTCATCCAGTTCCTCCATGTAGATCTTGACAGTGTTTCTGTCCACATACAGGATCTCTATGGCATTCATCCAGGCTGATGCACAATGGACATACTCATAGGCATCAGTGGGAGTGACTGTTCTACTCCTCATGGTGTAGAAGACTGTCTAGACTGTCCTCTTGATGGAGCCACCCACACCACCAAAGGCACCCTTCCTGTGGGAGGTAGCAAAAAAATTCCAGTTGAAACGGATCCCCTCTCGCTCTAGTAGGCTCATCAGGTAGATGATCGTATACTTCTGCTTGAAGTGTTGGGCGGCACCATCACTGAAGATATCGAGTTCTGTAATGTCTGTACTAAGCTTAACCTGGAGACAGTCTACTACATGTTTGATATGGGTGGCAGCGGCATACTTGTCATGGGACAGGTAGTCAGACACAACACCAAAGGCTGTAGAAGCACCAGGAGTCCAGGCGACAGCAGTGAAGAGAGAGACCTGCTTGTGGGTGAAGTGGATCTCTGGATCTCATCTTGGCGGATGATGGATGGATTCTGAGAAATCACCCTGCAGGACTGCATGTGACTCTCCGGGCTGAGATGAGATCTCCTGTAAACCTGCAGCTTGCTTACACTTAACAGAAGTATGGGCCTTGAAGGCAGGCAGCTTGGAAGAAAGCTTATCCAGAACATCCTGCACAGTTCCAGAACAGGACAGCTTGTTAGCTCAGCCATCCTCACCACGGGCCCACGCTGACCAGGTAACAGTCTGACCGAGCTGCAGATCGCTGAAGTATAAGCTGACATGCTGCAGGTCAACTCGGCTGGCACAAGTGGCACACTTTTCAAACATACAGGACTCACTGGTCTGGTCAAACACAATCTGGTCAACAAGTTGGTGGTGGTCTCTGGGTACATGTGGGTACTTGGCAAGGCACTGCAGCAGAAGGTTGATATTGGCATGGTACACACACACACACACACACACACACACACACACACAATCGTGGGGAATGTTGCTGCGGAAGTCATAACATCTGGGCACAGGCTCCTGAGGTTTGTCAGCTTGATGGGGTCATCTGGGAACTCTGCAGAATGCAGGGCAAAGGCCCCAGCAAAGGTCATCACAAGGAACCACTTCAGTTCTGACACCTCAACTCCATCACTGACATCTGTGATACAGTCTCTGTGACCTGGTGCTGTCCAGCTGATGTCTGGTCTCAGGCAGGAATCAGTGACTCTGGCCTTGATGTCATCTGGGATCTTGTTGTGGACAGGCGTGGGAGTAGGTGGTGTAGGTGGTGCTGGTGTATCTGGAACAACTGGAAACTCAGCGCTTAGTTCAGCAAGGACTCTCCTGCGTTTCCTGGGGGACTTGGGCAGGTGTTCAGCAGTTCGCCTAACAGCACATTTCAGAGAAGAAGGAGCAGCATATTCTGGACCTGGATCTGGCTTGAACTTCTTAGCTGCTCTCTGAGCAGCTCTGTGGGCTCGCTCCTCGGCACAGGTTAGCTCAATGTCCTTGTGCCTGGCACGACATTTCCGCTCATATCCTTCATCTTGAAACAAGGATCAGCTGCTTGTTTCCTCGCCCGATAGAATTTACTGTTAAGGTTTTAAGGCGGAAAACTCTGGGACTACTCGAAAACTCGGAACAAGACTCGGAACTGAACTCGGAACGCTAGGAACTGCGAGAGACAAAAAGGGAAGAGACGCCAGGAGCAGGGATCCAAAATAATGATTTATTAAATAACAGGAACAGACACGGGGAAAAAACGGGGCACTCCGGCTAACTAAAACACCATGCAACAGCACTGAAGGAGGGAGAACTAAGGAATCCAAAAACTAGAACCAGAGGGGGGCAGACTCGAGACAACTCAGGAAGGGGACCTAGGGGACACTCGGAAAGGAGACACTAGGAAACAGGAGCCAGGGCACACTGGGAGGCAGGAGCTAGGGAACACTCGGAAGCAGGGTCTGAGGCACAAGACAGTGGGCACAGCTGGCAGATGGCTAACTCGGAAGGCACAGCTGGCCAGGAGAAGGGTCAGGGAGAACATCAGGAGGGGGGCAGACAGGACGACAGGAACGTTGACTCGGAAGCCGGCGAAGGCGGCCGGCACACTGGGCACTGGAGACGGCGAAGGCGACTGACACACTGGGCACTGGAGACGATGAAGGCCACTGACACACTGGGCACTGGAGACGATGAAGGCCACTGACACACTGGGCACTGGAGACGGCGAAGGGGACTGGCACACTGGGCACAGGAAAGGTGGCACACAGGGCTCTGGAGACGGGGGGCACCAGGAGCTCAGCAGCAGGAAGGGGAGGCTGGGCTGGAAAAGCGGCTGAAGAACACAGAAGAGATGAGGGGACCAGAGGGGAGTGGTGTGATCGGGAGCGAAGTCAGATCTGAACTGGGTTGCTGCAGACAGACAGATATAGGCAGGGGCCACGGGCAGACACAGGTGCAGGAACTTAATATAATTAACAAGGGGTGGAACACAAGGGAAACCTAATTACATGAAACAGATAAACATTAACACACAGGCGAGGATCACAAGACAATTCCAAAGACGGGATAAATAAACTGGGTAAAAAGACTCCTAAGTGTACAGAATAAGAGCCAGAATAGATAATAAGAATGCAGAGGGTCTGCAGAAAACTTAGCAAAGCCAGTGATCAGTAAAGCAAGAGGCGGAGACAAGAACAGGGCGACTGCTGAGAGATCATGAGTCAATTAGTGAGTGCAGCTATACAATCCCGGGTGCTCGTTAGTATGTTAGTCTAATATACAATGTTAGTTTGGTTAGTAAATTCTAGAAAATAACAAACTGTTAGTAGGGGTTAGTACTATAGAACAGCAAGGGGAAATTATTAAACGAGAACAGAAGGAAGGCTGAAACCCAGAATCCATTAAATCACCCGAAATAGTGTCACAATCAATTAAGACAGAAACTGATACAAACAATGACGCGACCGGGGAGAAAGCAAAGACAGTACATGGCTAAAACGTGGACTGGACTAACACGGGAGAGGAATGAAATGTGAAACACTAAGACATGGACTAAAAACTGACATCACCGAAATAATAAAAACCTAAAATAGACTAACCAGACACACAGACCACGGAACACAACATTTACACCAAGAAGCATTATCAGTAACCATAGTTGACTGTAGTAGTGCACTGTTTGAGAAACAACTGCTGAATTATCTGAGACCTGAGCAGGACCGGCATGTATACCCACTTTGAAGGAGGATCAAAGTCAATTAATTAACATTTAACTAACACACCTGTTAATCATTTACAAATTATGTTCACATCAACTAAGGTATTAATTTATAAATTATGGCTTAACAGTTTGAAGTTCTGCATGGGGGATACTTTTAATAAATTAATTTTAACTATTATAAAAGTAAAAAAATCTTGTCGGGGGACACCAGCATCTTCATGTTGGATTTAAGGTTATTAAATATAAATTTTTATAAAAAATGTTAAAAGATATTAAAAGTAGAGGTATTGCCAAAGTGTAATCAGTCAAAAAAATTATTATTATTCTGAAAGAACACCAAATAGCAGAGAATTGAAAATCTGGGTCTGAAATGAGCAAAATTGTTCTAAGCCGAGTTTTGGCAATACCCTGTAGCCAAATGCTCATAAAATCCTTGATTCTCAATAATTTTTCAAAATTTCAACAGTTTTATAAACTTCTAGTAATATCCTTCCCAATGATGTAACCATTTAATCAATTTGATAACATTTAAAAATTGACCTCACTGTTTAATTTGGCTTGATTCTAACCATGTACCTTGAAAGCCTGAAGGCAGTTGCAGGATTTGTGAGCAACACTAGATTCTGGAGGCAAAAAATGTCTATGTAATAATACGACATTAAGTAATTAAGCAACAATTAGCAGCCGTGTTATCTTGGCGGTGATTAAGTTTGAAGTGCTACTTTTAGCTTGTTTGTTTTAAAGTAGGCTACGGCTGAGGCTATGCAGGCGACAGGTGCGACTTCTCATGTGGTGTATTATGGTAATTTGCCAATTCTGATCTTAAAAACAACAGACTACCACACGTTTTTCGATTTGCATATCAGTATTTATTTAAACGATTTTGTTACCAGTTGCAGGTTTAGGCAGTTTAAAGTTTTCTTCTGTAGGTATTCTGTTTCCCCATCATAAAACGGTAACCTAGCTAATACGCCAGGCTGTTTATTTTTACTGGCAGGTCTAGGCTAATTCGTCACTATTTTAAAACGTTGCTTTCTGCGTCAAACCATCAAACGCAAAGAAAAGTTTGCTAGAAATGAAACGTTAAAAAGAGAAACATATGTTAATGAATGCGATATGCATGCAAATGAAAGTACTGCTTAGCAAAACTAGTGTCTGTCTAATGCACCGTCAGAGATGTCAAGTCTAACGCATTAGACCAGGGGTCCCCAATCTTTCCCAGAAAGGGCCGGTGTGGGCGCAGGCTTTCATTGCAACCAAGCAATTACACACCTGATGCTACCAATTAAGCTTATTAGCAAAGAGTCCAGGGGTTGATTAGTAGTATCAGGTGGTGTGTAATTGCTTTGGTGGCAATGAAAGCTGCACCCACACTGGCCCTTTCTGGGAAAGATAGTGGACCCCTGCATTAGACGGATTTAAAATCCTTGTGCATTGAAGTTTCCGTTTCACTTGCGTAAAGATGCACCTCATCACAAGTAACATGGAAAGCGATTATGACTCCGGACTTCCCTGCTTCTCTTTACTCAGGGATTGGAAACAATGTATGTTTCATGATCGTTTCAATTATTTTATTGAAATAAAAATTTTATTGACCATTTGAAATGTTTAATGCAATTTCATTGCTTTCAATCTATAGATCATTTGGTAAATGATTCTAGGTTTGCATTGTGTGTTTACCACCGGCCACCGTACGTGAGTGACGTGGCCCAATCAGCTCCTTTCAATGTTATGTATCTGGCTCGAGCTTATTCTGACAGTTCAATAAAACTACAGTAACGGTAAACCCCGTTTGGTGACCTGACTCATACAGAGTGAACATTTTACATGGTGTCAGAAGTGGGATGGACCTTCTCGCAGTATTTTTCGTGGTTACCGCGCATAGGCGTGCACAGATTGACGCTAGGTGGTGCTACAGCACTTGCCTCTTTGCCCTTTATCAATGAAAGTGCCCTTTTGAAACTTCGTTTTTTTTTTTAATTATTATTATTAACACTTTAGTGGGGCCAATGTTGAAATGATCTTTTAGAAAAGCTGTCTGAATAAAAACTACTGAAAAAAATGCCTCGAAATGGGCCACCTCCTCACGAGCTTCCTATCTCTCTTCCTTTGTCACGTGAACACGTGCGCAGTGTATATGCGCTCACAGAGATATAAGAAAACAAGAGTGGACGCCGCGTGGGCTGGGCCAAAGCGCTGACGGCAGAATAGCCGCCTCGGAAGTGACAGGATTGTCCACTCTAGTTTTCTTATATCTCTGTGGATGCGCTGCGGGAGCATATCAGCTGAGCGACTGGAAGCCACAGTCTTGTGCCCCGCCAGCCAGGTAACACACAGATCAAGTGAAATCGTACAGCCCAACCTGTAATCATTTTGTTGTGCAGTAGCATGTCTCCTACACAATGATGGTCCGTCGGCAGAAACACAGGGCCAGCAATAACCTCACCTTTCACTCCTTAATGACAGACACCTCTCGCAGTTTACCTCCCCGATTAGCAACCGTTGCTTAGACTGATTGGAGGAACCGACGAGAATCTAACTTGTTTTTGAAAGCCTTGCTATACATTGCAGTACGAAATTATACGGCGTTTAACTTACTTCCGCACACCAATGGCAACGAAAAAAAATATTAATAGCCTACGTCTTTATAATTTCCGAATTTGCGTAAATTAATTCGCGACGTTCATTGAGCAATTAGCCATGAGAAACCGTTCTATATACTCTGAATGTGACAGCTAAAGTGCGTTGTTAGGTAAGAAGCACAGCTGAGTGAAGACGAAAATAATTGCGAAAGTATAAGTCCGCGAAAGTTTCGGATTTTTTGCAGATTGTCATCCTTGCGGATTCACATCAATTATATCAACATAGCCAACAGGCAATCGCTTTGTAATTAGCATTTCTTAATCATTACGTGTCACGCATTGGTGGTAGCTATTCTGTTAATTAACTGTTTGATTGTTAATCAATCAAACCTGATCGCAAACAGTTTAAGAGCAATTATCCGGGAAAGGGTGATGTTACTGAAGGCCTTCTTGGCATCTGACGGTACGCCACTGCTCATACAGCACCAAACAACTGAGCATTTTTTAGCCGACTGGTCACCTGATTAGCTAGTTTAATGCTATAGCCCAAAAAATGATAGATAACGTGAAGACGACCACCACAAACAATGTCGGTCGACTTTGCAAATCTATCTGTAGAGCTGAACGTTTTCTTTTGTGTAGGTTTTGTTAGGCAACATAAATGAACACATAAAGAAGAATCAGGCAGTTCCCCATTGCCTGAGAGAAATATCCCCATAAAGGCTACCCATGTGCCTTGTTGTTATGAATGACAGTAGTCATGAATTGCATTGAACATGTGGGTGTAATGTTTATTTTATTTTTTTAATCTCACACTATAATAACATATTCCACGAGTGCAAAAAAGTGCCCTCCCCCTCCCCCCTGAGCACTTGCCCCCCATAATGTCCTAGCACGCCACTGTTACCGCGTATGTGTAGTGTTCCTTTTCTTTTGTACGTGTAGTGTTTTCCTTGTCGCGTTTTATTTACCTCAGAAACAAGCTAGCTGCTACTCTTCTTCCTCCGGTAATGGCAGAGGGATTTCGCAGACCCGACCCCCTCGTTTTCAACGAGAACATCCCCGAAAATTGGCGAGTGTTTGAAAGGGAATACAACATTTTCATTGCCACTGCACACTTCGACAAACCAGCAAAGACCCAGGCTTACATCCTCCTTAACATCGCTGGACCAGAGGCCATTGAGCAGGAACGTTCGTTCGTCTATGCCCCAGCGGTACGCGTTCCTGAGGAAGATGGGTTCAGGATTGTCGTCCCTGCCGAGTCCAGAGAGGATCCGGAGTGTCTGAAAAGAAATTCTGTGAAATCTGCAGTCCTCAAAACAACAGGACGATGGACAGACACAAGTTTCACACGCGAAATCAGAGGCAAGGTGAGACGATTGAATCATTCATTAGTGACCTGAGGATTAAGGCCAAGTGTTGTCACTTCGGAGAAATAACGGATGAGCTTATCTGTGACCGCATCGTATGTGGAGTCACCAGTGACACTTTGAGGAAAGCCCTGTTGAGGGATAGCGAGCTAACTTTAACCAAAGCCATTTCAATCGCCCGCATTCACGAAATGACCGAAGAGAGCAGCAAAACACTGGCAACAGCTACCACCAGTGTTGACGCCGTTAGGCCGGCCCTAAGTGGTTTACTGAAACACAAACAACAGTCAGCTCCACACGCCATAACAAACAGCCCAAACTGTGGAGGTAGCCACGCGACTAGGAGGGAAAACTGTCCAGCATTCGGAAAGCAGTGCCACGGCTGCAAGAAGCTTAATCACTGCAGACAGTGCTACGAGTCTAAACCGCGCAGCCAGTCAGGTAGAGCCCCAAGACGATACGTAAACGAAATCAAGGTGGCTGAATCAACAATTGACGTGCAAGAACATGGGCATTATCAAAATGAGCCCTGATGTCCACCAGGTCAGCGTGGAAAGCAACACCGACTTCAACTCACAGGTACGAGCCCAGTACAAGGATCTGTTCGGCGAAAATCTGGGAGAGCTCCTTGTCACCTACTCCATGAAGCTGGACCCCAATGTACACCCTGTGGTCCGCCCTGCTCACCGTGTTCTGGTTGCAATGCAAGAGAGAGTCAGGGGGGAGCTTCAGCGCATGCAGCGCATTGGCGTCATAACACCAGTCACAGAGCCAATCGACTGGGTGTCTTCCATGGTAGCAGCACACAAGAAGGACAAGCACGAGATCAGGCTGTGCATCAACCCAAAAGACCTCAACACAGAACTGAAGAGGCCCCACCACCCGATGCGCAGCGTTGAAGAAGTAGCTGCACAGATGTCGGGAGGGACAGTGTTCTCTGTCCTGGACGCTAAGAATTCTTTCTGGCAGATACGCTTGGACAAGAAATCTTCCATGCTGACCACCTTCAGCACCCCGTTTAGGCGCTTCAGATTGCTGCGCATGCCCTTCGGCATATACTCTGCCAGCGAAGTGTTTCAGCGCTCCATGGAACAGCTGTTCGCAGGTTACCCATGCTCCATCATCGTCGATGACATCGTCATCGGACGGCGAAGCGTCGCTGAGCACGACGCCAACCGACACAAGGTACTCGAATGGGCAAGACAGGTGAACCTCAGGCTAAATCCTGCTAATTGTAAATTCCGGCTAGACCAGGTGTCCTATGTGGGACACATCTTCACCCGTGATAGCCTCAAAGCTGACCCCACCAAAACAGCAGCAATCAACGCGATGCCAGTGCCACGGACGTCACTTCCCTGCAGCGGTTCCTCGGCATAGTCAACTACCCGGGCAAGTATATCCAGAACCTCAGCGAGATCGCGGCACCCCTGAGGCAGCTCACCCACAAAGACGCTGCATGGTGTTGGTTCCAGCAGCACCAAGAGGCTTTCGACCCTCTAAGCCTGTCTGTCTAGCCCTCCGGTCCTGGCTTACTATGACATCAAGGAGTCAGTCACACTTACCTGCGACCCGTCATCCCATAGCCTGGGTGCGGCTTGTGTGCAAAACGGCAGACTAATCGCCTTCGCTTCACGTGCCCTCACAGACACCGAAACACGGTATGCCCAAATTGAGAAGGAACTACTGGCCGTCGTCTTCGCCTGCACCAAATTCAAGGACTATGCCTATGGTAAACCCATCATCGTAGAGAAGGACCACCAGCCCTTGGTCACCATAGTGAAGAAGCCCATTCACGCCGCTCCTGCCCATCTCCAGAGGATGCTACTACGCCTGCAGAGCTATGACATCAGCCTCGTCTACAAAAAGGGCAAACACATGTACCTCGCCGACGCTCTTTCCAGAGCTCCAAGCACAACGACCTCGCAGAGCCAGTCCGAGACCACAGAGTTCGAGGTCATGACGATGGAGTGTATCTCCACGGCCCGTCTCGAGGAACTGAAACGGCACACAGCACAGGATGACGTGCTACAAACCCTCAGCTCAGTGATCCACAGAGGGTGGCCATCCAGAGAAAGCCAGCTCCAGCCTACCATAGCGCCTTTCCTTCCTTGCCGGGACTAGCACAGTGTGGATGACGGCGTCATCATGAAGGGCCACAAAGCAGTTATTCCCAGCTCCCTGCACAGAGAATATATCGGTATCGTCCACAAAGGCCACCCAGGGGTCGACGCGACTAAGCGCAGAGCCAGAAGTGTTGTCTTCTGGCCGGACATGTCAAAGGACATTACAGAGGAGCTGCTCTCATGCGCCATGTGCAACAGCACCAAACCACATCAGCAGAAGGAACCACTGAAGCTTCACCCCGTCCCAGACCTGCTATGGTCTACAGTGGCAGCTGACATCTTTGATTGGCATGGCAAACACTACTAAGTCCTTGTGGACTCCTACTCTGGCTGGTTCGGGGTGGACCTCCTCCGCGACATGACATCGACTGCAGTCATCACAAAGATGAAGAGACATTTTTCTGTCCATGGAGTGCCACACACACTGTACACTGACAATAGTCGACAGTACACAAGCCAGCAGTTCCAGGAGTTTGCCTGACAATGGGACTTTACTCACACCACAAGCAGCCTCGAGTTCCCACAATCGAACTGCTTGCGCAGTGCCAAGCAGCTCATGGAGAAATCGCACCGAGATGGCACCGACGTCTTCCTCAACCTGCTCAACCTGAGAAACGTCCCCCGCGACATGGCACTGGGGTCTCCTGCTGAGCGCCTCATGTCCAGACAGACTCGTACTGACATTCTAGTGAGCACCAAACTGTTGCAGCCTGCTGTGAGGCACATCCACGACCAGCTCCTCAACAAAAGACAGACAGTGAAGCACCACTACGACAAGTCCAGCCGCCCATTGCAGCCTCTACAGGAGGGGCAAGTCGTCCGCATGCAGACAGAAAAGGGCTACGACAAACTTGGCACTCTGACTGAGGTGAGCAAGGAGCCTCGGTCCTACGTCATCCAAGCCAACAGCAAGACCTACAGGAAAAACCGTCGCCACATCCTCCCTGTGGCAGAGCCTCCACCGTCTCAGCTCCGGCACCACGACCCGGGTTGGCAGGATGCCAGCTCTCCTCCAGTGGGAAGCATGACACAAGCACCACGCACACCATACACTCCACTCACACCAAGGCCCACCACCACAAGCCCACCTTCCCCAACCCCATTTACTCCTACCCCCACTCCTGACTTCCCTGTGCAGGTCCCCATCCAGAACGGTGGATTATACACCACGCGTTCAGGTCGCATCTGCAAGCCCAACCCAAGATACCTGTGAAGAGAGACTGCCCTGGTTGTAAAAAAAAAAATAATAATAACCTCTGTCATGTTTAGCAATTTTCTGTCTTGTGTTTAATACCCAATGTTATTCTGACAGCATTGTTGAATTTCAATAATTTTATATCAGTTGAATATATGCACTACTACTCTGTTGGGACATGCTCATTAACTAAAGGGGATTTACATTTGAACGTACGGGCGTACGTGCGAAATTTGGGAAAAATGACTACGTGCTCGACGTGGCGAGTACGCGACACGTGCGTGTTTTGCTGGCCGCAGGGCACGTAGAACCGCCCGTAGCAAAGAATTGGTCTGCAAATTAATTCCACGGTGCACGCAGCGATCAGTCGAAAATACATGTATATAAATACAAGTACATGGCAAGTACTTCACAAGTGCGTGTGCTGAAGATATATATAGGGTTTTATGGGGAAAATTCCATTAAAACTAATTCAAAATGAATCATATATCAAGAATTTTAAAATATTTTTAATATTGTAAGCATATGAATATACACCCACACAAGTGCCACGCTCGTGGTAAGCACTTCTGTCGTCCGGGTAGCGCAAAACTGACTTACTTTCCACGCACGACACTGGCGGAGCAAGCAGGTCGGACGTACGTCTCACGCAGCACATGCACGTGGCAAGTACTTGCACGTGCGGGTTATTTAAACCCGGTCATTTGCCAGTTCTTGAACAGTTATGAAAATGCCACCCAGGAGATCCATGAAATCACCAGCTTCCAGTCAGCTTTCTGCTTCCACTGCCTCCACTTCCAAGGATACCAGCACGGATGAAGATGACAAATGATGCTGAGTCCTGTTACATCAGCATTTTTAAATAGTACCCCAACCCGCACTGGCCACGGAGAACACGTACTCCACACTCACTTGCGCCTTGTCGTCGACGTGCATGCCACTCAAGTGGCAATCACGTTACACGTGTGTGAACCCCTCCCGTACGTCTGCATTACTTGCCACTTGAATCGCGCGTGCATGTTAAGTACTCTCCACTTGCGAGCATCACGTCCCACGTGCGTGTGAAAAGGTCCCTGATCGTCACGGATTTCGCAGATCACGCCACCTTCATGTAAGTGGCACGTATTGAACAAGTACTTACCCTGTACGACCAGAAAAATTGGCTGCGTGCGCCACGATCGGTCTGCGGGTCAGTTTTGGCCGTAGATTTCGGGTCGCCCGTAGAACACGCAGTTCACGTAGACACGCACGATCAATTGTAAATAGCCCCTAAGTCAAACTAAAATGTCAAAGTGAAGTTGAAGTTGATACATCGAGTTAAATGTTCTTCCTGAATCAGTTTATGGTAATGTTAAAAAAAGGGGGACTTACTGTTTTGTAGAGTTCTTCAAATTGTTTATATGTATTATTGACTAAAAAGAAGGGATGTAGATCATTTGGTAAATGATTCTAGGTTTGCATTGTGTGTTTACCACCGGCCACCGTACGTGAGTGATGTGGCCCAATCAGCATGCTCCTTTCAATGTTATGTATCTGGCTTGAGCTTTATTCTGACAGTTCAATAAAACTACAGCAACGGTAAACCCCGTTTGGTGACCTGACTCATACAGAGTGAACATTCTACACAATCCCTCAGTAAAGACAAGCCTGAGAATTCCTGAGTCATCATTGATTTCCGTGTCATTAGTGGGGAAATCCACCGTAATGCACGTGAAACTGATTAACTTGAGGCACAATGACTTAAATTCCACCAGTGAATTTCTTCAGTATGCGTTGATTGAATAATTGCCGACTACAGCTCAGGAACGTGAATGCCACTAAGAGGAGAGACTCACGCCTAAGGCGTGAAACTTCGCATTTCTGCAATCTATATTAGCAAAAGTTATGTCTTCACTTGTTATAATACAGTCTCGCTAAGTTTGCCAATGTTACCATTAAGATAAGCGAAACCTCAGGAATATTTGCGCAGATAACGTAAGAGCAATGACAGGAACAAATGCATGTGATTTTATCTCGCAGGTAAGCATGCCTAAGTTACCGTATGTAGCTGCCCCATCCAGGTTCTGCAACGTTATGTACCTAGCTAGCAAGTGTACAATGTTAATTACTGCTTTTTCTCCTAAAATATCAAACTGAACAATTTTGAACGACTCAATGACGGTTTCACTGTAAGTTAATTGACCGATTCCCAAGCCCCGCCCATTTTCGGCTACGTCACAATGGGGCAAGCAGGGGTCTGACCGAACCTCAGACAACTTTCACCTCAGACAGCGTCAAACCAGGCATTTTGGGTTTCTGACGATGGTTAAACGATGTGGCATTTAACAGACACTCGATATGCCGACCGTGTTTAAGGCATATTTTTTATTTCATTTTTCCAAAACCATAATAAGCCTTTTAATGTATTCCTAAACTAATTTAAAAAAAGATCCGAAACAGTTAGCGTCTTTTTATTAAATTATTAAATTAGCGTCTTTTTCATCGGTGTTAAATCTCACACGATAAGTACAATTTACAACACAAGAATATTATAGAAGGCACTTTTATCAGTTGTATTCTCATGCCTTTTGCAGCAATATTCATTTGAAGGGCTGTAATAAAATGTTTCATGCTTGCTAGCTCATTAGCTGTCCCATTGACTTAAAGACCGCTGACTAACAACAAACGCTAGCGATTAATAATGGTCACCGTCGCGGGGACTGCATTAACTGGGCAGTTAATAAAATTAACAAGGTAGCTAACAAGCTAGCTGCTTGTAACTGACATCCAAGGGCAATACTTTTTACCTGCATAATATTTAAAACAGTGGACAAGTCGCTTTGTCTGTTTATACAGAGTTCAAAAAGACAAGGAGGGGAGAAAGGCTTGGCTGTTAGCTAGAAAACAGCAGGAAAACGTTTTCTCTGTCCCCTCGATCCGTGTTGTGCAGTGAGTATTTCTGAGAGCAGTGTTTTAACGGGACAGGGGCAAAGATGAAGCTGAGGAAAGGAGTATCCAGAGTTAACTAGAGCTTCCTTTTAACAACGCTGGCATTAGCCATATGATTCAGTATGAACAATTCGGTTGATGGCAAATATGCTCAACCAGGGTACAATGAAGTGAGGAAACCAGAGAGTAATTTGATAACGTACACGGACATTCATCGACGTTCATGATAACGGGGAAAACTTCCAAGTACATATCTTATTAGAGGGTCATTAAAAGCCTCAATCACATTAACTTAACTTTTCTGCTCGCACTTAAACGTTGACACCGATTCGCATTTCGATCTTCCCATTAATAAGTGTGCCGCTTTTCATCCTCCAAAAAGCACCTATTTAGGGAGACAAAATGTCGATGCCAAAATAACACCGACTCGCATGCAACGCATCAGTGAACGGAACCAGCGTCGCTATGCTTGTTGTTTTGAACTCTGGCAAAGCTTAAGTTTCCTGGTTAGTTGTTCGACCCAGCAACCGTAACAATGGGAGGCGGGGCTTGAGATTGGCCGATTAACTGTGTTTGAGCGTATAAAGCATTTCCCTAGAGTTTTCTTGCCAAGGGGTGCTAAAGGATAAAAAATAATTATTAGCCAAGTTGAAGACAAACAAAACTTGCTGAAAACAAAGCGCTGACAGCACAATCACTGGTTAGTTAGATGCAGGCTGCCAGTGGTCCCTTCTGAAGGAAGCCAACCATTTATTCTGCCAGTGTAGTGAAGTATTTTGTGATGACATTAAAATATAGTTTGGAGTTGTCACAACTGTTGTAACAGTACACTGTTGTTGTGATTCTGCTCTTTTGGTTTTGGTCATTCTGCTATGCCATGATCCCTTGCCTTGTTGAAGCTCTGTGCCTGGCCTTGCCATGTTTATTGATTTTCGTGTTAAATGACCACTGCCTTTGTCTGACCATTCTTACGATTATGTAGTGTTTTTTTGGTATTTTAGATTTCCTTGTTTTATTATTTTTCATGTTTTAGTTTATTAGTTATCGTGCCATGTTTTCTTTGCCATGCTTTGCACTTTGTCTCCCCTGTCTTGTCAGGTGTGTATCTTTGCTCATGGTCCCTTGTCTTGCGTGCCACTCATTCGAGTGATTTATTGGTTTCTGGGTTTCAATCTTCTTTCATTATCTCGTGTTCTTCCTTCCTCTCTTTTACTGTCTTACTAACACATACTAATTGTTTATTGTTTTTGCTAATTACTAACCCACACTAACCTTGTATATTTGGACTAACTTACCAACAAGCACTCAGGATTGTATAGCTGCACTTACTAATTGACTAATGATCTCTCAGCAATCGCCCAATTCTAATCTCCGCCCTCTTGCCTTGTCTGTTGCAGCTTCTGTGAATTTCCACTTATACTTTGTGCTTTCCTTTTCTTTTATCTATGCACTTTAGTACTCCTTAACCGGAGCTGTTGTTTGTTCATAGGATTGTCTCGTGATCCCTGTCTGCGTTTTGGCTTTTGCCTTATTCATGTAATTAGATAATTCCTAGTGTGTCACTCCCGATGATTGTACCATTGATTGCACCTGTTCTCCCTGGTCACGTGTTTCACCCGGATGTGTATTTAAGATGTCTGTTTAGTCACTTCCAGTTATCAGATCGTTCTTCCTAGCTTCCTCTGCCACGTTTGTTTACGCCTTGATTCTTAGTGATTTATCTTTCTGACCGCCTGACTACGAGCTTTGCATATTCCCTGTATTGTACCGCATTCTTGTTTATCGACCTCTTTTTGCCTGACTACGGATTTTGTGATTGGTGCCCTGGTTACGATTCTGGATTACGCCCATTGGACTCTGATTTTGGATTGCGGACATTGTACTGTTGCCAGCTCTGTTAAGGGGTTTCCCCCTTCAGAAATAAAGCCTCCTTTTTGTATTCTACTGGTTGTCGCACTTGGTTCATTTCGTTAATCCCTACAACTATACGACACATCTCAGGGATATTGGATTCACTTCATGTCAGTATTTCGTACATCTTCATGTCTCATCTGCGAAACTGCAGTCAATGGCTGTGGGATGCAACTGTGACCATTTTGGACACAAATATGGCCGCGCGAAAACACAGTGACGTCACATGGTCCCTATGAATAGCTGCTTTCACACCGGACACGAAATGAACTTTTCTTTGTCTTTGCATTAACTTTGAATGTAATCTGTTGTGCGAAAAAATTTGTTACGCGTCCAGTATGAAAGCTGCTTACACTATACAAAAGAATAAGAATACAATAGCTCCTTTAAAAACTAGGTAACAACATGCTTTACAGAGGCATATTGCATTAAACTGAAAATCATAGTATCAAATAGAAAAATCATTATATATTTTTAATTATCAATTAGCGGTCAGTACGCTGTATCCCTGATGTAGAGGAGGACATTCTGCTCCTATATGCAGCTCCAGAGCTGTCCTTCCAACCACACTACTTTACAATGGTAGTTGCGAACGATTATTGGAACTACTGCTTTCAGGAACTCCCAAACTATTACTAACGGTTCTGTCAATGGAACTGAGAGCAGTAATGAGGCAAAAATGCTTTTGGAAGGCGCACCCCAGGCGTGCCTTTTGGCTGTCTGATGGCTTGTCTTTGGCCAGCACCTGGTCCACCACACTGGCAGGTAACATGCTATATATTTATGGAGACTGTCACATGACCATAGTCTGACTTTGACACGTTTGACCGTTGACTGCATGAATGCAGAATGCAGGATATTACCGATTGGCTTGCTGCCACTTCATATTACGAGGTGCTTTTCTACTTTGACGATGCTTTCATCAGATCCACATGACAGAGAGAGGGAGAGAGAGAGAGAGAGAGAGAGAGAGAGAAGCGAGAGAGAGCGATAGAGAGAGGTTATCACAAGACATTCTTTTTTGCTCTTATTAAAACAAAACAAGGGAGAAAAGTGATCATTTTGGCAACCTCCTCTTACAAGGGGGCACGTTAGACCAAGTAATGAGGTAAAAAAAAAAATGTGATTATCATTTAGTACAAAAGCGACATCCAGGAAAGCCCAAGATCTCTAGATGCAAATATGGACAGTGAATCATCGATTTGCCCAAATGTGTGAGAAAATTAAACATTGAATGGTTTCTCAAAAAATGTTCCTCAGAGAAAGAAAGGAGGGGGTTTGGATATTTGACCCTCTAGAGAGTGTAATATAATTAACTTATATATGAAATCTACAGGAATTTCTGAGCGTATAGGGCAAAATCAGAAGCCTGAGCTGAATCTCTGTGATCTCTGATAACTCAGCCGTACTGCATCAGGAACTGTCATTTATCTACATATAACTACAGGGGCTGGGGATTATTCCGGTAAACCTTTGCCATGTTCTACCATGTGTTACAAATGCCGCGATCAGACGACAGGACATAGTGTGCTCCAGACCGAAAAAGAAAAAAACCATCCAGAACAAAAAAATCAGGCCTTGTCATGGTGTGGGGTCGTGTCAGGGCCCTTTACAAGAGAAACTTGCACTTTAGTGAAGGTATCATTAATGTTTAAAAGTACACTGAGATCTTGGTACATCACATGCTGCTTTTAAGACGGCATCTCATTTGGGAACGCCATGTATATTTCACCAAGATAACACAAAACCATATTCTGCGCACTTCACAAAGGCCTGGCTGGGTAAGAGGAGGGTGTGGGGGCTGTGCTGGCCTGCCTGCTGTCCGGACTTTTCCCCGATGTGGAATGTGTGGCGTGTTTTGAAACACAAAAATATAACAAAGATCTCAAACTGTTGCAAACTGTTCCTTAAGCATATTTGCAGGACAAATGGGACAAAACACCTGAAAAATTCAATCACCCTCAGTCTCTGTCCCCAACCATTTATAGTGTTGTGAAAAGGAATGGGATCATTACATGGTGGTAAATACATTACTGTTTTTTTTTTTAAAATGTTGCAAGAATCCAAGTTGAAATAAGTGTTTATTTTAAAAAATCAACAAAATTCATGAAGTGAAACATCAAATTATGTGCTGATTCATTTATTTATTTATTTTCCCTCATGTAATACACGTGAAAGATCATTTACAAATAACAGGGTTCAATTTTAATGTTAATCTAATATACAGTATCGTCCCAACCTTTTTGGGTTTGGAGTTATATGACCCCCTCTCCGCTCGGATCCAGAGCCATTGGCACTTGAATCTAATAGACTTAGAAACCTTGACATGCATCTCCAAAGGCTCGTATTAAATGTGAGACGTCAAGCGAGAGACCCAAACTGCCACGTGAACATCAATTCTCACCATGAGAGGATGTGTTTTTGTCTTTAGCTGTCAATAAAGTGTGACCTTGAGAGGCACGCAGTGACCTATGGATCCATTTGTAATGTCCCCTAGCAGCTGCTCTGTGAAACCAGACATTGTGGGAAAAAAACATTTTACAGAGAAGGCCCCAGCATAAAATGTCCCCGAACAAGCACTGACCTCAATGTACCATCAGAACCCTTTAATAAACCCTTAAAATTCCATGGCTCAGGCGTGTAGGAACTAGGGGATCCAAAGGCCTTAGGACCCCCGCTTTGCTCCGCTGTCCCACATTCTGAAGCACAGTGTCCCTTGCAAATGCCCCTATATTGCAATGTTTTCGGTAAAAGACATTGCAATCATTCCTGTCCACTCTGAGATATTAGATAAAATAACTCAGTGGCAAGCATTAAAAAAAGGACATTTTCAATTTATCCAATCAAAGAGGAGATAGTCATACCAATCTAATCCATACAGTGTACACTGTTTCCAAAGAGTTCCAGTGCCGAGTGTCACATGATCAGTATGAGTGGATAAATTGGAAGCTGTGCTAACCACAGCTATCAATATTGCGACAGACTGCTCGCTTTTTTAAACGTCAAAAAAAAAAAAAAAAAAACAATTCATAAGATAGCAAAATACAGTCAAAGAACACGGAGCCTCAATATTAATAAGGCTCCATCTCTGAGGTTGGAGCCCGGGCCTTCAGCCCGGGGACCAGCGCGGCCAGACGATTGTAATCAGCAGCCTTGTGTTCTTGGAGACCGTCAGACCCCCCAGCAACTAAAAGGTCTAGAAACTGAAAACAAGCGTTCAACCAAATAATAAAATGGCCTAATTTTGAGCTTTGTTTAATAAATTGTGCTCACTGAGCTCATCTCCCTTTCTCACCAGTGATCGGACAAGATTGTAGGTTTGGGCAGTTTTATTAGGTTAAGAGCAGGGCATGTCGTAGTGTTTGTTGGGAAGTACGTGCGAATCACGTATGTCAGAACAGAGCTGCACACTGTTACGATAAGTCCTAGACAAAATTATTTATTAAAAATGTGAAAAATTGGCGCACTAAGACTGCAGATGAGGTTCGATTGTCGTAGCGCTGTGCCAATGTCATTTGTTACATGTTTGTTCTTGGGTTTGTTGGCGTAATCTTGGCTCCTCCATTGAGGAGGGTCAAGATATGTTTGACCCCTGTTCTTCTGAATCGATTCTTGCACCCCAACACGTCATGATTATCGATAATAATTGGGTAACAAACTAATGTCATTTTGCCGATTATCTTGACTACAAAATTTGATAAAGGAATACAAGCTCGGGGCATGAAATACTTGACATTCATAACATCGTGGCTTTAACATCAGCAACAATTATCAAAACTGCGCCTTACTTATTACAATTTATTTGAAAATGCAGGTGATAAACCGCAGGTAATAAACCAAAACACCTGATAAAGCGGATCCATGCAATATTTTTTCATACAGCAATTTCACAAGAATTGCATATAACATGACTTTGACATTTACAATTTCTTGCTGTCCTGATGAAATGATGCTAATCTAATTGAAGATTTTAACACCTCTGTGGAAGAAATGAATGATAATCAGATAGGAGGGAATTATAGCTTATGATATTCCATATGAAACCGCAAAATCAAATCTGCAATGACACATAGACGCAGGCTCAGCATTGTAATTCTGCTGCCAACCGATGAACTGAAATAAACAGCTATTTATAATCATTTAGTTTGCGGTTGTTAGCGTATTAAACAATGCAGCGAGAGGCCACAGTCGTAATTAGCTGAAGGCCACACACACTGTAATTACTGTTGCTTATTCAGTGACCGAGCTACACATTATTAAACACAAGATAGTCAATTTTCTTGAACCGCGTGTATTTAATGACTTATAAAGCATAAGCGCTCCAGGGTGCACCATATTTCAGAATAAAAGGAGAATCATTCAACTTCAAAATTCTTGTGTAGTTACCTGCTTAAAATTTGTAAAGTCTTTTTTGATGAAAGTATTTCCTCTCCAAAGCATATTAAAAATCTGCACTATTTTTCTCTGAAATATTGATAATGTGTCATTGTTATTGTCATCATCATCATAATTATATCAGTATAATTATAATCATTCTCTGTTCTGTTGGTAATACCTCTCAGTCTGCCAATGCAGCACAGCAGACACAGGACAGGTGAGGTGTTTAATGTTGAGCAGGTTTGAAGGAGTGCATTTATATTCCGTTGGGAGTATTAAAAAAACTGGTGTTCAGATAAGGAAGACATAAAACGGGGATAAAGAGTAAATTCAAGGTTATACCGTCTCCTCGATACTCAGAGAGAATCCTCAAGGGTTCACCTTTGTGACTCCCTTTTGAAAAAGTGTGCTCTCTTCTCTGCATTAATCCGCTCACATTAAAATATTATATGCTGGAGCAGTGCTTTCAGTGCAAAAGTTTGTCTATAACCACTGTTATTCATCCCATTTATATAAGGAATTATTACTATTATTATTATTATTAGTACTAGTAGTTGTAGCAGTAGTGTTGCCGTTATTGTTGCTGTTGTTCTTGTTTTTTTTTTTTTATCTCCTCGTGTGGTTTTTTTTCCGATGCTGTAAACCAGAAAAGCCAACGCTTACTCCTGTCCTGTCTTGGTTCCCAGTATTTCCGATATCTTTGTGCACGCTGCTACCTTCAAAAACCTTTCTCCACCCAATAGCCAGGCTTTTCAAACGTCTCTCCTTGGACTCTCAACATTTTCAATTGCAATTAAAACAGTTTTTATTTGTGCTTCAGCTGAAGATGGGACAACTTGCTCATTACATCGCATTAATGATTTTTAACATAAAAGTGATGCTTGATACATAAAATATTATTTATGAATCCTCAGCTGAAACTGGCTCATTTTTCCACAATAATGTTGTTTGTGGCCACAAAAAACAGTAGAATGCTTGCATATTTATTATGTATTATCGATTCAACAACCATTAAATTTGATAGTAATGTTGCATGAGTATATAGTAAGATGTTTATTACATCATAATACTCTAAATTATTATAATAGCACTGAAAATGTTAGGTGTAAATTGTGATTAATTGTGCACTTCTCACGAGGAATAAACAGCTTCCACACGAAAACTAAACTTCCATTTTTAACCCTCCTGCTCCTCTCTGCCTGGTTTTTGGACGTGAAATCAGGGGGAGTGTAATTTGGCTGGGGTGGAATACTTATCTACAGAACAGACACGTATGTAGACGCCCAGGCCTGTTTCACATCTCAACCAAAAACATCAGCTGAAAATCAAAATGGGCGATCTCACTGATAACAGGGCTTGACATGCCGTTTCATGCAAACCCTATCTGGAAATAACACTGCAGTCTTCCATCCCATTACAGACTGTGCATGCGGTTTTGTGGCATTCAAATGGCACTGAGATGGCAATATCACATTACTGCGTCTTGAATGATGCCCTTCAAATTTCACACTGTTGAGGAGAATTGGGCAGATGCAGCACAGATTTTATTTTGCAAACAGACACCGGGTGGATAGCAAAACAGATGAGTGCAGTAACCCCAAATGCACAGCGAGAGTTGCGAAATTTGGATGATTTCTCCACAACACATCTCATAGCTCAAAGTACTCATGTATTATGTATTTTTTGTGCAATCTTTCTTCAGCGCAGAAACGAGATGATTCTGTACTGCGGCTATCGCTGTCTTGGCGAATGTGCGCTCAATTAGGCATGGTGTTCAAAAGTTTGGGTTTTTTTTTTTTAATGAGGACACATTTCTGTAGTTCCAGGGCATTTGTAAAACACAATAGAAGAAGAATATAGCGTATCTGCTTTTGGTTAGAGGCACCGTATATGTACGTCTGGAGCTGCGCCAAAACCCAATGTGACAACCGGGGCGGTACATGCGCAGCCAACGCCTAGAAATGGATTCTGTATGACATACATGAGTGCACCCAGGTCTGCACACAGGAAAACAGGACGACTACCTCGGCAACCATGATCACAACAATAATCTGTGCAAGCATTGGACAGGATCGCAGGCATTGAAACAGCCATGCACATTTCATAAACTGATTGTTGGACTCTGTTAAAGTCTACAGAAATAAAAATATAGCCATTGAACAGAAGTAAGCATCGCAGAAAAGGATATACCCAGAGATTTTAATTGTGTTTTTTTTGTTTGTTTGTTTTGTTTTGTAATTCATTGCTGAACTTCCCCTCAGAAACTAAACATAAAACAGATTTTTGTTTACTCATTGTGTTCAAATCAGCCAAACCTCCCATTGACTACATTCCAAGCAGTCAGCAGAAAAAAACTCAGCTGTGGATGTTTGCTCTTTTCAAATTAATTTTGGTATTTTTGTTTGCAACAGATCACAGGATGATCAGGGTGGTGTGCATTTTCAGCAGAAAGAATATTGCGTATTCATTATCACAGCGTACGCTTCATTAGTACACAGTTTAGCGTAATAGTCTAGTGTAACTTAATTTGGTAATAAAGGTTTAGTACACTGATAAGTAGTACACCGGTAAGTAGCCTCACTGCGGTGCCCCACTTGGGATTTAGACCTGCAGCCTCCCAGCTTTTTAGACTCCGTTGCAGAGCATCACAATATGTGGAATACTTCTCAGAACAATGAGACAAGAGCCCTTAATTCCACACAGACACAGTTAGCTTCCCACTCATACACGAGATGGTTTGCTTCGATCGCGCCAATCTCCAGGAGAGGAATACAAAGCCGGAATTTTGCACCGAGGCACGATTTTCCTTGTTTCCCCCCCTGGCTTTTGCCATAATCCCTGCAAAAGTGAATAAATACTCTCCATTCAGCATTCAAACATGTTTCCTGTGGTTCGGGGGATTTGTGTTCAGCGGAGATAACAACGGGATGCTACTTACTTTTTAGCGAGTGTCCGCAGGCCTTGTATTCAATGCAAGGGTTATGTACACTGTTTTCAGAATCGCTGCGGAAAGAAGTCCATATCTGGCTCATTTGCGCAGAAAAGCTTTAGGCGAACATCATAATGCCGCATTGTCAATGATGTGAGGACACCCACACGCGAGCACAGGAAGGCATATTTTTCATTGGTCACGATGTGGGAAATTCAAAAAGTATTCAGTGTTTGAAGCTCAAAGGCATTGTGACATAGACTTAAGTATGTCTAATTTAGCATAACAAAGGATTTTTTTCAAAGGGTATTTGTTTTCTCAGAAAGGGGTTTTTAAAAACTTTTAATCCCAAATCAGAGAAAGTTGGGACAGAATGCTTAATTAAAATTCACAAGAAGTAAAAGAAATTCCAATCTTTCAAAGCAAAACTACTCCACTGTCTTAATACTGCACAAACAAACCTGGCCGTGTCCCAGAATGCACCATTCCATGATTCAATAAGGACTGCATTAGAAATGTACACTAGTCTGCTCACTCACTCACTCACTCACTCACTCACTCACTCACTCACTCACTCACTCACTCTATATTGTTTTCTATAGAAAACATTCACTACATAGTGCCCTACATGGTGAGTAAGAGTATATTTCAAATACAGCTTTATTCACATACAACTCTGAGATTCTGATAAGGGGGTAGACAAAATATCAGAGTTACTTTTACTCTGAAATTTCTTTGCGACAATTACTTAAGCATCTACATAGGAAATTATTATTCATTCGAATGTTAATGATGAGAAATTCTTAAATTAGTTCTAATCAACAGCACTTTGCTCATTAAGTCTCAAAAGCAGAGATTTAAAGGGGATAAATAGTTGGTGCCAGAATATTGAGAGCATTGATCAGAAAAATAGGTTGAGTTGCCAAGCTGTAGTGTGTCAAAAAATCAAAACAAGAAATGCCTAACACAAAAAGCTGCAACAACAAAGAACGAGGGACACATTCGGTGGGGTGGTGGACCACAGGCCTGAAGCGAATAAAGTCACCACAGGATGGAATTAATCCATATCTGAGCTGGTCTGGTTCATGTTTGTGGCAGCGTTTCCCGCTTTGTTGCGTGTTGTGAGTGCAGCTACGTACGCAAGTTTGGCCGACTCTACATGGAATAAGTCGAGGCTAAAATCTCATACAAACGCCTGGACAGTTCATGGTCTACGTGCAAAATTGTGGCCAATTTATCACTGGAGTAGTCTGTGGTATGGTCTGTAATGTTCGTTCCTGGCTTGAAGTGTTCATGAAATTGTTTATATCGGTCTTAGTAATAATGGCTCTGAAAGTATATCTCTGTGGATCTAATGTCAACACCCCCCGATGATGTAACTGAAACTATTTGCACCAAATCAGTTTGAAAGAGCAATGGCCAATGAGGAAAGTACACTTGGCTGGCTGACCAATGGTGTAACTTTATCAGTCTCTCACTCACTCAGCCACAGACTTTCGCCGATGTACAGCCGATCCGTGTCAGTGCAGCGGAAACCGCACAGCGCACGCCCTGAAATGTCTTGTCTCTCTCTTCGAAATCTCTGAGTCTCTTGTCTCCGGCCTCATGGTTCATCTCCCTCTGGGTTTCCCACAGCAGCCAACCTGATCTGCTTCCAAATTCCCAGTCTCCAGAGGGAAAACCAGTGACTGTTCTTCAGTTTAAGCGATTAATTACATCATCTATCGCACACGACTACGGCCAGGGAACCGTCTGAGCTCTAAAATGTACTTCCACAGCCCCTGTAAACGTGGAGGAAATAAGTTTAGAAAAACAACGTTTATCACCATTGTTTTTTTTTAACATTGTTTTATTACCTCCGCCGAGGAAGTTATGTTTTTGCTTCCGTTTGTTTATTTACTTGTTTGTCTGTCTGTTAGCAGGACATCTCAAAAACGGTCACATAGATTTTAGCCAAACTTTGCAGGATGTTTAAGTTGCACAAGAGGAACAAGTGATTAAATTTCGGCCTATCAAAGGCCAAAGTACAGCTGAGATATAGGCCAAAGTTCAAATCCAGCTATGATGGCGGAGGAACGGGCTCTCGCAAGTCCAGTTCTAGTTTTTTTTTATTGTGACGCTAAATTGGCAATGTATTTATCTCATTGTTTTCAGAGGCACAGAGAACCTCCATTGGGTGGGTTTCCACATTAGCGACTAATGTAGGTCACTGATCGGCTGACGAGTCCACACATCTTGTTTTCCAGGCACTGACTGGCTGTTGCCTGAATGGAGGCCCCTGCTGACACTGCGACCCTCCAGGATTGGAGTCGCCCAATTGAGGCTGTTTCAAGTACTGAATTATGCAGCAGCGACTAGTGTGGCACATTCTGAGGCCTCTGTTCCTCAGTGATCGAGTTATTTCACATTTACCTGTCAACATGCGAAAGGCCTTTTAGGCCGGCCATCTGCATGCAAGTTTGGACCAAATGTGAACACTGCAGGCTAGGGGCACACCCTCTGACGTCACTGGCCAGAAACTATGCATAAACTGATTTAATCCCCTGCCAACACGAAGTGGGAGGGGGATATAGGTTTGACTTCCGTCTGTCCGTTCATGTGTGTGTGTGCGTGTCCGTCCGTCCGAGAGAAAGGGGACAACTTTTCTCAGAAACTAGTACAGATTGGACAACCAAATTTGGTGTGTAGCTTCAGCCCATGAAGGCCTTGATGGAGTTCGAAAATAAGACGCACACAATTGGCGGGGATGTTGTTGACCATGTCGACTTGTTCCAGATACCTTCACTGTGCAGGAAGTTCTCCAAAAAGTGTGTTCTTGGAGACTGAAAATGCAGTTTTCAAGCGGAGGAAAGGCCAAAACGCATAGAAAATTTGAAGTTTTTAAATACCCTCGTACCTGTGGACTGGGCCTGAGTTGGCAGCCTTATATAGATGGCAGGGGAAGGATGTGACTCTCTCTGCATTTCTCTCAATCCCTGAGGTACTATTCGGACTAGACCAACAAAATTTTGAAATATTAGACTTAATTCTGTCAGCTACTTTCCGATGACATTTAGAGATGGTTACCTATGATAAGTCGTTCACAATATTCATCCAAATGGTAGAGGTCAGATGCTACAACTGACCCCAACCAAGAGGACAAATGCAAAATGATTTACGGACTCGTTGCAACGTTTTCAAAATACATGAAGGTTTGCTAAATAACTTTTGCTTTTTGTCTTAGTGAACATCGCATTCAGATAGTATGTATGCTGTCGCACAATAATATTTTAGTTTTATTTTGCATTTTCTAAGTAATGCCATCAATTTGCCAGTGTAGCGGACAACAATTAGCAAATGTTTACTTATATAATGGGTGAACTATCCTTGTTTGTTCAAAACAGGCCTAAAGTTAGGAAGAAAGATCAAATTCATACAAAAAAGATCATAGTTTCATTGGCATTTTTTTAAACAAAATAAACATTATTATAATATAAAGAGTCACTTATTAGTATGCATTTTTACTCAAATTATCAGGCCCATATTACTAGGCCCATGGTCCTAGTGCCTGCTGGATTGCCGTTGGCATCCAGTGGGCTGTAAATCATGACATAAAGTGAATAATGCAAACTGTGATTTGTTTTTTACTTTTTCACTGAAGTTGTGACCCTTGAAAATCTTCTCAACCCAAAAACTAAGCCCCTCCTTTCTTTTGTTAACATTTATTCAGCAATAGACTGGTAACATCAATGTATACAGTACCTAAAGGTAAATAGAGGAAAATGGTGCATATCAATGAAAGAAAAGTCTAATCATGCAGTCAATACATCCCAAAATCCATAGATTTCAGACTGGTTTTTAAGAAAGGCATTGTGAACAAAACCTTGAATTTGTTGCCAAATTTTTGACCTGTACTGGCCTTGCCTCCAAACTTCTGGCCTGTAGCGTACACCGCAGTGAATTGTGCTTGTATAAATGCATGTCGTATAATCTTTTTTCTCTGTTCAAAAAAAGGTTGGCTGAACAATTTCTTTGCCTTGGGAATGTTGAAGAAAACAATCAAAATTTGGATTTGGGTCAACTATCCTTATATGTACTCCACAAGAGCCTGTTTGTGATGAAAAATACTCTTTTACAGTTTGTCATATATGGTTACTTAGCTAAGGGACAGTTTCAACATCTTGATTCAATTATCCCCCATGTCAGCCATGAAAAAACACCATGGGTTAGCTTGACCCACTGATCTTGGCTCGAGGTTATCATGTCATTTAGTTAATTTGAATCATCATTTTGTTGACGTCAAGTTTTTAAATAATTCATATGAAAGGTTAGGACAGCATGACAAAAAATACAGTGCATGGATTAATTATTATTATTTTTTTTTTACTATATTAGCCCTAAAACAAATTTTCTTTCAGTAAGCGCCACAGCTGATGCTGAATGTGTCTTCCTTCATCCTGCTGGGAAGTATGAGTGCAGTGTGGGTGCCATCATTCAAGCATGTTTCTGATTGGAGAAATAAGACTTGTTGCAACTTTACCCAGCGTACAAATCTTTACCTTGCGCAACCTAGGCTTACATAACATTCTTGTTTTGTAACAGGCTAAATGTTGTCACGAAAATTATGTGATTCACTTGATGGTTACAATAAGAAATTGAAAGAACAGTATTGCAGGGAAAGTATTCGGTCTGAAACTTGTAAAAATAGATCAAACTGAGCCCTATTACTACCCCACTAAAAATAAAAACCAATAAATGTGTTTGTTTTTTGATTTTTGAATGACGTAATTCTTTCTTTCACTGGATTCTTACCAATATTCTTTCCTGTTCGTTTTAACAGTTCTGGGGCCTCATTTATGAACTGTGCTAAGGCAAAGAAATGGCGTGTAGGCCGACGCCAACTTTGATGCGGATTGTAGATTAAGAAGAACAAACCTACATTAAAAAAAACAAATAAAATTAATTATATCGTGTTCATATGAAAACTTCTTAGTTAATTCTGATTAATTAAATAAAAATCGCCTGCAGTTCAGCGTACGCATTGTTGTGCAAAGTTAGGGTAGGGTACTCATACCAACAAACTGTTTTTCTTTTTCGATCTTACAAAATATTGAGGATTGAAATTCGCGTGAATTTTATGGGGGTTAAATGAGGCCCCTGTTCAATTTACAAACACATATAGTCTATTTCAATTATAATACAATCCCAACAATAAGCGGGAAACAAAAAGATATAAAAATTGTCAAGGTTTCTGATTGAATCAAAATATTTTGAAAATAAATATAAATGTTACTGAATTTGTAACATTCGCAGTTTGAAAAAAAAAAGCCAGGCTGAAAGACATTAATGAAATTTCCTGATTTTCAGTCACTGCTACGAGCAGACTAAGTCGCAGTCTTTGTTAAATGTTGAGCTCAGGCGGACATCGTGTCTTCAATCATTAAGGTAAGCATGACTGTAGTCCGGGCAGTCTACCTGTTGGTTGAACCGGCGGCCGGCAAACCTTTGCTTATTAGTAGGCCTACCGTAAACATAATGTAGGTTAGGTCAGCGCAGCGCCCATTATGTCTTGCCTTTCGATTGTCGATTTCGACGGATTATGGTCATATACTGATCCTCTCAAACAACTCGCTGGTAGGTAACCTTCCAGCGGTCAACATGGCGTCTCTGAAAATAATTTCTGAAGTAAAGCGGAGGGAGTGGGGGAAAAGACTTAATTAGCCAGCCTACTGCGAGATCAAACCGGGACAGAGCCCGGCGACGGTAATGTGGGACTGATTTTCTGTTTTCAGATGCATATAAACGATGATATTTCCACCTGAGGTTTGGCTCCTCGGCACACATCCCCTCCTCCCCAGGGCTGGAGAGGAACAGACGCGCATTTATTTGAATGAAGCAGCTGGGCGGGCTGTGATATTGCTCTGGTGTTACGCTGAGCGTGTGGGAAACAGATAATTCTTCAGGTTTCAGAGCGCGGCGTTTGGTCGCATTGATGTCGGAATTTCGGGCGTCTGCTGTGACGGAAGATATACTGCATTTCCAAAGCGGTCTGGAAGCCGCAGATATTGCCGTGTTATTTCAAATACAAAAGGTCAGGTACGAGCCGGTATACGGAGTGACAAAGAAACCTCCTCAGTTATTAGGTCGCGGGCACCAGTGGCTGGAATTAAATAAATCCTCTGATGTTGTCGACACGTGCTCGCCTTTGTTCTTATTATGCTATTCACACCGACGGTTTCTCCGTCTCGCTCCCAGCCTTCACCGATCTTTCCATCAATCTGGCATAATATCCTGCGTCTTTTCAATGAGATCCTCCCCCCCCACCACCACCATTTAATTGGCATGAATTAGTCCTACAGTTTTTAAATGCCGAATTTTACCATTGATATTCATCTTCTTGAATAAGCAAAGGCTACCGAGACTTTGGTTTTTCCTTTGCTGTGGTTTATCCGAAGTAGTGGAATTTTATATTCTGAAAGTACCGCAGTATGGAGTTTAAAAAGAATAATTTCCCCAGAACCTCACAGTACATACGCCTCCCGGGTTTGCACTGGGGGATTCATTTTCAAACAAAGTGCTGTTCGCCGGGAAATGAAAAATACGCCACAGTGGGGAATTTAAATGGTGGCCATCAATAAATATCACCACTTTAGATTGCATTCATCTCCCTTACTTAATGCGTCTCCCAGATGCCCATCCCGGCTCGCTGACCTTTGCAGCGGGCCTCCTGAAAGAGCAGATACCGCAAAATGCTTTGTTTCTCACTCCATTTATTTATGGACTGCGGACTGTTAGGGGATGGATTAAAGGAGCAGCGGAAATGTCATGTCGCTCGGTGGGAGCCTTCAATCGCTCCGTACGGGGCAGGGATGTAATGCACCTTCGCCATCACGCCGCGTTAGTCTACATAATAAATACCGCTGCCTGCCGCTCCGATGCTGTTCTTTAAAAGAAGAGCGATGCGGGGGGTGCGCGGGTCACATGGACTCAATTTCCTTTTAAGTACAACAGAAATATCGCCTCTCTCTTTGTCTCGTGATAAGACACTTGGCTGATTTGAAAATGGACCGCCAGCGCTGAAACTCTTCTCTTAGGACGGGAAAAAAATAAATGCCATTTACTGGTACCAATTCTTAAAAACGCAGAAAACAAAGATCCAAGGGGAGGACCCTGAGTAGAGCAAAAAATAAAAGGAACCACAACACAGTCTGGAAAATCACATTAAGAAATGAATGTGCGCAATTATCTTGCTCGCAAAACAATATTTTTTAAAAAGCATATGAACCAAACGCATCCCAACAGCTCCCTCATTTAATCCCAGCGGCTTTAAAATAAATTCCTCTGATATCAGGAAGACGGCATTTCCGCACAGTTACATCTGATCTTGTCACTCCCACGGGCATCCGCGCGCTCGGCGATTTCGCCCGCTTGAGCATCCGGGCGGCATCGCTAATCCCGAAGTTGCTGGGATCGCTCCCTCCCTGCGCCCCCTTTCCCCCGAAGTTCAAAAGAGAGGAAGACTCTCCGGATGGAATCAGAAATCCCTTCTCATTTATCTGAGGGGGAAGATAAGTCGGCGTTCCCCGAGGTCTCCTGGCAGTGCGCGCATAAATCGCACCTCGGAGGTATCGGCATCTCAGGGGGTGTGATGGTGAGGGAAAATAGTTTCAACCCTTCCCAGCATCTCAGACTTTTTCCTTCAGAAGACCGTGTGAAAACACGCCCTTTCCCAATGTGAAAATAAACGAGCATTGCCTGATAAACCAAAATGATTCCTGTTAAGGCGCCTGAAGGCCGGAGGGAGCGGTTTGGTGTGGGCAGGACGAGGCGAGATGGCGCCCGGCAGACTCACGAGGTGTAAATTCTCATGTCCTTTGGCATCTATTGACCGTGAACCAGTGAACACTGTCCATGAACCTGGGATATTTGAGTGACTAAAATTACATCGTTTGGCTCCTACAGTGACTAGGCCGGCCCTGCCACTTAGCCTGTCACTCCCCTCTAACTGCCGACGAGTTTGATGGCAGATTTGGAAAAAAAAAAAAAAAAAAGAATAAATGCTGGCATTTGCAGAGGGTGCTATTCCTGAACTCGGAGTAACAACTTAAAAATCGCTCGACCTCAAGTATAAGCTACGTTTGATCCCACTAAAGAATTATATTGACGGTGAACATTTCAATGTGTACATAGAACTGACTGCCCCCTTTATCATTACATTCAAATGGGGAGATACTCTCGGGTAAGCAAATTCTTATCTAAATGCTATGCAATTTGGCTTTCATTAGAAAATTACCTGTGATAAGACAACTCAATTTACTCTTTACTGGAATCCGTTGGGCAAATATATATATACACACATTATATATATATATATTTCTTATTGCTTTGGAGGAGTGATGCAAGCTCATCTGCGGAGAATATGGTGTGTGTCAAGGATCTCGACATAGTCAACTCCATGTAACTCAAGACTGTAACGGCGTCAATTTAAAGAATCACTTCAATTAAGCACGGTAGTAATATAATGACACTGATTTTCAAGGTCTAGATGCGGCCTTAGTAATGGACCCAGAGTGAAAATTGACACACGGTGAATTTTCAAGTAGGCTAATCGGCCATAAGAATAGTCAAAGATGTTCCTGTCACATAAGGCCTATGGTGGCGATGACTTCTGTTTTGGAACAGACATGTTTTAGACCTTAGCGCTGACCTCTCCACTGCAGACCCACAAACAACAGATGCTTTATTTGAGAATGTAACTCTTACTCAGCCCTCAAGAGCATCGCAAGTCATCCGGGTATTTTAAACTCTAATGTGATTTTCGGTGCAGCCAAGAGGTCTTCAACCGCCACGTCAAACGGCCACACATTTTTAATAATGCTTTCAAAACCAATGATGAAATAGCGTAAGGAATTGTTCAGACCTAAACAGACAATACACAAGCTCAGAGGACACAGGAAAAACTGTTCTCCAGAAATAAAGACAAAAACCATTGTGCAACAAAAGAAACTATTTATTTGTAGTATGCATTACCAGTACAAAGTAAGAGACCATAAAACCTACACCTTAATATTTTTTTCTCCACAGAACACAAGAGTTTTAAGTTGGAATCAAAAAGACACTAGTTTTGTGTTTCAGTTTGTATACCTTTTTACATATGCAGAGATCTTAAAAGTTAAAATCGAGCCGAAGTCGGGCTCAGTGATTTCACACTCTGAAATCTTTATATAAAAAAGAAGAAACATTCAAAACACTGCATTTTTAATAAAGAACAAAGGACATGCAACAAAGAAAACATTTGATGTTTTACAAATTGTTCAGCTTTTTTTTTTCTTTTTTCTTTTTTTTTCAAAAACTGAAAGCATCATTACATGAAGCTTTTAATAATACGGTGGAGCTGGACAGGCATTGTGAGGAATATAGTAATTAAACAAAATAAATTGGGTGGGTGATTTGCCTCTGTGGTCTCCACATAGACCCAGTCAACAGAACAGATTTAGCATTTTATTATCATACTAACAGAGGGAAGGGCGACCAGGACTTCAACCATCAGCAATAAGATCACACTGAAGCAGGCTTTCTTTCAATCACACGGATAAACGGCCCAAAACGTTTTCAATCTTACCATTTGATCAACAGTAAAGATTCAAGTTGAAGTACAGCTACTCTCAGAGAAAGGATCTGAATCTGAACTGTGGATCAATGAATGGTGAACATCTTGCTGTTCTACAAAGGACTTCAATTGCTTATAGAGTACATAAATAATATAGCTGTATTCTAAAATGAATTAATGAATGATACGCGATCAGATCTATATCACATATAAAAATATATATACATTGTCAGGCCGTTAAAATGGTTTCGTGTTCATTTCCACTCACAATATACGCGTGTCGGTATGTTTCAAGAGACGCCATCACTATCTCATTTAATGTTGTCGGAAAACAACACTGACTAGACCTCATCAGTGGCAGGATTGGGTTAAGTTTACCATAAAGGATGTGAGGTGGTACATCCAATAGGTTTTACGCACAAGAATCCCTCCCCTTCCACACCATAACCATTATATATATTTAGCTTGAATGACTGGGGAAAAATGATGCCACCTCTTTTCAACAAAGCAGTCTGTTAACAAAGGTGCTCTCTAATGCACGCCACTCTTGAGCGAATTCACAGGAGAAAATGAGGGTGCTACTACAGCGCAGCGAGACGGCAAGTTTGTGAAATGTGTAAAAATTAACGAGGAAATAAATGTGTGTAAAACACCACAAATGCGAGGACACGAAAAAATATATCAAATCCGTACTGGTATCTGTTTTGCAACGGTTTTATCACTTGTTCTATAAACACAATAACAAATACTTTGTGGTTCTACAAATTCCCGAATGTTTACATAATAAATGTTAGCACTGGCAATAATGGCGGGAGATGGGTTTTATTGACGACGAAATGCTGTTAAAGCCAATAATGTTGGCCATATAAACTTGAATTTTTGGTATCAAAGAAACGGTCTGGCTTGACAGGTAGCTACGCGAGAGGAGGGGCCCCGCAAAAAGAGATTAAACTTCGCGACATAAATTTCAAAGTGACAAAGTGAAGCAAAGGGAAGGACAGCCATTACACAAACAGTTCACATTTCGTAATTGTTTCCTTGGAAAACAATATACAGGATGGTTTATTGCAAAACAGGTCAGTGAGCACTGTTCAATGTTCTAAAAATCTGTTTACTCTGAATGTTGTTAAATTAAAAAAAAAAAAAAAGCCCTTCTCCCCCCATGTTATCCCATTTCAACGCGAAGCTGTTCCAGGGACAGTGTTCGATGGTCCTGCCCTGTTATTAGCTGAATAGACAGGGCTGCGAGTGACTGTAGAAATGTCTAAATCCCATTAGCTTAATGACTTCCACGTTTAAGTAGATTCTGGCAAGATGTGATTTAATGCACTGAAAAACAAAACTCAGTTACCAAGACCCTCGACAGGTATAAATATATTTTCAACAGAAACTTGAGCAGTATTGGATTCTCCAAAAACATCACTTTCAATTAAAGAGCAGTAGTCCGATTTCAGGTCAGAACTTAGCAGGACCAGCTCTAAACGATCACTGGAAGAAACAGGGCGTACTGTACAGAGATAATATTGAACAATGATGCAAAACATACACGGGCAGTGTATAATAATGACCACATATCTGTAGCACTTCATAGAAACGAGACCAATAACTTTTTACAGGTCAGTTTATGATTTAAAAATCATCCTCTTATGCACATATTACACAGATGTTTTGGTTACCAGCAGCATTTGGCTAAAATGATAAATCTTAGAGTCAGAGCAGTAATTTCACCATATATAATGATTCCCTCCTGGTATTGCATTCAAGAACGAACTGTGTGAGTGTGCACTGAATCCAGAACCAGTCAGAATCCAGAAACGAAATACGGAAATCGATGTCAGTTCACTATCCCACCGTCAGAAGTTTAAATGTGCACGTCACACACTGATGATGCGAGCATCACTGGGAAACTGGAACTTTTACACTAGTGATTATTACGAATTTTGTACTGATACATTAGAATTGGTTTAAAATGTCCTCCCCCCTTCCACAGAGTGGCAGTTTACACCCAGCACACGAGAGCCCCGTTACAGGATAAAGACTTTGCCCGAAATAAAGTAAACTCGGCTGCAAGCACGTCTAACCCGACCACAAGCGCTTGATTTTAAGAACCTAATGACAGAGTTTACAGAGACAATATTCATTCATTAGTTTGAGGACAGTTGTTCGATTTCAGGAATCGCAACACATGCCGATGAGCTAAATTAATCAACTTTGGGGGGAAAAAACAATGGACACTAATAATAAAATAAATGTAATATTCCTGATGTGACTGTGTAGCATTTGTTTGCTGGCAGAGGGAGATTTCACTCTCATAGTGATGTTTGTTATCATTTTAGTCCGGACAGTTGGAGAGTTTCAGGACAGGAAAATACAGCAAAGGCCACATGATCTCAGATTTTAAGGGCCAATAAAAAAACAACTAATATGTAAGCTGCAGTGTCACACAAGAGGACTTGACTTACTACACGTTGCTGTCATAAGAAATACATTCAGACGGAAATGGCCAGCCAAGTATATTATGAATGTACCTACATGTTAATATTACAGGTTACGTTGCCCTACAAACAAAGATGACAAAGTTTTGACACCTGAAGCACCAGAACAGTGTCTCCTCATCAGTACCAGCTTCCGGCTCGGCTCTTCAGCGCCGCACAGGCCGAGACGCAGGTTAGTGTGATTATACCCAAGGGTGAGCGCCTCGCAACAACATGCAGCCTTCCCAAAAATGCTTGTAAACATATAAAATTTGCATGTAAACAGCTTAAACCTACGAAAAGGGAAAATTCAGCTTCCTCAGTCTCAGCCGATGCCAATGCTCAATGCCTGTGTGCAGTTTCAGATTGACTGGCTGACCCACTTGGGAGAGAAATGGATTCAGACGGACGGACGGACGGACGGACAGACAGTTTCCCCTCAGTGTATAGTGGGATACCAGCCCCGTTACGCGGACATTAGACGACAGCACACCACAGGCCATTTATTCATTTCTTATTCGGTTTTAAAAGCTTATAGTGTCTACTGCAGCTACATCATAAAAATATGATTTATGTGGAAAACCAAAGACAATGAAACCTGCTAAATGGGGATGGCGGTGATTTTGAGAACAAGCTTTCGAAGCCCTGCTAGAGCGCAGAATTCGCTCACGCTACGGTAGGCGGCTTGTTGAGATTAAAGACCCAGAGGACGCACTGAAGGGCCGGATCCCCTTGCGCGGTTCTTTTTGCTCTCCCGCATTGGCGAGCTGCGCTCCAGACGCCACACTGCATCAGCAAACCAAGCTAAAATGGCCAATCATTTCCCCTCTATTTGTTCGATTTGAAAAAAAAAAAAAAAAACATCAAATTGACTTTTCCTGCTCTATGCTTTCAGCGGTGGGCAGGGACAACGTAAATACATGTGCTCTGACAGAGGGAATAAACGGCGATGTACGCGGGCGAAGATAAACGTCGGACAAAGACGGAAAAGTGTCCTTTGAAATCTAACCATCTGGAAAGACGCGTGAGCTCAGATGCTGCAATTCCAAGTAGCAACAAACTTTGAGAGGAGAAATTTTTTTTATTTTTTTTTTCCTGATTCGCTTTAGTTTCATTTTTGGCTAAGAGGTAGTGTCAAAGTGTTCAAACTGAAATGCAGGTGTCGCCAGTTTCTTTCAATATTTCGTTCAACAATTAACATGAGATCTACTAACAGCGGGTGAACAGAGATCATACAGATACATTTTTATAACTTTACAAACAGGCCTCAGAGCTGCGACTTTACTAATCTGTATCACAATTGTTCAAGAGTACCGATTTTGTTATTCAATAAATTTTATTCCCAGGGAAAGGCAATCTCACCGTGTGTGTGTGGCGCCATTTTGTGTTACTGCATTCCAAAACAAAAGGGGCGTCCTGTCTTGTGACTGGTGGGTTTAACTCCACTCTGAGTGGGGCGGTGGGGGGGTGGGGGGAGCTGGATGTTTGTGGTTCTTCTTCAGAGGGGCGGGGGGAGAAGGTGAGGGATCAGTTGGACGTGTCAGAGTGGACGCTTCCGGGACCTTCCGTGGGCGAAGTCACTGATGAGGGTGTAGTAGCATCTTGCCAGCCACCGTTTGCCTGCAGAGTTAAAGGTAGAAGAAGAGGAAGAATGCAGTTATGCCCAGCGTACGTCTCATTAGTGACATCATCAGAGTGGACAGGAAGTTGAACATGGTTTTACCTGGCTGACGAGCTATTCACCAGTATCCTACAGTCAGGAAGTCCACAGGACTTTACAGGGTCAAACAGACACAGGATTACTAACAACACGCCAGCAATGACAGCAGTGGCGTCTGCCTGCAGAACCGCTGAAACAGCATCAGTCCCGGCAGGTTTTAACTGTCCTGTTCAGCAGCCGTTATGTGGCGACTAGTGACAATATCATTATGGCTCAGTCCGCATTTCTGAATTTTCTTTTAATTTTTCATGAATTCCATAACAGATTTTTGCAGTAACCCACAGGTTTTGTTCCATATTGACCAAACCTAAACATTCAGTTTGAGCCTTTTCGCATTTCTGCCCTAAATGAAATTCTTCTGCGGTAACGTGAATTAAATTGCAATAATGCGCTCCCATATTCAAGCGAACTAAAAGCTGTGTGGGTTGGTTTTTTTTTTTTTTGTCTTTATAAGACCAACATAACATCGCAGTTGCGTCAGTGAATAGACCCAAAATCCTCGTCACACAGGCAATTAGCGAGGCTAATTCTACAGCGCGAGATTACAGGTCTCGGAGACGCAGGAAAGAAAATACAACCCGCCACAGCAAGTCAAATTAAAAACGCCATTCAACCGCCCTGTCAAAAAAAAAGTGATTTAAATGAGGAACAATAAACCTAAATGACATTATTGAGGATGTATCAAACCCCCTGTGAAACGAAACTCACAAGACAGGCAACGGAGGAATCAATTATAGCAAATTATTACATTGGAGATTGGGAGGGAAATATAATGGAAAACATGGAAGCCATTTCAAATCCCTCAGACAGGCTGCTAAAGAGCATTCAGGACATTAATAGCAATTTCCATGCCATCTAGAAATGGCTGAAAATGGTCTTTGGCAGCCTCTTATTTCGAAGGCTGTTATTTAAGACGGAAGCAGTCCGCAATCACACGGAGAGAAAGAGGGAGAGAGCGAGGGAGCGACAGAGTGGGAGAGCAAAGAATGTGGAAATAACTTTTAAAATGTCCAGATTTGGAGCCGTTCCATTTTGGAGTCGAAATTGCCGCTCTGAAAGCCTTCCTCGCACATGGAAGTATTGTGTCCGGGCTCAGCCATTAGCCTAACCAATTCTCCTTTTAAAATCGTATAAAACTGGGTGGCACAGCACCACTTAAAAATAATACTGGGGAAAAAAAAAATCTCAAATGTTTGGAACATAATTAGGGCTTTCACATAAATTACTAGCAGTGTGAAATATTACCAAAATATGAATCCAATAAGTACTCACTGGGCATGGCGAGGAAAAAATATTGCAACTGCAAAATGTGCCATTTCCCCTTTTACATATGCATGGATTCTTACAATTATAATATTATTTACTGCCCGAATACTGGAATGCTTTAGAAGTGAAAATATGTATTTATACGTCAATTCAGCATGTGCAATGCAACTGATAATAAAGACTTGTGCTATCCATCAACTGAGTAAAATAGCTGTCATAGCTAAAGTGGAATGTGCGAGAAATATACTTTCTTAAACAGCAGGATCCGCTGGGAAAGAATCCTGGGCCTGTGAAAAATCAATCACACGGCCCAGGACGCTACAGTACTTAAAAAGACACCAAAATAAATTCTGAAGTAATACTGTTTATTTTAATTACTTCCCTTTAAGGCATAAGCACTGATCTAAACAGGATTTACTGTACATTTCATGATGGATTTCCAGCTACACAATGATCATTCAAGCTTGTTTTTGCTTTGTTCTTATTATGTTGTATATAATGTTGAAAGCAGAATGAAAATGTTACAAATGTACGGTAAATTAGCATACCATGTAATTATTTATAGGCAGCCCCATATAATAAGGTCACACGAACTGACGTTAACGTATGTAGTAGCCAACTTGAGTTTATAATGTAAAAATACCGAACCAACGAAAATAACTTGCCTTAATTTAAATAAATTGTCAAGTATTTCTTAACCAATAACTAATTAATAAAATGAATAACTAACAAAGTTATTTGTTGAATGATGATTATACTTTAGCAAAGCACAGAATAAAAATGCTATTATTTATTCATTAACAAATAAACCAGTTTTTTTCCCCTAAATAAATTTATATCACCCAATGAATTTGAGAGCAAAAAATAAATGAAACATCGCGCAAGCTAATTTTCCAGTCGCTAGAAGTACATTACATCTCTATTAGCTCATACTAATTCATGTACACCATATTGTGAACAGTTACCAGTGTATATAATCATGGAAATATTGATATGAAAATGAAAAAAGAGGCTGAAAGCCATCAGGCTAGAGAGAGGGTACTGCTGAATGGATGTGGGGAGGTATACTAATGTGCTTGTACCGTGCTAATGTATTTGTACTATGCTAATGTGTCTATACTATGCTAATGTGTCTGTCCAATGCGAACATGTCTGTTCTATGCTTATAAGCTTGTTCGATGCCAATATGTCTGTTCTATGCTAATGTGTCTGTATTATGCTAATGTATCAGTTCTATGCTAACGTGTCTGTTCAATGCTAATTTAACTGTTCTATCCTATCGACTGTATGAATATCGAGGCGGGATACAATAGCGTTCTCTTCCGTTCCGCACTAGCAACTTTGTAAGAGAGGTCTCCAACGTATGTCAGAAAATATATAACCCTCTGCCCCCCCCCAAAAAAAACCCAAGTAGGGACCTGAGTCCATAAAAAATGAAAAAAAAAAAAAAAAACTATTTCATTCTTTTCCTGGGGACATGTAATTTCATTATTGCGCAGCCGGAAAGCGTGGCGGGAGAGCGGAATCGCCATGGCGACGGCGGTCGCGGTCGCTGGCCTCCCCTCGCGCCGCATGCCAGCCGGCTGTCAGGGGCATTAGGGCGGCAGACGCGTGATCCAACCAACGCGCTCGGATTGCTGTCCCGAATCCGCACCCCGCTCTCCTTGTGACTGTCTTATCGATTTTCACCACTGCGACACGCCACGTCGCCGAGGATTTCGCTTGCCCGCCACGGGCCGCAGGCGTCCCCGAAAGGCCGCGCGGCGGAAACAGGGATAAAAAAGCGACAGCCTGTCCTCCCACTTCCCCACCCCGCTGGGGCCCGCGGATTTATTTTTAGATGGGGGCTCACAGCGGCGCGCGCTGGCCATTCTTAGCAGGCGAACCTCGTCGGAAATCAAGCGCACTTCGTTTTTGCGGTACCGGAACCTGGAGTCGCGGTCACCTGTGCTTTGGTTCCTCGCGGGCTCGGCGGCGAGAAGCCGCAGGTGCGGCGCCAACGCTGATGCCCTCTGACAGGCTACGACAGCAGCTGCCCGCTCCTCGCCCAACCAACCTCCGCCGTTGGCGTGACCGACGCGGAGACAAACAAATAGGTGACCGTGAAGATCAAACAAGTCGTCCGGAGTGTCATTCTGAGCCCTATGGCTTTGAAATAATTGGCGCGGGGGAGGTAAAGTTTACAACAGAAGAGGAACAAGCAAAGCGGAGCAGAGCACGGAATGAAAAATTTTCTTACGTTGATGCCCTGCGGACTGTACATCTGGCTCGCTGCGAGTCCGTCACTGTATCCTCCTGTCTGACTGATAACATGGCGAAGGGTATCCACCTGAAACAACAGGAAGCACAAACAAAGCAAAGCCGAATTAGAAAACGGCCCCGAATCTTCAGGACTCGGACAGAGGGAGAGGTCAGTGCGATTGTGGGAGGTCACGCCACGCAAGGAAGGTCATTCGCTCAAAAGTCAGCAAAGAAAACAACACAGCGTCTATCGTGGAAATAACCAACAAAAACCCTGCCGAAGAATTCATCAGCCAGAGAAAATATTAACCCTTAAAGCGCTAAATGCAGCTATTGTTGCTCAATGATTTAAGATATCACAATTCTGTAGGAAGCTCTTTTAAACAAGTTGCCACATGATGGGTTTTCAACAGCGCAAGATAATTAAATAGGTATTTTTTTAAAATGTATTTCTGCGCTCCAAGGGTTAATAAAAGCACAGAATACTGTGTATGCATGCGACACAACCCATTTATATGCGCATGTAAACACACACAGCCATTTTTCACGTCACTGCTGGGGTGCAGAAATTATTCAAAATCCCAGCGCAACAGATTACAAGCAGTGGCCGTACATCACGATTCTCTGACCACAGGAGTCACGGAAGGGAGACCCCTGTAGGCGAACACGACTTCGTAACCTTGTACAGCACAAGGACACGAGGTTCGCCAACGCATCAACACAGCAGACCTTTCTCATGGGTCCAAAGACACCTCCGAAGCAGCATGTGCCATAAATGCCGAAAGCATTCGAGCCGATAATTCATGAGAGAAGACAACCGCCCTCGCTAAGGGGGTTGAAACTCAAGCGAAGTTCGTAGAGGAACAACGTGGAACACTACCTTCTCTAGCGTTAGGGGCAAGGTCGCCGGGCCAAATTATCCCCTCAGCAAGACGGACACCTCATCGCGCTGAAGTCACACTGGCAGAGAGGTGTCGCATCGCTACCAAAAAAATGTTGGCGGTCATTTTTTCCTTAAAGCAGGTGACAGTGGCCTCAAAACTATGCAGGAATAGGAAGGGCTTCTGGGGACATGTGTGCTGTGAGTTAATGGTCACTAATAGCACACAGCGGTTTGATCCACACCCTCAAATCGCCTTATTCTTTCCAACTGGCCCCCAGCAACACAAGTGTCAGCATTCATTACAAAGTCCAGTCCCACGACTGCCATTCTCCCAATGAGTCATGGCGCAGACCGCAAATTACATTCACACAAAATCCATCTGCGCGATGGTGGTAATTTAGTTGTACCTTCTTAGAGGGCAGCCCTTGAACGTTCTTTCAAGTGAAGTTCAAGTGATGCTGCTTGGTTCCTATGGTGGACACACGTTTGGGATGGACGTGGAGATTAATGGAAAACCCCTTAGACTGTAACTCTTTCCCTCAAGTTTTTGCTTAAGAAGATTCAACATTTAAAAAAAATTCTTTTTTTCATATTGTAGGACAGAGTCACACGCATATTCTGTATCTGCAGAGCTTCACTGAAGCAGCATCACACTCATACTGAGAGAAATATTCAAACCCAGGACGCCATGTTTTTATGCCCACAGCATTACATCAAATGGAAAATATCTAGATCTTGTACATAATTTTACACGAATTTCCAGGTTATTCAGCAGGACATATTTAGGAAAGTTGGAAACCTTGGAATCTCCACTATAATTTTTCCCGGGACCGAAGTTCCACCGGTTTGAATAGAGGGGCTGCATTTGAGGAACCCGTATGCGGGTCAGTGGGTTTTACGGAGTTAAGGACTGAGACACACAGGTGTTCCGGGCCGGGGTTTGGTCGTAGCCCCTGCTCAGTAGCGCTCCCTACCTGTGACTGCACGTTGGCTCCGACCTGAGCCCCCTGGTAGGAGTCGCCATTGAGAGACTGCACACTCATGAACAAATCCCCGGAGTTTGACATGTTAAAAGAGCCAGCAGACCCTGGAAGGAGAGAGTGGGCACCAGAGTCAGAGAAGGAAGGAGAAGAGGTCCAGCAGTGACGACATGCAGGAGCGAGAAGTTAGTCCCCACGTGTGTGTGTGCGTGTGTGTGCGTGCGCGATAGGACAGCGACCAGGGCAAACAGGACAGAGGTGACAGGCAGGGACAGTGCGTTGGGGATGCCAGCTCTAAGAGCTTGTTCATCTCCATGGAAACTAATCGTGGTAAAAGGCCCTGTTCCAGGAGATCTACAGTCCTGTGGGTCGTCCCTACAAGCCAAAGGAGGCACAATTCATTCAACAGCTGAATATTTCTATCGAGGTGCTAACTAGTGTAGTCAGTTGTGCTGATTTGAGTTGGAGTGAAAACCTACAGGATGGAAGATCTTCAGGAACAGGGTTAGTTACCATGGATACAGAATATCTATCTCACGGCAAAGCAATTTATGACCAAATTTCTGATTCCGGAAGTTGTGTGGCAATAGAACAGCAGAGTGTAATTAGTTGTGTGTCTGATGTAATGCATCAAATTAGCAAGTTGTGCGCATATGTATATAGATATAGTATTAATTCTTCGACGAGACGGTGATTTAAGATCATTTGCTGGCGCTCGACCTCTCAGAAGTAGCATTATTCAGTTCCAGATGCAGTTGCGTGGCGAGGGCTTATGTCGTCTCATGTAATTAAGGAAAAATCCTGCAGTTTTTACGGCTGTGTTCTGCAGCAACTTTGTGGCAGTATCTGAAAACACACAGTTTAGATGGCTCGAAGGCCTCTAAAAGGATTGATTTTTGCAACCAGCAATGGGTCCAAAAAGGAAGTCCTAATTCAATAGGAAGAATTAAAGAATCCTCTTTGTGCTTTAATGGTCCAAAAAAAACCCCCAGATGTTAAAAGGACCTCTGGTAAACTTAATTTAAAAAACAACAAATCCGTAATCAAATACAGCTCATGACCCAATGACAAAGGACCCTGCCGCCTTGTCATCGACTTAATGGCATGCAGGAGACCGCGCAGATGACGGTAAAAAGGATGTACGCGCATTTCCTAGCAGACGGGTCGAATGCAAAGCACATTACCGAGATGACCACTCGCGTGCAACTCAATACAGGAAGAGAGATGAGTGGAAACCATGTTAGAAATGGTGAGATTAGTCAGCAGAGGGAAGAGCTTTTATTAGTCCGCAGCAGAAGAGCGAGAAACTCACTACTCGGAACGGGGCCCAGGTCAGCTAATCTTCGAGCCAAATATAATAACGATGATTGTTCCATTGCAAAAAATAATATTTGTTTTCGTCCATTGTAATACAGTGACGCCTGTGCCTACAGTATGTGTCTTGCTCTCAGACCCTGAAACACACTTTTCTACACCCCGTTGCATGAGCATGACTGTGTTGACTACATTACTGTCCAAATAGGAGACGACAGCATTTCTCCTTACTCAGCTATTAATGCTTCGACAACCCGCTCCAAAAAATAGTTTTTCCACTCATAGAATAATTTCAGCAACCGACAAGCAAAATATAAAATGGCAGACTAGTCAACAAATGGCAGTTTTAATACCTTGACAATCGGGCCGCATCACCATTTCCCAGCGTGTGGTGAGGTACGCCCGTGCATGGAGGGGTTGGCTGTAATTTCTGCTACTGTCAATTAGTAATTTGTTCCAAATGTCATTAATCCACTTCATGATTTATAAAATTGTTCTCAAAAAAAGTCCACAGACCTGCAGCTCAGAAGTACGCCAGCACAAGATAAACACACACTCAGCACACAATTTAGCTAAATTTTATTGGCATTTTTTTTTTCTTCAGAAAGGTAACCCCCTTGGGAAAAAGAGGTAACTTCCTCAAAATGCCACACAGTTTTCAAGGGAGCCCCAAAAATATAACTGCTCAGTGACATTTCTTTATTTAGCTTTCCTCCGCCGAGGGAATTCACAAACCATGCACCCGTCTGCCTGAGACCACACACACTCGTGCGCACACTACAACCCAGATCGCCATGGCAGCAGACTTATCGCGAAGCTCACCTGCCGAGTTCGGGGTCGAGGGAGAGTTGGCCTGGCTGCCGTGGGCGGAAACGTTGGCTGCGTTGACGGCGGTTTTGGCGGCGTACATGTTGGCCTCCTCCTGGAACTTGCCGATGTTTTTCTTGTATCGAATTCTTTTGTTTCCGAACCAGTTTGACACCTGCAGATATGAAAAAAGTGTAAAAAAAATGAGTCGCCTTCATTGGGAGTTCCGATCACCTTCAGAGGCCGAAACCTTCAACGTGCTGAATCTGAAAATCGGCCCTTAGAGCACAAAATGCTATTGTTGCTCAATGATGCAAGATATCAAAATCAAAGCTGTTGAAAACCTATCATGTGGCAACTTCTTTAAAGGAGCTCCCCTGCGGGAGCAGCTCCCCTAATCCTAACCCTCCCCTGCAGGAGCTCTTTTAGAAAAGTCGCCACATGATAGGTTTTCAACAACACAAGATAATTTAATTCATTTTTTAAAATTTATTTCAGTGCTTTAAGGGTTTAAGCCTTTTACTTTCTGCTTTTCAGAGCAAAAGCCGTAAAGCCTCCGTACAGCATGTGCCAGCATTATTTATTTATGTATATTTGAAAAGATGACAGATGAAAAGGCAATATAAGCCGAAAGCGGCATGTAAGGTGCTAACGGTGCGTTCTCCTGAAGCGCCGGGCCTTGGGTCAGAAGGGCTGGACACTGCAGGGAATGGCGCCAGTGACAGAGCCTCAGGTCTTCGATAATCGGACCTGAGGTGATGATCGTCGACGCTGGGACAATTAATAAATGACCAGGGGAAAGGCCTCTAAATGTGTTTTGCATTAAAAAAGAACGCAAACCGGGGCGCTCCGGCGGCTCATCGGCTAAGTGCGCGTACCATAAGGCAATGTCCTTTCCGCAGCAGCCCGGGTTCGAATCCGGCCTGGGCAATTTGCTGCATGTATTCCCCATACTTCTCCCAACCTTTCCTGTCTATCTCTACTGCACTGCCAAATAAAGGAGAAAACTCCCAAAAAAAAAAATCTTTAAAAAGAAAAAAAAAAAAAAGAACGCACACCATTGAAAATGCAACAGCTTCGTAAACAACTTTATTCTTCATTCATTTTTATCAAATATGATTTCTGGCAAAATATTCATCTGTGAGCATAATTAGCTCTGGCTTCCTTCTAACTTCCTTTTTTAGACACTAGAACCAACCATATTAAAATTTTGGGGGGATTTTCCAAATGCACTTTGGCTTTTTTTTTAATGCAGAGATGAAAAATGGACGAACACCGCAGGAACTAAGACAGGTGAGCGATGTTTCACAAATTACACGTTACGCAGTCAGGTTCTGACACCTACGGACCAAAAAAAAAAAAGTCTTTTCCCGACTAAAACACTACGATTGACCGAACTGACAGTTGATAACCCAGCCGTTGCAACACAGATCCTCTCATTTTGGCAGGACTCGAGCCAGATTCAAGTCCGCTGACAAATCAATCACTCCACCTTTTAACTGCAAACCACAAAACAGCCCATTATGTGCTTCTGAGGGTCACTGGAGAGGTCAAACCACCTGTACAGGACGGACAGGGTACTTCCTGTTCGAGGCGTCGCAGAGATAAGTGCGTTTCCTGTTTTGGGAGGACTGTACCTGTGACACTGTGATGCTACACTTCTTGGCCAGTTCCTCCTTGGCCTCCTCGCTGGGATACGGGTTGCTGAGGTGCGAGTAGAAGTATTCGTTCAGGATTTCCGTCGCCTGCTTGTTAAAGTTTCGTCTTTTTCGTCTGGGCAGACAAAGGAAGGGGGACAAAGATGCTGTGTTTATGAGGGGCCAGTGAGATCAAAAACACTTCAGCAAACTGTTTTGGTTTAAGACACTTCATCGATACAAAACACTTTCACAAACTGCAGCGGTTCAAAATACTTTCACAAACTACTGATTCAAAACATTCTCACAAACCAGATCAGTCCTCAGTCCAAAACACTCTCACAAATCACATGGGTACGAAACATTTTCACAAACTGTATCGGTTCAAAATACTTACCCGAACCGTACTGGTTTAAAACACTTTCACAAACTGCATTGTTTCCAAAACACTTTAGAAACTATCTCCTCAAAACACTTTCACCAACTGAATCATTTTTAAAACACTTACACCAACTGTATTGGTTCAAAATAAAAAAGTGTGGGCAAACACCACATTCTCTCTCACAGGAGGGTTTAAAAGCCTTTATACAGTTTGAAAAATGATGTCATGGTGCCAAAGTCCTTTACTGTCGGCATCTGATAAATTATAATGGCAACCAATGTCAGGAGTCCAAAAAATGCCCTTAATTCTTGCATCACACTTTTTGCTCACCTTTTAAATATGAAGTATATTTTTTTAGGGAACCACCTAATTTCTAGCTGCCAGACCTACTCCTCCATCCTTATTATGCAGAACATTTTTTAAAAGCTCTAAACAGCGCAGAAAGTCGCTGCAGATGGGATCTGTACATGAGGCGGTGGGCTAAGGCACAGCGTCTCAGATTATAAGCAGATCAGCTCAGTTCTGGGGTATTTCCATCCCGAGCAGCAGAAATCAGGCCTCAGAAATGTAAATGTGCACAGCATGATCCGCCGGTCCGGGGAATTAACGACTACTGAAGAACACCCCCCCCGACATCTCAAAAACAACCTGCAAATCCAGAAATGATCCTCCCCAATCGAAGGAGACGCGTACAGAGAGGAAATGATCAGACTCTCCGGTTCGGCGGGCAGCCGCACACATTTTTACATCGATGTTGAGGACAGAAGACAATGGCTCACTGAGAGACTGAAAAGCAGTGAGTCGAGAAATGTTTGCCATCAATTAAAATGGAACCACATATCTGTGAGGTTTATTAGCGAGGTAAAGGCAATAAGGACTCGCCAAAATATAAGATGTTGTTCCATAGTTTACTATGACTGGACAACACCATGTTAAAAACTGTCAGTGCACCAAGCAGACTTCATATGCGCTAAAGTTACACCTCAAAGATACTTCAGTATATTATGATTTACCTCAAAAACACATCTGCGCACCATTTTTTTCACAGGGGTATAAAATGCCTAATGAGTAACACAAACATGCGCCGATTACAGAATGTCACATTCTCCCATATTCTCGATGAGCAGGTGCATTTAAAAATTTCACCAAATTTGAGTAAATTTCCCTGCCCTCATTTAAACATGGTTCTACGGCCCAGAATCCACCACAAGCCGTCTCAAATTCTGCATTTTCGAAACACACTGTTTACACGAATACTGACAAAAATTGCTCACGGTGACGCACAATCAATCTTCCCAAAGAGCAGACAATATCTACAGATTAGCTTAGCATTTGATGCCTGGATTTGTGCATGCGAGCAATTAAGCATGCACTTCAAAGAATGAGCAACAATAACATGATTTGCCAATGTAATTTGCTCCGATCCATAAAGACAGCGATTTCCTGCCAGGGTTTAGCCCTTCTGGCAACTAACAAACAAGACCGAGAAGTATGTGCGGAAACAAAGCATTTTTACATTTCCCAGAGTTCCTGGCTGCAGTCTGAACATCTCCCACACAGTGGTGCGCACGAGAGAACCTTCCGGAGAGATCAGATGGAAATGGCAGGGATCCTCTACAAAGCCTTTAGAGACAGCAGAGAGCAGGAGTCTGTGATGGTGAAGGCGCTGCACGCGCTTTACTCACAATCACAACGTGGCAAAGACGTGCCCTCTTTCAGGCAGCCAAACATCCCTGCACATGCACAAACATGCACACACTCACAAACATGCATTTGCACATGCGTGCACACACACACACACAGACACACACACACACTTGTACTTATATTTTTGTGAGGACATTACATTGACTTCCATTCATTCTTTGTGTGTCTCTACAGCCTTTCCCTAATCTTAACAATAAGCAAGGCATACCTAACCCAAACCCTTACCCTAACCTTAACCTATCCCTAATTCTTACCTTAACCCAAACCCTTACCCTAACCTTAACCTATCCCTAATTCTAACCTTACCCCTCACCCTTACCCTAACCTTAACCTATCCCTAATTCTAACCTTACCCAAACCCTTACCCTAACCTTAACCTATCCCTAATTCTTACCTTAACCCAAACCCTTACCCTAACCTTAACCTATCCCTAATTCTAACCTTACCCCAAACCCTTACCCTAACCTTAACCTATCCCTAATTCTACCCTTAACCCAAACCCTTATCTTAACCTTAACCTCTCCCTAATTCTAACCTCACCCTAACCTTAACCTATCCCTAATTCTTACCTTAACCCAAACCCTTACCCTAACCTTAACCTATCCCTAATTCTTACCTTAACCCAAACCCTTACCCTAACCTTAACCTATCCCTAATTCTAACCTTACCCCAAACCCTTACCCTAACCTTAACCTATCCCTAATTCTACCCTTAACCCAAACCCTTATCTTAACCTTAACCTATCCCTAATTCTAACCTCACCCTAACCTTAACCTATCCCTAATTCTTACCTTAACCCAAACCCTTACCCTAACCTTAACCTATCCCTAATTCTAACCTTACCCCAAACCCTTACCCTAACCTAAACCAATCCCTAATTCTACCCTTAACCCAAACCAATATCCTAACTTTAACCTGTCCCTAATTCTAACCTTACCCTAACCTCAACCTATGCCTAATTCTAACCTTACCCCAAACCCTTACCCTAACCTTAACCTATCCCTAATTCTAACCTTAACCCAAACCCTTACCCTAACCTTAACCTATCCCTAATTCTAACCTTACCCCAAACCCTTACCCTAACCTTAACCTATCCCTAATTCTAACCTTACCCCAAACCCTTAACTAATAACTAGCAATTTGCCTTAGTATTTTCCCCGTAGGAACAAAGTAGGAAAAAAACATGTTCCGGTTCTCACTTTGTTACATGTTCAAAATCACAAACACACACACACTCACACTCTCACTCATACTCACATTCACACACTCGCTCTCTAACTCATACAAACAATGACACTCAAAAACATCACACATTCACACACACACACACACACACTCACAAACGCACAAACCCTCTCTCTCACACACACACACACACACACTCACAAACGCACAAACCCTCTCTCACACACACACACACACACACACACACTCACAAATGCACAAACCCTCTCTCACACACACACACACACACACACACACTCACTGACCTGGCGTCGAGGAATCTGGAGCGCAGGATCATGACGGCTTCGCACGTGCTCTGTTTGAGTTGCATCTGGATGGAGCTGAACTTGCGATGGATGATGCCGACCATGCGCTCGATCTCTTTGGGTGAGATGGGCCGAGTTCGGCTCTGTTCGCGCAGCAGGTTCATCACGTGAGTCGTGAACTCGTTACATGCCTGAAAGGCGAAGAAAGACACGAAGGTAAACATTTCATTCGCTCAAATTCCAAAAAAAAAAAACATGCACAGAAACTCTTCACAACACGATCACAGTGGCAACAAAAGAGATTCTATGTAAAACGCATCTAGCTAATTTTATCCAGGATAACACAGGATTCATCAACCCTTAGAGCGCTTTACGCACCTCTAAGGTATTGACTCTATCTCAGGTATAAACTCTAAGATATGAAAATCAGATGCTGTTGAAAACCTATCATGTGGCAACTTGTTTAAAAGAGCGCCTGCAGGGGAGCCCTTGTTGGGAGCCCTTTTAAACAAGTTGCCACATGATAGATTTTCAACAGCTCAGGATAATTACGTTTCTAATTCCTTAAAAATGTATTCAGCGCTCCAAGGGTTAAAAAAATCTACACAATTATGAAGAGATACAAACTTCAACCAGCCTGTGAGTGTAAATATTACATAGAACTCAAGGAGAAAATGAACACCAGAGTTTGATGCAAATCTTTTATTGATATCAGACGCCAAGCGGAACTGTCGAAGGCCGAACAGGGCGCGCAGACGCGGGATGAATGTGGATTGTAACCTGGTTTTGTTTGGGTCGCACGTCATTTCCAGGTGAGTACACCTCGTGCCGGGAAGACGGCGCTGATTCCCTGCTCGACTTTGGAGAGCGACTGCTTTACATGAGGAAAATGCGTCGGATGAAAGTGGCGTTCCGCGAAAGACAGACAGAAATGACAGGTTCTCGCTGCCGACAAGGACTCCTGTTCACGTTCAGCGGTTTGAAACGAGAACCTTCCGGAATGCAGTACTCCTATCGCTCTCTCTCTCTCTACCCCTCCCTTCTGCTCTGCCCCTCCAAACTCTCGTTCCCCATCTTATCTTAAGTTGGGTCACATGATGATGTGTCGCCGCGGACTGACTCTCTGTTACGGTTGGACCAGGGATGCGCCCATCAAACCGAGATCGCAGTTCACCCAATGATGGCAGCCCAATTAGCATAATGGCAGAACACAACATGGAAATACACATATACACACAACACAGACACACTCGCAGCGCACAAACACACAGACCAGCTAACAGGCGTGTATCCACAGACCCATACAGAAGGGCGGGTGACACAACCTCCAACAATTTAAACAGCGCTACCCAGCCGGCGCACAAGCTAAACATGAAGCTGGTATTGCAGAGATGCACAAAGCCCACTATGTCAAGTTCCCAAACAGGAAAGTATCAACAAGATGCCCTTATTCCAACATTCAAAAATAGCCGCACACCCTTAGACCCACTTGCAAAAACATGAAAAATTAAAATTGTATCTTGTATAAATGAGTAAAAATAATAACTGAGCCGTAACTTGCAATTGTGCTTGCTTGCGCGCACACACACACACACACACAAACACACACACACACACACACAAACACACTCCCACACTTCCAGCGATAGTAAAAGGGTTCTTAGGACGACTTGCACTTCAGGATAAACAGACCTATCATTTTTCAGACTATCACTGTTCCCTTTTGTGATATCTATCACTCCGCGTCCTTTAATAACATCATATACAACCCATACATCGCCAACATTTTTATTAAAAACTGTAATTATGACCGTTTCAGAAGAGAATGAGTAATCTGTCGAGTAGATATGCAGTCCGCCGATACTCAATGGAAGAAAGCAAACATGACTAATAACAGTCTAATGCAGGCAACATCCCACCCGCAGGTCCATCTGCGCCTCCTCCTTTAGCGAGAGGAAAAAACAAAGCAACGAGGCGCTCGAATGAGGGGCAGGGGCTTGATAATCTGACAGTCCTCCGGCAGATAAGACGTATTAATAACAGATAACGCAAAACAGACCAGGAGAGGTGAAACCGCACATCCAATCTAATACACACTGCAGAGATAATCTCAGTAAAGGCATCGGTGGCCATTCGAAAGGGATGTTTACATTTGAGAAGCTTCCGGAAGTAGGCAGAGCTAAGAATAAAGCAGGCAAACACAGTCGGCTGAGCTGAGGAGGGTTACGCGATACGTCTTCCACTCCAAATAAGCAACACACCTGACGCTTTACAGTATGGTCCACACGAACTGGCATCAACTAAGGTCGTTAAATGATTTAAATACAAGCCACTGAAGAATTAACATCCAAATCATTCACTCATGTTAGCAACTGCACCAGATAATGCCAATTAGCAATTTGATTCATTATGATTCAATGCCCTTAGGAAACTTAGGATGATATATTCTGTTCATCTCATCAATCGCAAATGTACATATGGTCAATACCGAATACAATAATTACGATATGTATTAATAAGTTTTAACTGCATTAGTTAAAGCCAAATCTATTTTAAATTATTACAATGTTATTTTCACGATAGTGACAGAGCTCCTTTCGAAAAATGCCCCGGGAAAAGCGCCAGAGAGAATTTTTGCAGCAGGGGGCGACAGAGAGAAACACGAGTGAGGCCCCAACAGTAGTTTTGGGGTTAAGGGTCTGACTCAAGGGCAGAGTTCTTCCAAAATTCATCTCTCCAGATCAAGTCAGAATTCAAAGTCCCCACTGGTGGCTCAAACCAGGAACTTTACAGTCACCTGTCAAGCACCCAATCACAAGGCCACCCTGCCGCCCCTGTTCTTAAGCCTAGCATTTCGTCGAACACAATGGGTGCATCTCAAAGCGTAGGCTACAGTCTTCGAAGGCTGCATTTTTAGGGGTCGTCGCTTACTTCCATCCACCAAACTAACATGACACTGTTTCTTCCCCCTTAAACGGCTTTAGCTGAGGCGAGTCGTCACTGGTTTCCCTAACCTTAACCTGAACTCAAACCCCAAACCCTAAACCTAACCCTAAATTTTACTTGTCCCTCACCGTTAATGTCAGTTTGTTGGATGGAATTCAGGCTCGACCCCCAAAAAATGCAGCCTTTGAAGGATACAGCCAGTGCTGTGAGATGCACCCAATAAGTCAATAATAACAGTGCTCACAGTTCCGGCTCCGCTCCCCCTGCCCGTGGGCTTAAAATCCAGCGACACATCAGTTCCGGAAACATCCTGTGACTTCAGCACAGCAGCTGTCCAATCAGGACGCGGCTTACAGATCTAAGCCCAAAGTGAGAGAAGATTTGTAATGCATGCACCAAACCTGATGTATGAAATAAGCTAAACATGCCTGAATCTGTAGAAAAGGAATTCTCTGCATCGACCCTGATGGATATAATAAGGATTGTGCACTCGAATCTGTGCCAGGGAGGATTTTCTCCTTTTGCACTCAATGCATAAAGAAGAGATATAAAGCTAAAGCTGCTTCATTGTTTATGAATATTTCATAGCACGCTTCTGTGGGCTAGTGGCTGCAAACTAAACTGTCATTTTTCCGTTAGAAACACCACGTGCACCTCAGGCTCGTCTGAATCCCATTATAGAATAGATTTCGCTTCACTGTTTACGTATGAATATTTCCCGCCATGCTCCTGCGGAGTCGTGGCCAGGCTGCAAACTTAAAACTTTTCCGCCAAACAGTCACCAACGCCAGCTGCTTCTCTCGTCCTTCGGAATCGGATTATCAGAGACGCTGCTCGTCCTTGAATCCGAAAGAGGATTTTTCATCATTTATGAATACGGCGTGTTGAGCACTGGAGCATCTTGCTGCAAACTAAATTTCCCCTCTGCTGCAAGCATTAGGTCTGTCTGCGCTGCACTCCAAAGCCTAGGGGCAGCGATTACACGTTTGGCCAAACGAGAGTCGTGCAGTTTCTTTTGGGCCTGAAAGTATCAAGGTTAGGATTTATTTGGACAGAAATTACACCATGGCAAGTCAGTTAACCATAATCTATCATAGATGTGCTCATTTGTTCAGACAGCAAACAAACTCTGGAGCTATTTTTTACTGTTGAAATTATTTTGCAGCTACTGCATTTAGCCTTTGTAGGACAGCGTAGCCTGTCTGAGCCGCAGGCCCTGATTGCAAACAAAACTTTCCCCAAACTTCTGCAGCGGGCCTGCGGTCCTGGGGAAGCAGCCGTCAGCGACGATGAAGGGGATGGAGCGCAGGAGAGGTGCTGGACAGGAAGCGGGGGAGGAATTGGGAGCACATCTGCACATCTCCATGACGCAACGCCGTGCAACCTAGCCGAGCCGAGGCGGGGCGGGGGGGGCTCACCTGCTCGTACTTCTCCAGTTCGGTGTGGTAGATCTGCCGGATCTGGGACAGCTTGGCGCGGTAGTCCGAGTGCTCCGCAGAGTTGTCAGACCCCGCCCCTCCCGCTGCCGCTGCTGCTGCCGCCGCCGCCGCAGACCCGCCCCCTTTCTCCGGCCCGGACACGCCCTCTGCCAGGAGCATGTTGTCCAATCGCATCAGCTGAGCGTCAGGTGGCTCCTCCTCCTGGGCACCACGGATACTCAGAACTGCAACACAAAATAGGGTCAAAGGTCACCGACGCTTCGTGTGCGACTCCAGGCCGTCAGCAACACCGAACTCGTGTCGCCTTGTCTTGCAGCCACTCGAGATGCCAGCATTTCCAGCAAGCCTCCTGATTCAATAGCAGCAATAAAGAAACTCGTAACTATACAGTAATAAAAACTAGGAGAGTCACAGGGGAAAGATTTGTGGAAAGGTACCAACAGATACAGGTGCAAACAGATACAGGTACTAACAGATACAGGTGCGAACAGATACAGGTACCAACAGATACAGGTACTAACAGATACAGGTGCAAACAGATACAGGTGCGAACAGATACAGGTACCAACAGATACAGGTGCGAACAGATACAGGTGCAAACAGATACAGGTGCGAACAGATACAGGTACCAACAGATATAGGTATCAACAGATACAGGTGCAAACAGATACAGGTACTAACAGATACAGGTACTAACAGATACAGGTGCGAACAGATACAGGTACCAACAGATATAGGTGCAAACAGATACAGGTACCAACAGACACGTGCGAACAGATACAGGTACCAACAGACACGTGCGAACAGATACAGGTACCAACAGACACAGGTGCGAACAGATACAGGTACCTACAGACACAGGTGCGAACAGATAAAGGTACCAACAGACACAGGTGCGAACAGAGACAGGCACCAACAGACACAGGTGCGAACAGATAAAGGTACCAACAGACACAGGTGCGAACAGATACAGGCACCAACAGACACAGGTGCGAACAGATACAGGCACCAACAGAAACAGGTGCGAACAGATACAGGCACCAACAGACACAGGTGCGAACAGATACAGGTACCAACAGACACAGGTGCGAACAGATACAGGTACCAACAGACACAGGTGCGAACAGATAAAGGTACCAACAGACACAGGTGCAAACAGATACAGGTTCGAACAGATACAAACAGACAGCGCAAAGCTGAGTTTACAGTTGTGGGCATGGGTCTGTAAGCCGCTATGTATCAAATTACACCACATTACTGGCATTTCACGGACGCAAAATGCGTATATCTAGGCAGAGGAGTACCATAAACCCCAGAGACAAGTGACAGTCCAGGAGCCAGCAGTGTCCACAGAGATTACGACTCGACCTGTACAGGATCCCATACAGATGATACCACCGATAAACTATTACCAAACACACAACAACAGCTACAATCTACTGTCAATACAACTGCAGTGATCAGAAGTACACAGTCACAGGGGCGGATAGACACTGAGGGTGTGAGTCACACACACACACACACACACGCACGCACGCGCACACACACACAGAGTACAGGGGTGTTATCGCAGTTTCCCAGTGCTGCACACACACACACACACACACACACACACACACACACACACACACACACACACAGAGTAAAGGGGTGTTATCGCAGTTTCCCAGTGCTGCACACACGCGCACACACACTTTCAAAGCTCATTTCAGGGTTATAAAAACCCCCACATATCCCATATTCGGCAAGGTAAAGCAATAAATCCCTAATTTCCAGCGCCATAAATTATATGATGCGAAATATAACTTCAACGATGTGTATAACTATTTTATCACGACACAAATTTGAGCCACATTTTCTCATAATAAACTGCACATTTCCTGAATTATGAACACAAATTATACAGAAAATGCAACCTTGATCACAAAATGTTCATCATGCAAGAAATCAAAGACCAGCAAAAAATCACTCAACCGATTTCTGTAAAACATTTAATCTGAGATAAATGAATGCCTTGTAACCACATCAGATATGACGGAGTCAAAGAGAATCCGCTGCTTTTGAAAGACCCTAAGAAAAACTGGGCAGCACCACTTATTTAAAAAAAAACAAAAAACTGGACAATACTTGTTAATTATTAGCATTTTCAATTCAGACCAATATAAAAAAGAGAGATGGCACTGACGCGGCAAGTTATGCTACGTAGCTGAGCAGTAGAAATGCTCAGCTAAGGCTGGCTAATGTAAACCCTCTGATCCAGGCCGCACAGCTGTTAGCATCCCACGCAAGACCCTGTCCCTGCAGCTACAGACCACCGCTGGGGCCGCACGTGACCCACACCCTCCCCTCAGTGATGAGCGGGGCTCTGAGGCGAGCACCCTCCTGCGGAGTCACACCCATACAGACGTGGAGGCGTGACTGAATCCCCAACACCTGCGTCATCCAGGCCTTACAACTGCCCTTCGGCTCAGTCATACTGACTGGCTCTTTCCAGGAGAAAACGCCAGGCATCAAGATGCTGTTATTCTTCTAATGCCCAAAATTCTGGTCACACCGGTCGCCATAGCGTTCGAGGCAAGGTCGAAGTCTGCTGGTAGGGCTGACCAATTTATGCCCAAGTCGCCCCCCGCCAGCATCCACAGAAGGAGGTTGGGCGTCATTACTTCGCACCAGTTCATATTAGGCTTCAGGAGCTGAGCTAAATTTCCTGCAGTGAAGGCAGAAAATAATGCACAATTCACTGATCCTGCCACTAGGGGTCTCCCTTATTGTTCGCCACAGGAATAAGGACAGCATTTTCCAGCAGTGAGGTGATGCACCAGGTACTCATCCCCCAGCCCATTCCCTGCGACGGCTAACAAAAGACAAACACAAACTCGTTCTTCATGCCACCGGAATCGCAGTCCAGTTTATTTACCCCCCTCAAGTTGCTCGACATTAGAGTGCCACAGCAATGCACCACTAATCCACCATAATTCAGTATTAAAAATAAACAACACAGATAACGCCAAAATAACTCCGGAGCATCAAACTGCCATTTCAGTAATAACAGCTTTCGGTCCACGTGGGCGTCTGAATCTGATCAATGTGACTCACAGGGCTGCATCAAAAATACACGGGCCGTTGGGGGGGATGTATTCTTTTTTCTGGGGGGGGGTCAGTGTGGAGGTTTGTGGCCCCCCGTCCCCCCCCCAAGAAGGGGGAGCAGGAATGCGAATGCCAGGATTGTTGGAGAGCGGGGAGCACAGATCGAGCAGCGGGTCAGGAGTTCAGGTCGGGGGGGGGTGGGGGGCCAGCACACGGAGACTGAGCGTGGGGGGTGGGGGGGGGGCATCCCGATTTCTCCCGGGACCTCAGGACCGTACAAACATCCTGTTTCATTAGTGCGTGTCCTTCAACCAGCTGACGTGTGGGGGCAAAGAAAATAAGGACCCAACCCCCCAACAACCCTCCGACAACCCCCCTCCGTCAACCTTCCACCGGCCACATGTTTCTGCTTTACCGCTGTCCCGGCCTCATTCATCTCCGCCTGCCGCGGCAGCCATGATCCCCAAAGTTCCTCTCTCCCCGATCCCCCGAACTTCCCGCGCAGCAAAACCGCCGTGATTTACGCAGAACCCAGCCGGATCCCAGGGAACCTTCGGAACACGGTATGAAACAACCCCCCCCCACCAGCTCCCGTTCCCCACAGTAATGACCTCATAAATACCAGGCTCAATGGAGTGCAAAAAACAAGACCACAGTTCAAAACATAAAATTAACCGTAAAATGGCGGCTCGCCATTCTATCATCTCTAACTTTTTCGCGAGGCGGCTTTCGCCCCAGGGTTTTCGCCCCTCAACAGAACATGCACAGCCCATGGATAAGCTAGCACTTTGGTATCGCCGTTTTGTCGCCTTTCTGTTTTTGTATTAATCGAGGAACTACCCTTTGAACAATTAGGTAAAAAAACGCAACTCGGATACACCTAACCGAATCTTATTAAATTCAAATAAAAATAAATAAAAACTTTAATAAAAAATAACTTTTTTTACACAATTTTCTTCAGTGTAAATATTTAGTGTGTTGGTGTGTGCGCACGCGTCAGTTGCGGAGTGTTTTCAGGATGGGTACATTCCTGTATTCTTCAGTGGCGCTGATGTGACCCCGAGGCCCATTCCTCTCCCAAAATCTCCCAAATCTGTCTCATGCAGAGGCACATGGGAACAGGCAGATTCCCTCAGTTTTTGTCAAAGTTCAATTCATGCGCCGCCAGGCCCAACTCCGACATTCCATGTTTATCTTACTCCAGCTAAGTGCCTTCACCATCACTCTTTTGAAGAAAATCTGCTTGGCAAGAATGGTAATCCATTACGATCCATTCCGTATAAAAGCCTTTAGAGAGAGCTAGTAAAAGAGGACGAAGATATAAATAAATAAACGAAATGTACGGCTCTTCTGTGGGCGGATGGACGGCAGACACCATCGGCAGCGTTCGGCTCTGACAGATTCCATTACACATGATTTCGTATCACGACATAAAATGGCGTAAAAATGAGTGAGGTCATGAAGGATGTTCAGATCATCTGTCAGCCGCTACATAACGACAAAAAACAGCATCGCGAGCGACGGTTCCCATGCACCTTTCTCAAAGTATTTTATTCAATAAAGAACAGGCCGTTAGCAAGAAGAGATATAAGTTGGGGCCTGTACTTCTGGGCAAGTGAGGACAGCTCATTGTTCATGGGGAATAGAGTAGACAGGTATTTATTAATGGAGAATAACAAAGGCAGTTCTTGATTATTGGAGAATAAAGCAGAAAATTCTTTGTTCACAATGAACAGAGAGAACATTCTATATTCATGGCGAATAGAAAGGACAGTTCTTTGATCATGGAGAAAACAGTAGACAGGTCTGGAGTATGGAGAGAGCAGTTCTATATTCAAGGGGAATAGAGAGGACAGTTTGGTATTACTTGGGAATAGAGAGGACAGTTCTTTATTCATGGGGAACAGAGAGGATAGTAATTTATTCATAGTGAATTGAGGAAAGTTCTTTAGTAATGCAGAATAGAGAAAACAGTTCTTTACTGATGTCGATTAGAGAGGACAGTTCTTTATTAATGCAGAATAGTGAGGACAGTTCTTCATTAGATAGATAGAAATTCTTTATTTTGAACACGTTAAAAGATAAAACAGAGATAATCACCAAAACCAATGGCCACCATGCCAATACCAAAACAAAAACAAATAGGCAAACTGTTGATAACTGTCTTGCATGAGCAGCAAGATTGTATGCTCGAAAAAGAGTAGGAAGAAGTAAGAACTTATTTAATCCTACCCCTTGTATTACCGCATTCTACAGTCAAGTTATTAAATTCTCTATTATTATATTTACAACATTCACCGTCTATTCAAGAACCAATGGTACTTACAATTTGTTGACTATAATATTCAATAAGCTACTTTTATACAAATATACACAGAATATCGCACCTGTATATAATACTGAATTTCTATACTTCTAGAACCCCCCGCGCACACACAGAAGAAGACATAACAAGACAATGTATCCACATTTTTCTAAACCCTGCCATTACCGTCCAGGGTCAAACTGCTGTTCCTCATCCTTATATTTATTAAAAATTTGTATTTTATATGTTTTTTTTAATTTGCCAATGGTTTTACATTTCCTTAATTCATCTGTTAAACTGTTCCATAATTTGACCCCAGAGACTGAGAAACACATGCTTTTCAAGGTAGTTCTGACACAATTTATTTTTAAGTTCAGTTCCCCTATTAGATTAGATTAATGCAGAATAGAGAGGTCAGTTCTTTATTGATGTGGATTAGAGAGAAGGGTTCTTTATTCATGGGGAACGGAGAGGATAGTTATTTATTCATAGGGAATAGAGAGGACAGTTCGTTATTAATGCGGAATAGAGAAGACAGTTCTTAATTGATGTGGAATACAGAGGAAAGTCCTTTATTAATGCGAAATAGAGAGGTTAATTCTTTATTAAAGCGGAATAGAGGACAGTTTGTTATTCATGCAAAATAGAGAGGACAGTTATTTCTTAATGCAGAATAGAGGGAACAGTTCTTTATTGATGTGGAATAGAGAGGGCAGTTCTTTATTAATGGAGAATAGTGAGGACTGTTCTTTATTGATGTGGAATAGAGAGGACAGTTCTTTATTAATGGAGAATAGTGAGGACTGTTCCTTATTGATGTGGAATAGAGAGGACAGTTCTTTAATGATGTGGAATAGAGAGGACAGTTCTTTAATGATGTGGAATAGAGAGGACAGTTCTTTATTACTGGAGAATAGTGAGGACAGTTCTTTATTGATGCTGAATACAGTAGACAGTTCTTTATTAATGTGGAATAGTGAGGACTGTTCTTTATTGATGCGGAATAGAGAGGACAGTTCTTTAATGATGTGGAATAGAGAGGACAGTTCTTTATTAATGGAGAATAGTGAAGACATTTCTTTATTGATGCCGAATACAGTAGACAGTTCTTTATTAATGTGGAATAGTGAGGACTGTTCTTTATTGATGCGGAATAGAGAGAACAGTTCTTTAATGATGTGGAATAAAGAGAACAGCTCTTTATTAATGGAGAATAGTGAGGACAGTTCTTTATTGATGCCGAATACAGTAGACAGTTCTTTATTAATGTGGAATAGTGAGGACTGTTCTTTATTGATGCGGAATAGAGAGGACAGTTCTTTAATGATGTGGAATAGAGAGGACAGTTCTTTATTAATGGAGAATAGTGAGGACAGTTCTTTATTGATGCCGAATACAGTAGACAGTTCTTTATTAATGTGGAATAGTGAGGACTGTTCTTTATTGATGCGGAATATAGAGGACAGTTCTTTAATGATGTGGAATAGAGAGGACAGTTCTTTATTAATGGAGAATAGTGAGGACAGTTCTTTATTGATGCCGAATACAGTAGACAGTTCTTTATTAATGTGGAATAGTGAGGACTGTTCTTTAATGATGCAGAATAGAGAGGACAGTTCTGTACTAATATAGAATACTGAGGACAGTTCTTCATTAATTTGAAATGGAGAGGACAGTTCTTTATTGATGCAGAATACAGAGGACAGTTATTTCATTATGCGGAATAGAGAGGACAGCGCTTCATTAATGCAGAATAGAGAGGACAGTTCTTTATTGATGTGGAATAGAGAGGACAGTTTTTTATTAATGCGGAATAGAGAGCAGAGTTCTTCATTAATGCGGAATAGAGAACACAGTTCTTCATTAATGCGGAATAGAGAGCGGAGTTCTTCATTAATGCGGAATAGAGAACACAGTTCTTCATTAATGCAGAATAGAGAGCAGAGTTCTTCATTAATGCGGAATAGAGAACACAGTTCTTCATTAATGCGGAATAGAGAGCAGAGTTCTTCATTAATGCGGAATAGAGAACACAGTTCTTCATTAATGCAAAATAAAGAACACAGTTCTTCATTAATGTGGAACAGAGAGCAGAGTTCTTCATTAATGCGGAATAGAGAACACAGTTCTTCATCAATGCGGAATAGAGAGGAGAGTTCTTCATTAATGTGGAAGAGAGATGAAAATTCTTTATTGATGCGAAATAGTGAGGACAGTTCCTCATTAATGCAGAATAGAGAGCAGAGTTCTTCATTAATGCGGAATAGAGAACACAGTTCTTCATTAATGCGGAATAGAGAGCAGAGTTCTTCATTAATGCGGAATAGAGAACACAGTTCTTCATTAATGCAAAATAAAGAACACAGTTCTTCATTAATGCGGAATAGAGAACACAGTTCTTCATTAATGCAGAATAGAGAGCAGAGTTCTTCATTAATGCGGAATAGAGAACACAGTTCTTCATTAATGCAGAATAGAGAGCAGAGTTCTTCATTAATGCGGAATAGAGAACACAGTTCTTCATTAATGCGGAATAGAGAGCAGAGTTCTTCATTAATGCGGAATAGAGAACACAGTTCTTCATTAATGCAAAATAAAGAACACAGTTCTTCATTAATGTGGAACAGAGAGCAGAGTTCTTCATTAATGCGGAATAGAGAGCACAGTTCTTCATTAATGCGGAATAGAGAGCAGAGTTCTTCATTAATGCGGAATAGAGAGCAGAGTTCTTCATTAATGTGAAAGAGAGATGAAAATTCTTTATTGATGCGAAGTAGTGAGGACAGTTCCTCATTAATGCAGAATAGTGAGGACAGTTCCTCATTAATGCAGAATAGAGAGCACAGTTCTTCATTAATGCGGAATAGAGAGCACAGTTGTTTCATGGATCCACAGTAATTGTCTCATTATATTTTTGCAATAGGAATATTGAAATATATCTTGCCAATAGAGCATCATAATCAAAGTTGAGTACAGATGGGAGGAACCTTTAGTTGGACTTTGCAATTAACACTGAAAGAGACCTTTGATTCCTATGAGTGAGGAGGTGGAGAAAAAGAACGAGGGATCAGAGAGAACGAGGCAAAAACTCTGAGGGAAATGAGGGTCTGGTGCCCCTACAGGAGAGAGAGAGAGAGAGAGAGAGAGAGAGGGAGAGGAAGCTAACACACCAAGTCTTGGCTCTTATTGTCGTTTCTAAATCCCTCCTTTGAAGTGCTTTTTCAAAAGGCTGGAGATGTTTTGGCTCAGGAGGCCGGAAGTTTCCGCTGCGCTCGTGCAGGTGATGCCGGCTCTGTTCACTGCGCAGCTGCCTGTGCCGAGGAGCGCACTGGATGCCAGTTGAAATGGTTCCCATCCGTCACTGACAGCCGATCACTGTACGACGAGCACTTTGAGGTCAGGCCCTGAGAACAGCTGGTGTGCATAATGTCAGCTGATATTGAGGGCGTGCGTAAATCAGCTTCCACGGGGGGAAAAAATATAGAATATATTCCTTATACATTTCCCTGCTTCCGTCACCGACTCAGAGTCGTCGAGCGGGGGGTCTAACACACACCCTATACGGTCTAACACTATGTAAAATCTTCAGACACACAGCTCTTAAAATGGAGATCCCAGACAGGCTAAAAACAGTCGTCCCTGAGCAAAATTCCAGCCACCGACTGACATTTTGGTAATACCAGCAATGCAAAATCCACACTAACAAGGAAAATAAGATCATTACTCCACACCGAGCATAAGATTCGCAAAAGTCACGGGTGCACTCCGTTCATCCGGAGAGAACAATTATTTATCCCGACCATCCTTAACCTCAGAGCTCACAATTAAGCCCACGCAACGGATAAAATAAACACAATTAGCATAAAAAGAAGATATTAGCTTCGCCTCGGATTCGCGATTCCCGCTAACCACGGCTGCTGGGCCCCGCTTCACTGAAACTCGTTAATGGCGGGGCTAATTGATTTGTCCTAATGTTGCGAAGCTCAAGTCTGCAGCACTCAGACAAACCCCCCCACTCCCGGCCCACATCCGGAGCAGCGCTAAACTTACTTAGCCACCCGCCGGCCGACATCAGCACTTCTCCGAGGGGTAAACAGTCGTCCCACGCCATTTTTTCAACCACCCCTCCCACTCCCCCGCAGATGCCGTAAACGCCGCACTTGTTGGAAGTCTCTAATGGAAACATTTCTCCCCGTTTGTTGTACGCGTTTCAAACACGGCAGGGTCTGTACATGAGTCCTAACACTGACTTGCCGCACCCTTCCCACATGACTCCTGTTCATTTAACAGGAGGTCCTTCTATCGTTCTGAGTTCCGTTTACTGCACTAAAGCTCTCGCTGCGTTTGGCCCGTCCCTTCCTGTACGATACAGGTTGTTTTGAGCCACATTAGGATTGAGGTGCCAGTTCGGACGCCTGGTATGACCCTCGTAAATGCTGCCTCACGGCTCTTTGCCTTTTCGCTACAATGCCCCGTCACCAAAGCAAGCCCCAGCAGCCAGTGTCACCGATAAGATAGTTTACTCTTTGCTGCGGCAGAGGACTTTCAGCCACCAGAATTCATCAGAGCATCCAGCGCATTCTCTCACCGTCGACTTCCTGCCGCGAGAAACTTCATCCAACCACAAAACGCTTCCCCGTCTACAACGCAATTAGTGAACACTGCCGCCACATGCGAGCTTTCGTTAAGCAGAAGATCGAATTCTGTTAAAGTCAGGGCCCCATCCCAGAGACAGAAGCCACCATCTTTTTTTAGTCTCAAACAATGCATTTGCAGGTCACTTCCTGCCGAGTCACGGATGAGGTAGGCGGCCATTTTTAAATCCAGACACCAAGAGAAGCACAGACACCAGTTATAACCTCACAGAGCAGGAATTTCCTCGCGTGTGCCTCTCCTTCCAGATCTTTTCATTCGTATTTTTGGAAATTCCTCTTCAGTTGCGCGTCACGAGCGAAGCCACGTGAATGTCTGGCCGTTAAACGAAGCCAGGATGAGTGGGGTGGAGTTCTGGGTGTTAAAATAGTAATTGTGCTGCTATAAACGGAAACGTGGATCATTTCAACTTAACCCTCCGTCCCCGGCAGGGTCAGTGATGAGGAACGAGACCGAACCCTGCCTCTCTGCGTTCATTTATGATTCATTTCAGTCTGGGGGAACGAGGCCGGACCCATCGACAGCGAGCTCCACGTTAGCAGCCTGCAGAATGAAAAATTCAGATGACTTCAGGCTACCTCTGCATTTTAAACACCGTCTCGACTGCAGGAAGACAATCTCCCGCCAGCCATTGGAGCGCCGTCCGGTCGCACGCACATCCGTCTTACCTTCCACTCGTCCGGCTTTGACCTCTTGAACCCAAAACCACCATCCCACCCCACCCCATACAATCAAGAAGCAGTATCGTATTTCTAAAGGACTGCAAACAAACTGTCAAAAAACCAAAGACGGGTAAACAAACGAACGCTCCGCTCGCACAGGGCCAGGAATCTAAAGCAAAACACATAATGGACGGCTAACCAAGCCCTGCTTGGCCGCCGCTACGCGGTTAAATTGAAGCATGTTTAATTAATGATGTTGAAGTATTCTGTCACAATTAGGAAGATGTATGGTCAAACAAGCAGGCTGTGATGTTTCTGACAGAAATGATAAAAGTTCCCGCGTCTCCGACTGGCAGCCGCTGGGCCGCGAGTACAGCTCCATTTCGCATCGATATCGTAATGGCGTAACGCGATCCGTGAGTGGTGAGACGAAGAGGGAGAAAGAGAGTCAGAGAGAAAGAGAAAAGAGGGAGAAACATTAGGAGGAAGACAAGAGTTCTATTATTATTTTGTCTTAATTGCATTATCACCATCACTATTTTGTACAAACGGTACGCTATTGAATTATCAAGATTTGGCAACATGAGTACCAATCTGTCATGCTAATAAAACATTTTGAATTAAATGGAGAGAAAGAGAGAATGAGTGAGAGATAGAGGGAGAGAGAGAGAGGTCAGGACAGTCAGTACATCCTCTCCGTCACCAGCGCTCTCTCAGTACTCCAGCTTGTCCCCGAACACAAACACCTCTCCCCTCCTCACATCCTCTGTGTACAACAGCTCGTCCCGACAGCCATTTCATTACCGCGTCTATTAAAGGTCTATTAAAATGGAGGCCTTGACAGAGGCGCGTGGTTCGGCCTTCGCACTGAAGGCCCTTCAGCCAGTTTCACTCCTGGAGCAGCAGAAAGGGAAAAAACTGCCTCATTTCTGCAGCTCCATAGTTCCGCTCTCCAAAAGAACATTCCAGAATAAATCAAAGCCCATAGGGCCTAACCTGAGACAGAGAGAGCGAGCAGAACTTCAGTAATACTGAGAGGAGGATTAGCACGAAAATAAATTTAAAAAATTTTTTACTCAGAGAATATACAGAGGTTTCTCTCCCGAAATGTACTGACTGACAGTACAGTGCGGTCCGTTAGTACACAGCCTGAGACATGCCCTGCAAATAAGGGCCGATGGTCTCGACATTTTAACTTGTGTTCACCGGATTCAAATTCAACATTCTGGAGCACAGACCCCAGACACTCCATCACCGCCCACAAACCCAGACTGCCGGCTACATCCATTCCCACATATTCTGCTACGCTTTCAAAATTTCATGTGTCAATCTTCTACATCAAATTCTGCTCAATTCTAGCAGTTTTCCGTACGTCTGTCTCCATCATAACTCTCCCTTTTTTTGTACAACTCTGACCGCATTAAACTAGCACATTTTCATTTTGATGTAAATAGATACACTGGTATGAATGCTTAAAAAAGCGAAACTTACTTCATGCCAAATCATGTGCATTTAACTTAAATACATCAGGTACTTATGCAAACATATATGCATAAGGTATTTACACAAACTTTAACACATCAGGCATTTATGAAAACTCAAATACATCAAGTATTTATGCAAACACAAATACAGCAGGTAATCTTGCGAACATAAATACAGGAAGTATCAATGCAAACTTAAATACATAATTCATTCATGCAAATATGTAAACTAAGCATTCAACCGTCTTCTAATTTCAGTTGCAAACATAAAGCCATGTAAAATGACCGAAATGATTTCAAAAAACATGAAAATAAAAAATCTCTGCGGCTCCGTGCAGCAGCAGCGCCCCAACAGCCCACTCCCGTAATTAACCTTTAAGGTACAGTACTGCTGCGCTTAGCATCTCCAGCTAAATTTATAGTGACAATGCGGCCTGCGTTTGTTTGCATTGGCGATTCAGCCGGCGCACTTCACCGCGGCTTCGGCTGTTAATAAATCACGGCGGCGGCCCCCTTTCGCCCTACGCCAGCGCGCGCCACGGTGGGCCTGTCACATCGCAGCCAGCAGAAGCGAGGCGACAGTTCCATGCTAATTTAACATCAGCATCATTCATTACGGCCGCGCGAGGCACTGGGACGGAAACGGCACCGAGCTGCAAGGGGAATCGGGCGATAGACTCCAAACGGCTGAAGCCGGGGACCTCTCTGCGACCCCTCCCCCCCGAGGCGAACGCAAATCAGCCACCACACATCGTTCCAGCGCTTAAGCCCGTACGGTGTTTCGCATTCCAGCGGCTCGGTGCGTATTGATGGAGTACGAGGGCGATCTTTAAAACGACATTACGCACGCATGGCGCGGTGTTGGGGAGTGTCACGTATCGAGATGCGACCGCGGGAACTTAGCGAACTGTGTTCTTTTAATTACTCAGCTCATTCGGTCTCATTAAAATTAAATAAGAAATATAATGTCCACGGGAGACGACACCTTGGAGAAATGCTGACTGGTGAGTGTGTGTCATGTCATATGTTGAGATGCAGCCATGGCATTTTGTGGATTACGATCTATATTAAGTCACTCAACACATTTGGTCTCCATTAAAAACAGAATAAAAATAAACTGTCTACAGCCACATCCAAGAAAGAAGTAACACAAAGCATTTCATTAAAATAAAGCTTTTCTGGTGACAAACGATAACAACATAATATTTTTGCCAATTTGTGTTTACAATCTGAGATGATGACCAATTCTGTTAGCTCTATAAAACACAGCCATCAGATCACATGGGCAACAATGTCACTTATATTAGTCGTAGACGGCGTAGTGGGGGCCCAGACACGGTCCAAGCTCACGCAAGACTCCCTCCACGACACCACAACCGAAAACAGTCACCAGATTGCACAATAAAATGGTTATAAGGCCATTTGGGCGTCTCTTACAGGCGTGCTGGCGATGTGGCCAGGTTCTGGTGTCTGGCTTCTCACAGGCCGTCGAGTTCAATCCCTGAGAATCAGGAAGAACAATGAAGACAGAAAAACTGGGGGGGGGGGGGGGGGGGGGAAGACAATGGGGGACCAGAGGAGGAGAGTGGGGTGTCAATTAAAAGAATGAGCGACCGCGCTCTCGGGAGGTGACAGCTGGCTGGAGAAGAGATGACAGCCGTCACAGTGGCCGGTTTGGCGAGTTTTTACCCCTTCCAGTCCGAGCGACTCGCGACCAGCAGTTCCGGGGCGAGAGGCCGGGACACTAACGCGAGTCTCTGGCCGTCCGAGGACCCGCCGCCCAAACAGACCCCCCTGCGGCCGTCGCTAATAAAGCTAATTACTATCATCACAGGGCAGGAGCAGGACGTTGGCGGCCCGAGGGCTGGGCGTAATGATGCAGTCAGCTCTTCGGGAGCGACGTTTCGCCCGGCCTGTATTTTAACTGCGCAGCATTCATTAAAGGAATGGTGTTCCTCGTTCAAATGAGCTCATGCATTAGGCCGAGGGCTACTGAAATTGCTCTCCTTTTCCGAAGGCATATTAACATATACTGATTACATCTCCTTGATCTAATCAGGCACTCGGCCGACACAATCAGTCTGAAAATCCTAGAGCTTCACAGAAACCCAGTTCTGAAAATATCCTCAGAATAACGTAGGAGATGAAGAGCGCAGCTATCTGGTCAAATCTTCAGAGATTATGTGCGTCAGAATTGGCAGATAAAGGCTTAAAATCCACTGCATTACGCAAGCTTTGAAATACAGAATTTGCCTAATAATTTTCCATGAACACGGAGCCGTTGTGCCGCACGCTTCGGTCATCCACTGACAGAAGAAATGTGCGTTTCTTGAGGTTTTTCATAACCTTTTGTTATGAATATGGTTTGGAGACATGTAGGACCATCACCGTCTCAAACACTGCAGTAAACTGAACAAAACGGTCCAGACGAGACTAAACACTTCAGGCGAAAGCTGACTGAGACGTCACGTCATTAGCGGTACGCTTAAATCAAATCCACGCGCCTGACTCGATGTAAAACCAATTAACAAATGTAAATAAATGACCACATAACGATCTAAAATGAAGCTGATCGCCAAGATGGCCGTCTTAGGGCCACAAAAACAGGAGAAAAATTAAGGTCATTTTGAATGTTTTTGGTGTATTTAAAACACTGCGATTCTTCTACAGCCTCTGTGTTGCTTCAGTGCTAGCACTAATTAACCGAGCGCCGCAATGTCTGTTTTCCCTTCATTGTGCAACCTGATTGGTCCTTTATCCCCCTGCCCTATACCTGCCTGTTCCCATTGGGCCATTTAAATCAACACACCGAGGCCCAGCAGCTGTAACGCGTCCATCATTCCTGTCAGCCAATCCCGCATGAGAGGGGTGGGGTCAAAGCCAAAGTCATAAACCTTAAATGAAAAATCATCCCTCCGAGAGCCGACAACGTCGATTCGAGTCGGAATTAATTATGCAAAGTCAATTTCGCGAATCTAATATCGCTGAGCCAAACTGTATTTTTGTCATCAGTCCTGCGTATCTGGGGGGAATTCGGGGGGGTTCTGACTTAATTTTACTCCTGAGGGTGAGCCGAGATGTGAGCTGAGATGGGGTGTATTCATTACGCTCATCAGAAGCCACACTGTGACATAAAACACACACACACACACACACACACACGTACATGGGAAAACACGCGTGCACTTGTAAACACGCACACACAAGCACACAAACATACATACACACACTTGCACTAACACCCACACACAAATATCCATACACACACACACACACGGGCATGCAAACACAGTACACACACACACACACACACACACACACACGCATGCACATCGACAAACATGCACGCGCTTGTAAACACACACACAAGCACACAAACATACATACACACACTCGCACTAACACCCACACACAAATATCCATACACACACACACACACACGGGCATACAAACACAGTACACACACAAACACACACACACACACACACACACACACACACACACACACGCATGCACATTGACAAACATGCACGCGCTTGTAAACACACACACAAGCCCACAAACATACACACAAACACTCGCACAAACACACACACACACACACATAGAAATATCCATACACACAAACACAGACACACACACACACACACACCCATAGACTAATGTATGCAAACACACACAAACACAAAACAAACAAGCGAACTAACGCATACAAACACACACACACACATGCACACACTCCAGCCCTTCATGAGACAAACAAATACATTTAATCACAAATCTTTGAAAAGCACTGAAGAATATAACATTTCCAATTTTGTGCAGGAAAGCAATTAATTAACAATAATTAATACAGATAATATCACCGACAAAAAAACTCTGTGAAGCTGCCCTCCACAAGTGCCTCACACACACCTCACACATACACCTCACACACACACCTCACACCTCACACACACACCTCACGCACACACCTCACGCACACCCCACACGCACACCTCACGCACACCTCACGCACACCTCACGCACACACCTCACACACACACCTCACGCACACACCTCACGCACACCTCACACACACACACACACCTCACACACACACCTCACACACACACCTCACACACACCTCACACACACACCTCACATACACCTCTTCATCCTCACATTAAGCATTTGTCCATCTCTGAACAAGGTGTAATATTTGATTTCTGATGAAGTCGTTCTAATAAAATTCAGAAAAGAATGTTAGCACACCTGAGTAGAAGGGAAATCCTCATAAAAACAGAGGATTAAAGCAAACGAAAGACCAAAATAAATAAGTAAATAAAGAATCCACGCCGCTCCCCGCCTGAGGGCCGTCTTCGAGCGGAAGTCATGGCTGCAGGAATTAGAGAGGCGATTTATGACGGAGCAGAGCCCGTACAGGCGCCCGGCGGGCGGAGGTGAGCGCCGGCGAGGATTCGGGGAGGTGGGGGGGGGGGTGTGAGCGCTCTTTTGGAACCATCCGGGCAGATAGAGATGCGTCCGCACGTCTCTCCCGCGCCCCGACGTCTGTGTTCGCCCGCGTGGCACATTTCATAAGGCTCCGCTCTTTTGACTGGCGACGAGTTTATGTGAAAGTAATTAACAGTAATTAATCCTTAATTACCGTAATTAGCCAAGTCGCAGTAAATTAAACCACATCTGGAGCAGATACGCGGCCTCGCGAGCGGAGGCGGGCGCCGTTTCGCGACGGCGAGATGCTCGACTCGTTTGACAGCTTTGGTTAAACTCTCACCTGTTACACCTGCCTTCCGCTCCGTCACATCCGCAATGTTTACTTTCGCATTTTACCAGGATGTCACATGATCACGAAAGCCGAAGCAAACTAAAATCACACCCATTTTCACCTCTACAGAAAAACCCCAGTAAACACCCACACAACTGCAGGCCACATACGCCCATTTGAAATTCAGCCCCTCAAAAACAGTGAAATGCGTCTAAGCAAATATGAGAAATCTCGCATTTCTACAAGAAGCAATAATGGCGTAAAAAAACGGCTCACTGCGGCCTCCCGTCACCACTTCCCAAACATGACACTTTTCAGCTTTCTAAAACATCAAAAAACATCTTATTCCAAGTCTGTGATACGCTGAGCCGCAGAAAGTAACTGCAGATCCGGACAGCTGACCTGCAGATGCAGCCCAGGTGAGACGCCTGATCACTGCAGAGGAATGGTCTCTATGGACAAACAGACACACTCCCACCAGCTCGAACACACAGACCAATAACACACACACACACACACACACACACACACACACACACACACACAAATACTAGGTCATTAACCCTGACAGCGCGAAATGCAGCTAATGTTGCTCAAAGATGTAAGGTACCAGAATCAAAGGTCTTGAAAACCTATCATGTGGCGACTTCTTTAAATGAGCTCCCGCAGGGGAGGGTTAGGATTAGGGGAGCTGCTCCCGCAGAGCAGCTCTTTTAAACAAGTTGCCACATGATAGGTTTTCAACATCCCAAAATGATTAAAGTTATGTGTTTTTAAAATTTATGTCAGCGCTCTAAGGGTTAAGACACACACAGTACACAGACAAATGCTCAAATACACACATGCAGTGTCTCCGAAATGCACACACACACACAAGAACAAAATGTTATCTCAGAAATGCACTCGCTGCCTTCGATGAACACCAACTCTCACAGACACACAAAAGGCCTCACACACACACACACACACACACACACACACACACACACACACACACACGCATGCAGGGCCCCAGCTCTCCAAACACTCCAGAAGCATTAATAATAGGTGTTTGGGTTGAAGTGCTGGGATGTTACCGCGCTGCTCAGCACAGGAGAGCATCTCAGAGCCGCACTCGTCTTTGTACATTTCTGCAGAGATAAATAATGCAGGAGGCTGCTCCGAGCACTGCCGCTCGTGTGACTGTCACTGTGGGGCTCTAACACCCTCGCTACACCCCCACACCCTGCCCCCACGCACCCAAAAACAGCTCTGCACCGCGCACCCCTCCCCGCTGTATCACCCCGGATTAATTACACACCTTAATGAGATGAATTATTAATGACGCTCTTACTTGGCAGTTTGCGGAAATGTACTGGCGCACTCGACGGAGAGCGGCAGGTTCCCAGTTCTTATTACAGCACTACACCCCGCTACTGGGACCGATATTACATGACGACAGAAATAATAGGATTTGGAATTAAACTCAACGCGCGGGGTCTAACGTATTCGAAAATGAAGCACACCGCACAAGTGGAGAGGATTTAGCGCAGAACGTTGTCATCTTAATTGCAGGCCGAGGGAAAACGAAAGAGACGTCCTCGTCCCGCGAAGATGTCGTTTCGGCGGTTTCGCGGAGGCTGGCTGTGCACTGATACAGGCTCTCATCCGGCGAAATGACAGAACCCATGAAGGAGTTCAGAGACAAAAATACGACAAGCAGAGTACCGTGGAAAGAAAGAGGGAGCCCAATGTCTCTCCTTAACACTGACATTAAAATAAAAGGCACAATTCTGCTACCTCCTCAGGTTTTATCATGAAATCAAAACCAGTCACAACATATTCTGTTCTCTCCCCCTGTCTTAAAAACCCCAGAATGAGGAGTGAAAGCTCCAGTGCTCCCTACCAACCAAACGTATCAGTCATAGTTTTGGAATTAAAGGGCTGAAGGGGGGGTTCAGGGTGCCAGGACTGAGCATGCTCCAACGAGCCCAAACCCACCCAATTACAATCGACGAGGGGGAAGCTCTGCATGGCGAATAAAATCTACCATGAGATGGACACAAGCTCTGGAAGGGTCCTTAAACTGGAGTCAGCAGACACCATTCAAACTCAGGGGCCAATTATTCTAACAAGAGGATGAGGGCACAAACCCACTTGTGCCCAGGTTTGGGGTGCCACTGTTTAGATAAGACTCATCGACTCATACTGGATAACTGGAGAACCGGAATTCAGAGGTACTCGCTTTTGACCAAAAAACAGACCAAAAAATAAAATAAAATATCAGGCTTATTCTGAATACAAGTGAAACAAAAAACAAGGTCAAACTTTCATTCTTGCGATGCAACTGCTACCATTGTGAGGAAAGTAGATGACTAAGTAGGTTACTTCCTCTCGGTAATTAACAGTTCACACATCCCTACTTTTCTCGCCGGGAATTTTTAGCATCAAATCCTGTCGAATTCCCCGTGAAGCCTTTATTGTGTGAAAGGTGCCGTGTCCTTTTGAGACGTCTTTCACTTGCCAACGTTTCAAAAGGCCTTCGGCGAATGGACGGAAACAGTCTTCGCGTATTTGCACCCTGATGTCACCGGGAGAGCAGTTATGTGGAATTACACATATAATTTTAATGCTTTCTGACAGCCTAGTAAATGCTTAACAAAGGAGAAAAGAGGGATAAATAGTATTTTCAATGAAGTATCAACATCGTTATTTGTTACCATGAGTCCGCAGCTTCACACTGAGGACTACGATAGTTTACCACTGTAACTTTTGTACGACAACTACGGCGCTGAATCGTAATTTAAGCTTACCGTCGCAGCAGTAATAAGATGTGAGTTTTGTCATTTTAAAAATCCCCTGGGTTTCTTCAGTTTGTGAATTCTCATGTAAAAAATCTCTACCTGCGCTAACTTCGCTCCTGACAGGCCTGAAACAATAATACAAGTCATGATAAATATCAGACTTGATTAGATCAGTCTTCGACATGACACTAACAGAACGAGTCTCGCTGTGCCTCTACCGCAGCTCCCAGGAGAAAACTGCGATAGGAAAACAAGTATATTGGCAGCTTTTTATACCATTTCTGAAGACAAAAATAGCGTTGTTATTTATAACTATTTTTCAATAATAACTTTGCTGTTGTCCATTTATGTTTTGGCTCCATAGAGGACCAGTCAAATGAAATACATTTATGTGACAATCGCATATTCCTGAATCCACATGAGATCAAATTTTTGATTAGATTTTAGCAAAAATTAGAACATTGATTACGATTATTACAATGGATATAATACTGATTATGATAATGATTATAGGTATGATGATAAATTATTACTATTACTATAATTATTAATGATATCCCTGCACTTCGCAGGCTCTGGGAGGAGGGAAGTGTGTTTTCTGAGAATCAGACAGATATTGCAGAGCCCTGAGGACAAGTACACACCCGCGCATGCAGCATTCTAACTACAGACACACGCACACGCACGCACACAGACACACACACACACACACACACACGCGCGCACACACGCGCACACACACGCACACACACACGCACACACACGCGCACACACACGCGCACACACACGCGCACACACACGCGCACACACACGCGCACACACACACACACACACACACCGGTCTGCCACGCTTCCTCCACTCATTACCAGGGCCTGATATGGGTCACACCGCGCATCCAAATGTAGGTCACAAGGAACCCCTGCTGTCAATCAAGAGAGGAGAGGAAGACTGATTTGATTCGAGCTGGATAATGAGAGTTCATGGGGGGGGGGGGTGAGCTGGGAGCTTTACACACAGCAGAATATTTGGAAGCAATTTAGAGGAGTATAGAGCGCAAAAACCCCCAAGCCAGAGGCACGGGAGGAAAATGCCAGCGGTGTCAACAAGGAAGCGCCAGCCACACCGTTTAAGGACTGGAGAGTCAGACTGCGAGCCGGAGAGGAGAGAGGAGTTTATGGCGAGAAGCTGAGCCTCTTCCTTCCCGGCGAGTAACCAAGTTAGCCTCTCTAACGCGCCGCTGCTGAGCACCATTAACGTCAGAGAAATGTAATTCCCTCGTCTGCTTCCGGCCCGCAGCGAACACGGCATCTCCATCTCCATCCCTGCTTTCAGGGCGAAAGTATCGACATTAGACAAACCTGCCCCGCTGTACGACGGACAGGATCGCGAGGAGGACACGCATAAAATAAAAGCATGCAGATGTTTATGCGAAAAACAAGCGTCGCGTTCCAATTGGTGGTGATTGCTGTGGGTGGGTGGGGGCTTTGAACTGAGTAACCGCACGCACCTGCCACATGTGCTACACTCCCAGAATTCCCTCTGCCTGAAGGACTGCAAATAACTCCCAGCTGCCAGGCCGTATTTTTAGCTGCGGACTCTATTGAACACCTGCCGACCGCACCGCAGGAGGACTGTCAGGGTGAACTTTAGCACCTTTCCCCGAGCAAAATCGCCGCATAAATACAAAACGTGCGCAAATGGCTAACTGACCTTTTCCCGAAATGCTTTCCATTGCAAGATATGCGAAGCAGATTTTTTTCAGCGGATATAAATACTACATCAGTCTCATGACAGGGCAGGTGGACGGCGGGAGAAGCCGGTACATTATTTCCTGGATGGCAGGTGTACGGTGTGCTCTGTTCTGCTGCTCTATTTTTTTGCAAATAAAATGAGACACAATTGCAGCACCTTGCTGACGTGCGGAGTCAGGTGGACCGCGGGCCTCTCGCCGTTCTTCCTGGTGAATTTTGCGGAACATTAGTCTGTTAGAAAGAGGTGAATAAGCATTCAGAAATAGCGCAAACAGGTTCGCTCCCCAACATCCACTTCTGAAGTTTTTCCTGTTGAAATAACGTCGCACTGAAATCTCTTCCAGCCGTCGGGTGAAACGCAGTCGTCTGCCGTGCTGAATTCTAATAACGTCTCAGTGAAACTCTCCGCGGCCTAGCTAACTACGTGAGACGTATGTTTTTTTTTTTTAAATTCGTTTGTTACGTCTTTCGCCGAGTGCAGAGCCGCACTGGAGACAAACGTTAGCAGTGAGGCGGGGAACTTCTTTCAGACCCCCGCACCCCGCACCCCCCCCCCGTCTCATTCTTCTTCTTCTTCTTCCTCCTCTTGCGGAGACACTCGCAGGATTATAATATCATTCTGACCTAGTTGTCGGATACCTCCAGAGACGAGCGAGTCGAGCTCCTCAGCAGATCCTGCGTTACTCCTACTTGCAGTCGGAGTGTAACTTTAATTTACCCCCGCCTCCTCAAAGAGGGGGGGAGAAAAAGTGATTGGCTGACAGTTTTCCCGACACGCGCACGGTCTCTATGGTGAGCCAGCTACGTGATTTCCTTAATGGCTTGTTTTGGGCTGATGTCAGGACTGCAGTTGCCCATTGTGACTCCCGCTGGGTCGGAGCAAAGGAAGCCACATCATATATATTTTTTTTCAGTGGGAGGGATCCTTCGTGCGGTTTCTCCACGGCAGGTTTCACCTGCCGAGCATTAAATCCTCCCCGATCAAAGCCGAGTCGCGTCGTGCAGTGCGACCCGCAACGACAGACTCCGGCACTGGGTCTTCCTTCGCCCTGACGCTCGACCGCATTAACCCTGAAAGAGGAAGCCTGTGGCAGATCGTCATGTTCAATATTTAATATGTCCTTCGCCTACCTAGCGGAGAAGAATCTTCTCCAGTCACTCGTATTGCGCACGTACGCTCTCACATACATCACACATGCACTGTGTACGGGTTACAAGGTTGCTAAGCCAACATTTGAAGGCTCTAGAGAAAATGCACAAAATTTGATCCAAATTCATTGCAAGTGAAACTGCAAACAACCTTAGTGCCCGAGTTAAGAGTCGTTACATCTGGTAAATGGTGCTGCATCTGAAGGAATAATGACAGTGTAGCCCCCCCCCCAATTCATCAGGCTCAATGCCAACAGCGGAAACAGGAGAGCGTTCAATGCCCCGCCCTGTTCTATGTCACCCCGCGCCCTCCGCTAACCTGATATCGCTCCTCGCTCCTCTTCAAACGTATGCAAAAAGCCTCGCACGCCAAGGGGCTGATCGCTTCGAGTAATCTCATGCTAATGCCCCAGGCTACCTGTGTTTACCCCCAAAGTGCGCCTGGCACGCTAATCATCGCAGCAGAGCGATTTCAGAGCGACTGAATGCAATGAGTCTCTTCTCGCAGCGAGACACAATGGCAGCAATTTGGTTCACAGGAGTTCTCCGTGTAATTTTTCTTCCCTGTCTGGATTTTGAAAACAGAGCTTTATAACAGAGGCGTGCGAGAGAGTCGTACAGAGGTAACTCGGTCTTCATTTCTTCTCGAATAGCAGTCCCTGGCCGTAGTGACGCAGGAAGGAATGAAAATCGGGGCCTAGAAGCCGAAAGGCCATCGCTAATGGCCCTGCTAATATAATTTTCATCACACGCAACTCATAATGCCTCCTTTTTGTTTTTTAATTCCCAGACAAATAACATAATGGCAATCAGCGCAGCAGTATTTCTCCAAAAGTGGCAATTTCTCCCTCGGCCATTATCATTAGTACGGGTCAGTTCAGGAAGATATTACAGGGCCGCGGTAATGACATTATTAAACTTCACGCTTTCTGACTCCGCTTTCATAAGCATAAGTGTCTCTGTGAGCAGCACAGTATCAAATATTAAAATGAATTTTAATCCTAAATATGAAAAGAAATTGACACAATAATACAAAAATGCCTATGAACAAAGGGAATACAAATAAACTCTGGAGACAAGTTTGTCATTTGAAATAGAAAAGCACCCTTTCTTTAAACCAAAAGAACACAAATAAAAATGGAAATTTAGAATTCATGAACAATAGTTTGAGAATAATACATGAAAAATGAAAGGTGATGCCAATCTGTAAAAAAGCCACTAGTAGAAAAGAGCAAACAACAGACACGGACAAATGGACAGAGATAAGGAGAGGTCTGCAGGGACGAAACCACAGAACATCGGTATGACCGAGACGGGTCCAAGAGTCTGGAGACAGGAGAGAGAGAGGCGCCGATGACAAGGTCTCCTGTAACGTCTTGAGGCTTCACACTGTGGCCCTTCCAAAATACGGCATTTGAGAGGGACAAACAAGCCAGATGGTTCCATAACCTGATGACCGAACATAATGAAAAACAACACACCGCTTTCGTCTCTCCGAGGTGTCCGGACAGGGGAGCGGCTTGTAAAAGACTTGAGACAGAATGGTTCGAACTACAACCTGAATAACGTTATTCAAGCTTATAAAATATTTATGTCAACAAGGAGTCAACAAAAATACTCAAGATGAGTTCCGAGATTTGGCCGCAAAAGCCCTTATTCGGTCATCTCCCCATTAATAATGAACTCCACCGCCCTGTCAGCATAAATGCCTTCAAAACAGACAGAAACCGACTCCGCACTGAGGCTCCGCCGTCGGTACCTCCTCACCTGTTACAGTACGGAGAGGCGCACATCTATTGTCCACAGTCAGAGGAAAGCTAACGGTTGCTAAAAATAAAGTGTGCAGAACCTGATTGGGCGAAAGGCTCGGAGCTCGCCTCGCCGCGGCCCATTTCCCCCCCCCCTTCTTCCCCCCCGTCCGATAAAGCCCCCAACAGCCCTTTATCAGGCAGCCAGGGTAAATGTGCTGCTGCCAGATTAGGCCCCGCTCTCTGCCAAGGTTATAAACAGCCCTTTATCGGCCTCCCAAACAGAATAATCCGCACTGTATCAGCGCAGAAACATATGGCCCACACAGAGAAGATAGTCTCTGATGGACACTTGGTTTTAATTGCAATGAGCGTCGGTGGAGGACCTCCAAAACTATCACAAAAAGGAGGGAGGGAGGGAGGGAGGGGCAGCTCCGGCCCGCAGTCCCCGCCCACTCGGGAGGAGCTGGGACAAATCAGAGAGAAACGCGCCCCCGTCTTCTTTCCAAAACCACGCCCCAAATTCCCAGCGTTACCGGTGAAGCGGTGCAGGTGTCCTGGACTAACTAACTGCGACCTCAACATTCCCCGTTCCACTGCTGTTAGTCAATGGCAGCGCGGCCTCCATCTTGGCCAGCTTCAGGTGCCAACTGAAGCGCGTAAATCAGGGATGAGCTACGGCAGCCTTACACCTGAAACACTACTGTATTTATGGACATGTGCAAGCGTGCCACAATTCAGAAAGATCACATAATCCCATCAAAGGAGTTTCTCGGAGGACGAAGATAATGCTAACAGAGAGCGTGCGCAGATTTGCGTTATGAACTTCAACACAAACATGTAGCTCGATTGAGGCATGGAACTGTTTTCCACCGCGGCGAAACGTGCACACACAATGAAACACTCCCGGAGGGGGACAAGGAGGCGCCGCTGGACCCTAGAAACACAGCTTTTTATCCCCTTTAAAATTTCTGCGTGCCCCGTCCCAGGCTTCAAAGCCAATAAAAACTGTCTCCACAGAGATGGAGCTCGATTGGTTTGAAATTGCCTTTGATGGTAAAACTGGATGAACATGATTTTATTCCGCCAAATCCGCAGGCCAACTTGGGCGCTAATATTGGTGTTTGATGAAAAGCATGACAGGCGGGGATAGCGGAGCTGGGAACGCTGGGAGTTTTTTGAGTCACGTGGTACAGGGGAAGTAACAGTGGACCAGTGTAGGGCTGTAACGATTCCAAATTTTGCAGTAAAATTAATTGTCTGAGAAGTCATTGACAATTAAAGATTTATTAGTCTCTTTCGGTCAAAAAGTTGTTATTTTTCAAACTAGTTTCAGTGTTTCCCACAGACCAGGAAGCAATGTGTGGTGGCAGATCAGGGGGGGAGATGATGTGCATTTTGTTGAGCGGGGGGGCCTAGCACTGTTATTGCGCAAATTCTGTGTCTTCCTATACTTTCTCATTTTTCTGTTTATTTTTTGTTTTTTTTTTTTTCTTTAATGTGCGCATACGTTATCAACAGGCAGCGATTGCGCATTTCCTCAGAATTCACGGGAATGGATTTGTGGCAGTTCGAGTTGATTCTGTGGCAGCCCGCCGCATAATGGTCTCATTTTGTAAAACTGCGGTTTAACCATGACACCGCGATTATTTTACATAATTGACAATTAGACAATTATTTCATAATTGTTACAGGCCTAGACAGGTGCTGTTCCAAGATCGATAAAATAATGTTGGTTCAGGGGTAACATTACAGTCCAATACGAACAGCAGCTCTGCTATGATGATGTCATTAAACCACAAAGTCTTGACATCCTAGAGGAGAACTGCCATTCATTGGTGGAGTATAATGTCACTCCTAAATGAACATCACATCGCAATCGGCTAGCAAGGACCTTCGGCTAGCAGTTCGAACCAGCTCTCCGAAGGTGAGCAATTTCAGAATGAAAGTAGTGTGAAAATTTAAAAAAAATTAATGAGGAAAAAACTATTCTGGGTTTTCCCAGCTAGTCTCTGCTTAGTAAGCATGAAAAGGCCGCTAACATCAGCTAGCTAACTTTGAACAACTAAAACATATTTGTAAGCACAGCATCGGAGCTGCCATTCATTGGTAGAGGGTAATGCTACGCCCGAACATGTTGCTGATGATGTGCTTGTGGTAACACCCGTCCTCACTCCAATCCACAGCTGTAGCTAAAGCCACTCGTCGACCATCGATAACGCCAAGCAGTTCAGACAACCGCCACGACAAACCGTGAAACAAAGTAGGTGCAACCTCTTCAGACACAGGTACATATAAATTAAGCGGCAACTTCTTTATAGAAAAGCAACAAAATTAAATAAAAACTTATAATTGCAGAACTTCACAATAAAAATGTTCCTTGGTACAATACAATAACACAGGCAATTAAAAATTTATTGGAGGCAGTAAAAAATTATGTTTTTTTTGAACTAAGATTATGGTTCTTGAAATTGCAATGAAATGCTAATGAAAAACACCCATTATTAGAGCAAAACAAAGAGCAGGAGAGACATGAATTTCACAAAAATTACGGCGCTTTTAAGTGCGATTCGGGATCTGAAAAACAGAGAAAGTCAGACTACAGCCGTGTGCTTGACCAGACTGGCCAATCGGCAGCAAGCCGAACAGGAGGATGGACCCGCAGACCTGCATCACGAACAAACAATGGCACTAATGGGGGTGTAGTAAATCTTGCACAGATTTAGAGCCCCCCCTTATATAATCGGCACCTGCCCCAGTCCGCCAGCAGGCTGTGATCTGAATTCCACCAGCTTCATGAAAGATTCAGCTCTTATTGACTTCTCTGGTCCATTATAATGCAGAGCCAGCCGCCACACATCCCGGCCTACCTGGTCAACTAACCGGAGGCAGTTTCATTATAACAACACTGAGGAGGGGCGCGGGGCTTCATTTCATACCATAATTCCACTTTTTATCTTTTTTTTGGGGGGTGGGGTGGGATTATGACAGCATATCTTCAGGGCAATCAAAAGTGATTGTGGATTCACTGCATTAATGTCTGTTTCTGCAACGACTCCGGCAATCTGAATACGCCATAAAAAATTGCGCGAATGTTTCCTTTTCCTCTTAATTGCATCCGGCATCTCAGTTTTGAAAAAAAAAATGCAATAAAAATGTACATAAAGGCTTAAAGCAGCCACCGCGGCTCTCTTTAAAAACGACAACGAGCGCGGAGATGGAGCGACGTCAGCTCTGCGGAAACGATTGTGACCGGCCGACTGCGCCGCCGCACTCATCACGCAGAAATCACACAGAACACGGCGGAGACATTTTTCGACTATCCAGCAAATGGCATCCGCGGTCAATCGTTCACATCTCCGGTATCCATGGAAACATTATTGCCACAATAAAACGCAACACGACGACTCGAGCGCGGCGTATCAATAAAAACGTATGTGTTATTACATCTGACCAGCCATGTAATACAGTGTTTACACTATAAATTTATGACTGAATTACCTGTTACTACTTCAGAAAGCCTCGCCGATTTGACAGTCCTGACTCACAGGCTTCAATTGCCCAAGACGCCTCCCCACACAAAACCTAATAAATTCTTCATTTTATATACTTCCTCCAGATTTAAAAGTCCTGCTCAATAAGCTTTAAAATGTCACAGAAGGGCAGTAAGAAACCGAGTATAAACCCAGGCCTGGAAAACCATCGCCAGGAAGAGCTGTCCCTTTTCCGCGAGCACAATAAAGTTTTACACCTTCAAAATGGCTATAAAAAGGTTTGGAAGTTGTCAACAGGGGAATAATTGGTCTGGTTTATTGTTATTATCATATTTCCCGCGGGGGCTCTTCTTCACGTGGGCACGCGTGCGGAGAGTGACACACTGCCAGCGCCTCATCAAAACCAGGTGCGCCACGAGTCCGCGAGACCACGTGCTCGCCAAGTTCCTCTCAGTTTATTATCACGCCGAGCATAAACAATAACAGAGAAGCAAAAAAAAAAAAAGAGAGGCAAAAGTAGCCTGCACATGCGGTTCATAAACGCGAATTTACAAAAGCAAGAAAAAATACAAATGCCTAAAAACCATAGGTAGTTTACAAATAGGAATAGTTTTTTTTTTTTTTGGTAAAAAAATGCAGTTGCCTTGAGGAGTCGGTTAAATCGCAGGCCAGCTCAGAGCCCGAGATCGGCGGTGTTGAGAGCTGGGGGAGGAGAGCGGACCAGCATCTCCGAGGCGCTGCGTTTCACACTTGGATAGCGGGCGGAACGCGGCTGCTTTAATGACACACAATCCTCGCTGTCACCTAGAATGAGCTTGCCGAGGGTGAAAATGGAACAGGAAGCTGGAGGTCCTTCTCGCCGTTAACCCCCTCCGCCGCCGCATCATTACAAACCACCCCCTCCCCGCGCACAAGCGCCTGCTCCCACAACACACCCCCACTGAATAACACAAATGAACCGTAGAGACGAAAACCCTGCTTAAAAAAAGCAACTGATGTGAGGTTTTGTTTTTCTTTTTTGCCCCATTATCTGGGGGAAGAGCTGCTGTCTTGCAATACGGGCGTATTGAGTCAGGAAGCATCCACATGTAACTAAACGTTACGCTACGCACTAACTGTCTGCCTCAAAATCATCCAATTAATTAAGCAATAACTTATTTACTCAGGCAAATTAACCATCAAACAATCAGAAACCAACCGCCGCAACCAAACGCACTCAGTCAGATTTAAGTCAAGGCCTCTGATGACACAGGGAGAGGCTGCGACCGGAGGCCATTTTCTTCGTCATAATTCATTCAGGGCACCAATCGGACCTGCATCGTCATTTTGGGAAGGCCCTGCTGCTGATTCGGATCCAGAATCTCTCCAACGCTGCTCATTTTCCGAGGAATCTCCGTGGGGATCGGTCAGGAGCAGCCGTGTAGACGCGAGGGGAATTATGGGGGAACAGGAATGCGGGAAGCGCGGGGTTAACCCGGCAGTCTAATGAGCGCCTCTGTTCTAGTGCGCTGCGTAAACGCATTACCGCCCGCCACATTACCTCATCCATTCCTTACGCACAGACTGAGCCCCCGCTTCCGCGAGCTCGCCGCTATTCAGACATGGCTGCCGCAGCTAGTCTCCCCCACCTCTCCTATATATCACATTTAACACTCTGACAGTAACAGTCTATAATGTTTCTATTCTACAAAGCTACTCCGTCAGCTCCGCTATACGGGAGCACAGACTGAGGAAAATAAATAACGACTCGCAACACAGACACTACATTTTCGTTTTTTTTTTTTTTTTACTAAGGAGAAAAAAGGGTTTGCGTCGACGAGGAGGCGGGTGGGGAAGCTAGCGACCGTTTTCGCGCGCGTGATTTCCCGCGCCGCGCACGGGGCCTGTCGCGGCGGCGGGCGGTTTCAGGACGCGCGTCGCCCGCTCGGCGTGACACGTCTCTGACGTTTATAAAGCCGGCTTAGTTTATCGCCGCGCGCGCTCACTAGATCACCGCTAGTGCAGCACTTTCATTATTGCTAATGCCTGTTTCTTGTGCCGTCCCTGGCTGCCTCTAAAGGGACACATCCTGTTTTATAAAGTAATGTCCTTTCCAGTTCCTGCGAGGGCCATGCCGAGCATAAACCATAAAAATGTGTTAAGATGTACACTAAAAAAGCACCACTTACTGCACTGCAGTCTTGTGGGGTTGCGGAAAAAACTTCACCGATTCATCCATTCTGGATCCCGGACTTGAGTTACCGTACAACAAATTATTACCATATAAACAATGCAGACATATAAAGGCATTTCGCAACGTATTATTATTGGCGAACAGGTGCGGAGAATTTATCAAGGCGGTTACAAATGATTGTGCCGGGCAAGTGTACACGTGTGCATCTTTGCAAGGTAGGCATTTATAAGAAGTGTTAACATAAACAAACAAGCTAAATTATTTTGCACACTGGCACTATTAAAAGCCTGTGTGAGAAAACATGGCGACAATAGCGAGTGACATGTTAAGCAGTAGCCTATTGGGTTTCTGGGGTAAGAGAGGGAAGATGCACTTGGAAAATTTAGCCGTAGAGATATCAGCGTGAAGCCGACAGGCTGCAGGAGAGGTGAGTGTGTTCGGGAGGCTGCAGATTTTTTTATAATGTTTCTGTTTTTAGGAGCATATTTCTCTCCTTCTGAATTCTGAAGATGTCTCCGTGTATCCTTAGCAACAATTACAACAGCAGCATCTCGCAATCTCTCGCCTGCTCTCCTGACGAGATGAAAATAAACCCTCAGTAATCCTCCGCGCGACGGGGCCTCGTCTTTATAATTCACCCGAGATGAGTTTGCACTGGAAGTGTCCGCATTGCTGTGGACACACACTCACAGCGAGACTGCAGATCCTCCATATGGACCCATATCTAACCTGGCACAGTTAGTTAGCTCTTTATAAAGCAGTGCGATTGCATCACGTACCTCGGTAGCATGCATTGCAGCTTAGCCAATACATACACACACACACACACACACACACGCCAACATACAAGCACATACAAACGCACACACGCGTACACACACAAAAAACACACAAGCACATACATACACATTTACACGCATACACACACACACACACACACACACACACATACAAGCGCGCACACACAAACACAAAACCACATACACACACATAAACACACAGCCACACACACATTAACACATACCCGCATACTCACACATAAACTCAAACAAACAAACACACACACACACACAAGAAGCTTCATTTCACATGGCATTTTACCCGCAGATCCCCATGTCACAATCTCCACAGAATCTGGAATCATGCACCTCACTCTTTCATACTGACGAGATTAATTGATGAGGTCTACATATCTCCCTTAATACATTAATAAGGTGTGAGATTACAAATGCGTGATTTCAGTGCTTAACATTCAGCAGCTGATGTAAAAAAAAATCTGCACTGGTCACTATAAGCAACAAACAATCATAAATTTTGGGGGTTCAAAGGATAACAGGGTACGGACCAACATTACTACAGAGTTACAGTGAAATCAAATAACAAGTCATTATTCGTGAAGTCCTACATTTCAACCTTTGAATTTGTACTCTGGTCAAGTTGTTTATTATTATTTTTTATCCAATATAAAATCCGCAGAAAAATAAGATCGATAAAACTGAAAATTCTCGGCAAAAGCAGGAAACTGTGTCGCCTCCCATTCAGGCCATGAATTATACAGCTGTCAGAATGATGGATTATTGACGGAGAATAAACAATCATGGACCAAATTCTTACTTAAAGACCACAAAGTGTTTTACGGGGGGCAAAGTCCGGCTGGATCGCAGTCTGACACTCCAGTTACCCACCGCTAAACCACGTTAGCGCTGGCATTTGATTGTGGAGGTGCTACGGGGAGATTTACTTCAGACAGACTCCATCACTCCCTCTTTTACAGGGTGGAACGAGAACCGGCGCTTCCTGTGTGTTTCACACGCATATAAACAAACATTCGTTTTACTTTACGGGGGCATTAACTTTAATGTATTGTCAGCATGGCTCGCAATGAGGGAGCATTAATTTCAATTCGCCGATTTAAACGCTCACGTTTGTCTCCATCACTCACCTCCGAACGCCACAAGTCAACTCAACGGCGGCCCTATTTTTCAACCTAATGGTTGTTTTTGCTCGCTATTAGCGAAAAGGCCTGAGCCTCTGAATAAACTAGGCAAAGTGCGACTAGTATTCCAGATGAATTTTAATAATTAACCAGCTACATATTTGAAACCCCATCAAGAGCGACAGGATTCAGTTTTTAATAGATGAGTCTGCAGGCTGCAAACAGAGGATTTACAGTGTTAAATAACCCGAACACTTGAGGCTTCAAAGGCTGCGGTGAAATTAATGAAAAGGAGCAAAAGATGAAATCTAACCTGACCGGCGCATAAACGGGCTCTAACTTCCACCTCCGCAGAGCTTCATAAAACCCTCAATCGGCTCAAACAATCTTTTATCGTTGGAAATGGCTGCAGTATCACTGGCTGTCACTTGTTTATAGGTAAAGATGAACCTTGTTCAAATCATGCTGATGCAAGCAGAACACCCTCTGCACTTTGCTGTGGAGAAAAACGTCCATCTGCGTTTTAATGGCGGGATCGTAGCCGCGCGTTTTACACCCGAAGTTCAGCCCAGGCCACGGCGACAGCAACCAGGAACGTGGAGAACTAACCCTGACAGCTAAACTTCCGTCGGACCACACCAAGCTCTACCCCGTACAGCTAGTACAGGCAATAGCCTTACGTAACTGACAGAAAAATCACAATTTCTCCCCCTCGCAACGCTCCACATTGCATCAAGCTGGGTGACTGTCGAATTGTGACACACAGGCCATGGCCATGGCTGATCGGTGAGAATTAAAGGTTACTGGCCACTGTATTTTCGTGTTATTACTTGAGTTTTGGCAGATAAGGCGGCCCTGGCCGTGTGGCTGTGTAAGACATTAGTTCGGCAGGCCCAGCTCCTCTGTCAGCCCCG